>PKMM01049128.1:141050-259470 GCA_002933915.1 Eutrema heterophyllum | reverse complement strand
AAATAACTAAATATGTATATGAAACCAATAATAATAATAATAATAACGTATAAGTGCAGAAACACTAATAAATAGATGAACATAAATAAAAGGGTCCCTAGATAAAACCCTACTCATCCAGTCATCACTACATTTCCATTTTTTCGGCCGCCGACATATGGGTCCTCTTTCGTATCTCACTCCCTTTTTTAATTCATGGATATTCCTTCTGTTCTTACTCATTCCAAGGTGATCCTTCCAACAAGTAATGGCCTTTTGGTAATCTTTGATGATATTTCTTCTGTTATTCCTCATTCCAAGGTGATCCTTCCATTAAGTAATGGCCTTTTGGTAATCTTTGATGATATTCCTTCTGTTATTCCTCATTCCAAGGTGATCCTTCCATTAAGTAATGGCTTTTTGGTAATCTTTGATGATATTCCTTCTGTTCTTCCTCATTCCAAGGTGATCTTTCCAACAAGTAATGGCCTTTCGGTAATATTTGATGATCATCCCCACCTTTTTGCTGTTCATCGCGTCTTCTCCGCGTGCCAACAAAGTTTGAGGCCGCGACTGAGGCTCTTTTTGCAAATGCTATTTTGTCTTTGGGTGACTATTTCAACTATTTAAAAGCAATTAACATTACCGAGGTCCAATTTCTTCGCCTTGCAATCTTTTTTTCTGTCCATATGGTTCTTCGTTTGTCAAATTCGTATCCGAGGCAGATGCATATGGAGTTGTGCATGGGTATGTTAATTTTGATCTTCCTCATTCTACTTTCGTTGGAACGGACGGTAATTTCTTCCTGATGCTTCCATGTATATGATTTGAAAAAAGACGCCATTAGAACCGTATTAGCGCCTCTTGATTCAAAAGAGATTTTAGACATTAGGACTGGGTTCTTAGTGCATAATGATGATTACTTCATCGTTTGCATTTATGTCTTGAACCGGAAGAGCAGAGCTTACTATTACGCCTCTTCAGATTCCATCTGGACAGAAGTGGAAAATGTCATCATACCCAGATATCTTTCTGATTACGTTGCAATACGTTCAAACTATGAGATGTTTTGGGTCAACTTTGATCAGGAATCAAACTTTGATCAGGAATCAGCCTATATGTCTGTGTTAGTCTTTAATGTGTTCACGGATGGGTTTACTGAGGTCAGCGTGCTAAAGGAAGATCTTGGTGGATGTAAGACTGCATCAATTGTTCCTATGAAGTCGAGTAAACCCGAATCTGATACTGTTGACATCTGGTTATGCTTGGTGATGAATGGAGGAGCTATGGAGTTTTTGTCATATGAAACTCATATCTTTGTTCCAAAGTTTGTTCTTCAAGGGCCAGAGATTACTCCAGAACGGATTCTGTTCTCAGCCGGTGGAGGAAGTTTTATTTGCATGAGGGATGCTAGTGTGTGGTTTCTGAACGTTCGTGAACGCAAGGTAAAAAGGAAGTCAGCTGTCCCTCAGCATCTCGAAGAAGCTCAACCTGTGTATCATAGTCTCTATGCTGGTAAACCAACTGACTTGCTCACCACTTTGGGTAAAATGAAGATGAAGCTTCTCGAGTGACTTGAAGATGATAAAGATCAAGTGTGATCACTCTCTTTCTTGTTCAAAACTTTTGTTTGTGATTTGTTCTAGCTGTAGAAAAACATTATCCACGTTCACGTTATATTGGGTTTGACCATGTGGGTCATTGTCTCCATACTTTGATTGAATTTGTAATCAGGAATGCAGATTCCACTGAAAACCCCTAAAACCCTTATCCACGTTATAATTGTGCAGACTTTCTCTATATCTATCTAACACGAGGCAAAGTAACTTAATTTGATGGACCTAACAAGCCTCTGATTTGAATGAGACTAAATAACCTCTTCTACTTCTATAATTAAATTCTGATAAACTAACAAACAGATTGAAGAATATAGATAAACGAAATGAGACTGAATATGAACTATACACAATATACTTTTGGGTTGGCACTGTGTATCTAAAGTTTACAACAATGAGTCTCTTGAAAAGGGACTTATGAAGGCTGAACCAATTGTTCTTCAGAAAGACTGCACAATTGTTGTCGAACACGCGACGCCAGTTGAGATGCTTCCTTGTCCAGTTTCAGTGTGTGTCTCCGCAAGCTCTGTCATCAAAAACAAAACAGAGTAAAATCAGACAACTTTCATAAACCTTTCAAAATCTAATGTTTCGATTTTTTACCTCGGAAGCCCATAAGCAGTCGCGTTCCTTGCGCGGGATTATGTGAATGTGTGTCTGAAATGCAAGAGAAAACACAACAAAAAACTGTTTATAGAAACTTCCCTCATCAGGAATGAAGAAGAAACAGAAAGTTGAGGAAGTCGGTATGTGCTTACGTGAAATATGACTTGCCCAGCTGCTGCGCCATTGTTAACCAATAAGTTAAATGAATCTGATGAAATAGTTTAGAAAAACGGATGGGAATCAGAATCTGAGTTAAATGATGAATCTACCTTAAAATGTTCAAAGATTCCAGAAAGAACGGCAAATATTACTTAAGAATATGACAGCAAGTGGCAAAACCAGTCCAAAGTCTATATCATTTGCAAAACCAGATCACCTATGTCACAAAATAAAAACAATAAACCTAGTTCACAAGCGAAGTAAGGTATCCAGTGGTTGTAATTAATGATGAGATTGATACGGTCTTGAACTTCACGGCTTATACTCTTCTAAAGTATATTGATAGTAACTTTGGTTTAAATAGGCTATGTGTGCAGAGAAATGGGGTTGGTCATCGAAGATGTTGGGGTTTCTAAGGTAAAGTGTGAGGAGCTACATTATCAAAAGAGGTTATTTGCAATTCCTGCACAGATATATATATAAATAAAAATACACTTCTAATAATCTGATTGTATCAGAGATGGATGGAGAACAAGTGTGAAGTTTTGAGAAATTATAGAGCATACCACTGCCGGTAGCTTTCACGATGGCATTACTGATGAGAGGCACTTTGGAACACATGGCAGAAACTACCTGCATGCTCCTTGGAGGAGACCTATAATCAAAATCTCATACGCATATACATACATTTTGACATAATAAAAACTTTCAAACAAGAAGGTATACCCACATACAAGGAGTTGATAGGATTCAAAATACGTGAAATCCATGAACAAATATAAAACATTAGAAGGAGGAACTTACTGAGGGAGGAGTTTCCTCCAAGGTTGGGTAATGTAACTTTGGAATGATAAGAGAGTGCCTGAAAATGCCCGGATAAAAAAAAGTTCATAGCTTTTAGAAAGCAAGAATAACAAGAAAGCAGAACATGTTAATAATGCAAGATTCTAACCAAATTGCACTAAGTAATCGAGGACTTAAGCATAGTCTTAGTACATAGTCAAATCTCTTATCACAGAAATTAACAGAGAAGAGATTTGATTACCCATGGCTAAGTGGATTAGTATCCAAAATACACAAGCACAAATCATCCTCGTACAACTGCGTCAAAAAGAGATTAGTTAGTTATGTTCTGTGCAAGAAGGAATTGGAAGAAACAGAAAGAGAAAGAGAAAGTTGAAACCTTGAGACATGGGGACTCGCCACGGATAATCTTGCAGAAAACGCAGTCGTTTTGGAGATTGGATGATTCCACCTTCTCGTCGCCGGCCGAGCCTGAGCTACAATCGGAAACCCTGAGAATCGAGTCCCGGGTCGGGTACGGACCAGCAGGGTTGAGATGGGAACAGAGGATCGCGAGCCTTCTAGCTTCCATTATCTGGAAGAAAACTGAATTGAACAATATACGATTCTTTTAATTCAGCAATATTAAAAATTGAGGATGAAGATTGAGAGGAGAAGAGTGGATCGTGTGTGTTTTGTTTTATCTACAACCATCCATGTGATGATGACTCTGTCTTCTCTTTACCTTCTTCATTAAGACGCAGATAATCCCTTCAAATTTGGCTTTTTTACATTCTAACAATTGCCAGCAATCACAAATTTGGCTTTTTTTACTACCTTAAGAATATTTATTAAACTTTCACGTTTTTGATAACGTAATTGCTCTATATATTACCGTTTTATGATTATTCATCGAAAATTCTATTTAACTATAAGTCTTTTCGTTATTTGATCATTTAATTATTTTGTTATTCAATTGTTTATCTACCTTATCAGTCAAGTATACACCACACTCCATAATCTCCTTTTTTATTGTTTTGTCGAATTTTTGAAACATTGTAAGCTCTATCGCCAATTTAGATCAAATCGAAGAAAATTAAAGAAAAAGGGCAACCAACAAAAAGAAAAATATAAAACCCTGATATTAATTAACAACTTAAAGTTCGTTTTATTTAAATTCATACAAAACAATTAGATTAGATTGGTCCAAAAAAAAGTATGGGCTTCGATTTAGGATTCTGTTTTTTTTTTTTTTAAACAAATGATGATAATAGTATTATTTTATGTACACTTGTTGTTATGCATCATCATCAACAGCTCCGAAACTTTCGAGTTGTTTGAAACCAATGGGCGCATCAATGTGACTCCTCTAAACTCTCTCCAGAGTCCAGCCAGGCCCATAAATCCAGACCCTTTGTTATTTGACCTATAAATATAGGGAAATATATCATTGTTTTAGCTTGACAGTACTTAATACATATTTCAGTGTATGAGATAAGTCAAAGACATAAGCCATTAGGAGATTGAAAGATATGATTAAACTATTTTTTTTTTTTTTAAACGATATGATCACCACGCACCATAGAAAACCTTGAAACAAATCAAATATTCTAGTCACTTTGGGGCCTCTTGAACTTATAGGCACATTTCTTGACGACCTTCTTGCTCTGCAATAGAACTGACATTTTTCCTATAATAAGCGAATTTCGTAGCAAGGCCGAAAAGATGCCCTAATTGTGAAGCAAAAACTTTTAAACGTAATCTTGAGCAATATCACAAATGTAACAATGTAATTTAAATAAATAATAATAATAATAGTAACGCTCTCTAGTCTTTTGTATATTTCGAACAAAAACAAACATATCTAAACCTAAACAAGAATCTTCCATCAAAATTTCTTTTATCATAAACCAAACGATCCAAATTCAAACCCGAATCGAATTATATGTAGTAGAACCATCGTCCCTCAATGGTACGTAGGGATATTACTTATTAGTCGTGGAGACTCTTTTAAAGGTGAGAAGTGGTCGATGTTGCGCCACTTAACGTTGACGTTTGAAAAAAATAAGAAGCAATAACATCCACAGTCAACAATTTCTGCTCCATTTATTTTGACCCATGTGATGCCATCTTGGAATCTTCCAGCTAATTTTTCCATTTTTATATACCTTATCTATTCAGTCACGAAATGTAACAAAACACCAATGTCTCTAGTGAGAGGGTAAGTTGACCAAAATGTATTTGATTGGTCACAACGACTTGGTTGTAATATAGACTTCTCGGTCTACGATTTTTTTGGATTTTATTATTTAAACAATATATAATCTCCCACTTGCTGATGTGCGTTTTGACCGACTTCAGAAAAGATATCACGTCTAGAATATTAGATAACGTTATGGTTTCTTCAACTCTTTCGTTATAAAATCAGACCATCCTTCTACTGAACAATTCATGATACACCTCAAAAACAAAGTATAAAGTTTGTTATTAAAAAAAAAATGACGACATTAATTGTGAAGTGTCTCCTTCTATTGGCTTTTGTATGCAGCTGCAGAGCAGCAGATTCAATTTGGCAACTCTGCAACAAAGATTCAAACATCTCAAGCAGCAGCCAAATCTCCAAGAACATCGATTCTATTCTCGCTACGCTTGTCTCAAAGACTCCTTCACAAGGTTTCATGACCACAACCTCCTCAAGTTACAACAACAAAGACAATGTGTACGGACTTGCTCAATGCAGAGGAGACATCAGAAAGTCCGATTGCTCGAGCTGCATCCAAGACGCTGCCAAGAAAATCCGTGAAGTCTGTCCGAACCAATCCGACTCGAGGATCTTGTACGATTTCTGCTTCTTACGTTACAGCCAAGAGAATTTCATAGGGAAGCTCGACACGGGTGCTGGTCTTATATACTACAACATCGCTAACGTGACTGAAACCGACCCCAAAACGTTCGATAATGAGCTCGGGGCACTCTTTGACAAAATTAGGTCTGAGGCGGTTTTGCCTAAGAGTAAAGGTTTAGGTAAAGGTAAGACAAAGTTAACACCCTTTGTGACACTAAACGGTTTGGTTCAGTGCACAAGGGACTTAAGCGAATTAGATTGCGCTCAGTGCTTTGCAACTGCGGTCGGTAGCTTCATGACGACTTGCCACAACAAGAAGGGATGTCGTGTTTTGTATAGCAGTTGCTATGTCCGGTACGAGTTTTATCCGTTTTACTTCCCTCTTGATCCGGCTAAGACCGGCCCTAGTGTTGGTACTATTTCTTCCGTTAGGCTCTCTCCTTAAGGATAAGGCTCATACAAGAGTAACTTTGATTCCAAAGAGAATACACATACTGTATGTGTGCAAACCTTTTACAATAAATAAAGCTCTTTCCTTTTGTTGCTTTTGTAACATGTAAACAATTAAGTTGCAAAGTTATTTGTGTTCTGAAAACCCAAAAAAAACATTAAAAAGTTATTTGTGTTCTAGATTTCTACCATGTATACAAATCATGGAATCCTATATATTTTCTTTGTCTTAAAGGAACGAATACTCCTTCTGTTTCAATACAAATGTCGTTTATGATTTTTCCCACATACTAAAAATATGACTAAAGTGTTTATTTATGTCATAAAATTGTAAGACAAATAATCAAATGAGTTTGTTAAACCGTGGGTGACTTATTGTTTCAATGGATAACAATCTTAAAAAGAGAAAAATATAGTGAAAAAAAATGAGCTTATCTCAATTAATTGTGCTCCAGAAGAACTATACAATGAGCAAAACTTGGAGTTACGAAATTACGAGAAAACTTGTGAAAATACTGTATGAGCCTATTTCAGTTAATTGGAATTATACAATAAGCAAAACTTGGAGTTACAAAAGATCAACAACTCTACGTAGTAGTATCAACTACCAGGTTGAATCTCTAGTAAAATTCTAGTTGGAATTTAGTAATTTACTATAATTGATAGAGAGGTTATTAATTGGGTATTTTCAAACCAAACCGAATAAATTGATTCTGGTATATGCAATACCGGTTTTGTACATCATATACGGATATAACCAAATAGGTCGTCTCAGCTTTCTTTCACTTGCGACGGCTCTCTCACTTGCCACTTAACCAGCTGCCGGAAAATACAGCTATGCTCTTCGTCGCTAAACGGCTCGGTTCCGCCTTGCCGTGGCTACAGAACGGTGCTTCCCTTCTCCGGTTCTTTAGAACGGAGGCAGGTCAGCCGAGACGGCGGAACAAGTCCCCCTCTTTGCCGCTCAAGAAGAAGGAAGAGAAATCGGAGTGGTGGATCGTCGACGGAGAGATGCACGAGATCGGCGATCACGTCCCTCTCCGTGAGCGTTTCACTATACCCAGAGACAACATCCCTAACAGACGCCGCAAGCAGCTCCGTGAGCAGTTCATGCGCCGCACTCGCCTCGTCCTTAAAGAATCGGTCAGTCTTTAGCTATCCCTTTCACAAATTTAGGGTTTTACGATATTCCTACTTGCATTGCGACTGAGAATGGTATTGAAAATGATTTTTTCTGATAATCTCTTTTGATTTTGAGAATTCTGATTTTCTACGGGTTTAACGATAGGAGCATGAGCCATGGTGCAAAAAATACATGGAATTGTATAACGAGCTTAGAGAAAACTGGGAGAGGCTTTACTGGGATGAAGGGTACTCGAAGAAAATTGCAAGAGATCACGCAAATTACGAGTCTGCTGAAGAAGACGATGAAGATTTTAATCCATACAGGTTCTCTCTTTACCATGTTGTGTATACCATGTACAGATTTTATGGTATATATTGATGGATTTGGTTCACTTGTCATTACAGGAACAAGCGGCCTTATAATGATCCAACAAAGGTGAATGAATTCATGTTACTGACTAAGTTTGAGAATTCGTATCGTTGTTTTCTTGTAATCTGCTATTAATTGGCATTTGATTGCTGTGACAATCTAATATGACAGCAGGAGCAGGGTTTTAATAGAACAACACAAGGTGGTGATAACTGGGAGAAAGTCAATCAAATCCGGGACAAATTTGAATATGACAGAGAAAGGAGAATGAGAGAAAAAGGTGAGTTATACATCGCCAAGTTGTTTTTTTGTATTCCAGATGCTGAGCTATAGCATGATAGGTTAAAGTTCTTGCGAGTAGTGTGAAACAAAAGAGCTTCAGTTTGCACTTGAGACGAGGTTTAAGCCAAGCATATTGATCCCCATGAGTGTATATCATAAGTGGAGAAATTGCGTAGTATTTTCAGCCTTCAGCTACTGGAGAGGTGAATATGAAATTAGATGGGATATCTTTTGTCGTTTTACCATCTGCATTAGAGGTGTGGTATGTTATGCTTGAGATGCATAGCATAATTATCGGCTGTTGATCTCTCTGCCATTTCTTGTCTTTGATTTCTATAGACTGATATGTAATTAATTGTATTTTCAATACACCTCATGTATGTTTCTTACATATCTTGGGCAGCTAAAGTTGATTTGCTTCCGGGTTTCTCAGTTGTGTTTTGTAAACTCTCATGTTGCAGCTTTTGCACCAATGAATGCCGCACCAGACTCTAGAGACTCGAATTGGAATGCACAGAGACAGCCATTTGATGCTGAGAGATACACTCGGGATTGAAATGATCGTCGCATAGATTTCAGGTTACTCGCACTATCAATTTCAGTGTATCACAGAAATGTAGATCAAGCAGAAGCTCGAGTCATAGTCGTCACACAATATCAGCAAAAGTAGCAGGTTATCTGACACAACACGGCTTGGCATCTGATAGTCGACACAATGCACTTGGAGAAACCGTGCTGCAAGACTCTGTGATTACACTTTCTAAACTAGACGTTTTTGGGTCATTTCCATAGCGAACAGCTCATGAATAGTAATCCCCTTCTCCACCAAGAGTGTTTTGATACCTAATTGTGTTATTATAATTAATTATGTAGTTCATTTTCTTCTATTTTACCTTTCTTCGCCACTAACCGTTTGAGATCGATTTGGAAAAGCCGAAAAGGTTTTCCCCTAACCGTAATATAAGTTAGTACTACTACAAAGTTTGATTAGCTCAACTGTGTAGTTGTAACAGTCAACTTATATTTTCTCTCTAAGATAAACTGAAAGTACTTTAAAACGAAAAAAGAAAAGCAGAGTAAAAGCTCAAATAACGCCAAAGAGAAGAAGATAAGCAAACGGAAATGGTTGCTCAAGAAACCACGAAACTTAGGCATAAACAATAGAATAAGGGCAGTAGGTAAAATCAATAGACACCTCAGAAGAAGAAAAAAAGCAGAAAAGCTGTAAAATAGACCATCTTGAAGAAGCAATCAACCACTAGATAAAGACGGAGTCAAAACCCTTCAGTATATAATCATAGAGCAATAACTTGGAAAAAAAAACTAAGAGATCATTTGTGCTATGTACTTGTGGAGGGACCTATGATGAGGCTTGGCGAGCACGAACAAGTGCATTGAGTTCCCTCACTTGGCTTCTTAATCGCTCTGGGTTGCAGAAAAAGTCCACAAATACCCGCCTTTGAAGTTCCACGTCCTTGGAGTGATGCTTCACAATCTGCAGCAATAGTAGTAGTATATTAAAAGGAGATGGGTTTTTTTTCTTCAAATTTTCTATTTCACTATGACACAGATATCTCTATATTTGTGGGAGAGGAATTAAAATTAATAGATTAAGACTCGCCTCCCTTTTCTCGCGGTGCTCAAGTGTTACCTCCTCCACTGCTGCAGAGAGTTTGGAGTTGATTTTCCCCATTTCATCAAGTTCTTTCATCAGCGGCTAATGGTACATTGGAGAAACAACATGAGTTATACTCCAGGTCTTGGTTTAGATTAAGGACTAAAATTGGTAACTAAAAACTAAGATTTCTTTTACCCATGGTGTCAATATGGGTTGCGCTGTAGTTGAAGACGCAAAGAGTAGTTGCTGCAGGTTCTGAATAAGGGTACACCTGAGAAACGGAGAGAAGCAATAGTGATATATGAGCATCATAAATAGAGGAATGTTATGAGGATTTTGGGTGAATGGTGACTCACAGCTCGTTAATGCATCTATTTCTGTCATCTGGAAGGGAATTCTCGAGGTCAGACTGAAGAGATGACAGATCCGATTGAAGAGAAACTATCTGCTGGATGATGGCTGGAGCTGAGACATAAGTTAATAACCCGGCTTGGGCATCTATAACAGGAAGAGATGAAGATCATCAGCCTAAATTAGGTTGGGTAATATCAGACAAAAGGGAATAACTGTGTATAACGATAGTGTTGACTACTTGAGTGAATGCTCAAGAGATCTCTAACTCCATGTAAAAAGCTGTCACGGTCATCCACTGCTCCCTGTTCTTGGACATCAGATGCAGCTTGGATCAGTGCCAAACACCGCCCCTGTGTATATAGTGCAAAGATCAATTAGTTTCATAATCCCATAATTGCAGGAAAGCATGGACTTTAACTATGGATGTAACCATACCACACGGCTTCTTGTGGCAGAGAGGTAACCTTGGAGTTCGGATTCAATTACTTTTAGCAGAGAGAATGCTCCAAGC
The DNA here is from genome assembly GCA_002933915.1 of Eutrema heterophyllum. Lineage (NCBI taxonomy): Eukaryota > Viridiplantae > Streptophyta > Magnoliopsida > Brassicales > Brassicaceae > Eutrema > Eutrema heterophyllum. The sequence goes on along the minus strand of PKMM01049128.1, from coordinate 248,772 downwards.
ATGTTTTTCTTTTCTAGCCGACATGCTAATTTCAAGAACTGGTGTCTTGCAAGCTGATTAACCAGGTGATTGATGAACTGCAACAAAATATTCAGAATGTCAAACATGGTATCTCAAACATGGAAAACATGCAGTCTTGTGGCCAACATATCTTGAAGAGATCTAATAAAAAGAAATACAAGAAAACTTAAAGCCAACATACCACTTTCTGTTTACTAATATACAGTTCTTGACGCATGACCTTTAGGTCGTAGTCACCTACAAGGTTATGATGAGTAAAATCATATGAACGCCCAAAATTATCCAAAAGCTACAGGTAAAGAGCAAAGAGTAAATGCTGAATACCTTGCAAGATATAGGTGTCCTGGAGTTGAGCGAGCTCCCAACATAGTTCAGGAATAGTCTAAAAAGAAGAACAGGTTGAGCAAATATGTAGTTACTCAAAGGAGTGCCAACTCCTTATAGTTCAGAAACACGAAACATGAAACGTCAAGAATTGGGTACATGAACAGACCTCAGATAAGAGTTTTTCTTCTTTCTGATAAAGGGTCGAGATTTCTTCAACTAGATCTGCATGTTTTCTCCTGCACAGGTAAGAAAATGATCACAGGAATACAGTATGACAAGTTAAAGACTCAATGATGATATTGTCAATGTCTTGCTTTGATGTTTCATGCTTTTCTACCTTAGTGAATGTAGATCAAAATGAATATGAGCTTCAACTGATGTTACTTGAGATTTGAGTGTCAAGAGAATAGCTTGTTGCTTAGCGTTCTCGACCTGGGCTTCAATCCATTGTCTCTCACTTGTACCAAATCTGTGAATAACAGAAAAATGCCTTTGAGAGTGAGAAAACTTGTATGCGTGAAAATTCCAAAAAAAAATGTTATGCGATAAGTGGTCTTCAGTATATTTTAGTCTGGCCAAGTAGCAAAAGAGACCCTTGCACGTGTGCATTTCTTCGGGATTAAAATACTTTTTCAAATCTAGATTAATGGTCAAAGTGAAAGCTAAAAGTTATACTGCCGGAGTACCACATAATACATACATGGATCGAAGCCGCTGCAGTTCAGATACACGTTGATGTTGTGACTTTTCCAAATCTGCTGCATTGTAAACGGACAAGTTATAGATGCACAATAGCTTCAAACAAGTAAGAATTTATGCACCATAACAAAAGTTAGGATTTCTATCATACAGGGGGGAGTTACATAACTGCACAAGGATATACGCATTTCAGGCAAAACAATAGTATGTGAAACAAAAATAACATTGTAGGAAAGTTACCTCGCAACATATTTGATGTATCATCAAGACTAACCCATGAGCATTTCGATTTTCCTTCCTCAGCAACTAAACGGTATGGTCCCTGACATGATAGTAGATAAATTACATTAAACAGTGTACATAAACAGGTGCAAGATGAATAACAGTCGTTACTTTCTCCATTCTCAGAAATCTTCAATTCATAGCAGTTCTCACTAGGTACTAAGGATAAGATCTTAACTACTTGACTTTTCTATAAGATGAAGAGAAATCGAAATCATCAGCAATGTATTCACCACTAATGCCATCCACTTACTGTGTCTAGCTGCTTAGCAAACCACTGATTTAGCTCCTTTGTGCAGGCTGAATCTCCAGCCAAGTAGGCATGAAAATCGGAGTATGCTAAGTAAATTCCATCCTCTGCACATATGAAACAACCAATTTAGTTGGCTAAAAGAGTTGATGACAATTTACAACGATACATATTCCATGAAAATAATCAGTTAGAAAACTATTTGGCTAACATAGCTGTTGAAACCCGATTCTTCGTCTATCAACCAGAAGAAATGTCTACAGAAAATACAACTTGTTGCCTCCGTGAAACTCTTAACACAGATAAACTAATAGAAAAGTTCCAAAAATAGAAACCCAATCTAACTAATCAATCTTTCAAATTAACTAATACGCAACTATCTTATGTAGCTGAAGTTCCTCACCCAAATGATGCTAATTTGAAACTATACTGCATTCAGGCCAATTACAAAATTCAGTTTCAAAGCAGATTTCTCGTAGTTCACCAGATATGGAAACGTAAAACCAAAAGACAGAGAAGGGATACGAAGGACACCTTCGCCGGAATGATAATGAGCCAGCTCTTGAGAAGTGGAAGCCAATCTTTCTAGAACTCCATTCATCTAAATCACAGAAAAATACCGAAAGGAAACATCACAAACTTGTCAAAGACCAAAAGAATTGCAAATCCCTCGCCCAATTGTGTGAGGACGTGTAACAAACCTGCAAATTTCTAGCAGATAAGCTGTCTTCTATGGCTGTTATCTGTCCAGTGACAGCAGAAGTTGCAGCAACTCGAGCACGTCTCCCTTGAATCAGAGCTGAAGATTGGCCAGTGAGTAAATCATATTGAGTCTGTAACCGCCTTAGCTGCCTCTGCAACTCTAAGGCTTCAGCTTTATGCGCCAAAGTTGCATCTCTGTCGATTAAAAAGAAACTGTCAGTGGTGCTGATGTAATGACTGGTATACGTGACTAGGTCAACAAAATCTAGTGCACTTATGAACACCTCTGATGAAACAGAAAGTACAGAATCGCATGTGTGATATGAAGGTCTAACCTTACTTCTTTTATGCTTTCTTCTGCTCCAAAAACCGCTTCCTGGTTATTTCTCCTGGAAGAAAATGCTGATATGCTATCATAGGCCTGGTCTAGATCCTCGCCCTGAATCCATGAAAAATAAATGCACCATACGAAGGCAAAGAAATATCATCTTAAGACGGACGCATATAGGTTTGATGAACTCTCAAAGCCGAGAAAGAAAACAAAAGCAGAATGGCACAAGGAGTTACCTCTAAGAGCTTCCCTTCTCTTTGAAATTGCTCATATCTGGATCCAGAAACAAGAGAACAACCCATTAACCACTGATATATGAACTAACTACATAGGGAGAAGCTTCTTGCAGTATAACCACCAAAGTACACTACAAAGAATAGCTAGGATGGAAGCTTTCCATTCACAAAATTCTTCAGGACATATACAATTGAAAACCTTAATATTTGGTGGATGAGTACATGCCAGAGAGCACAGGGACTTTAATGGCAGATGAAGTTTATCTAATTCATTGCTAATATGTTCCACGAAACTAAAATGCAGAAAAGCATTGATAAATGAGAAATTAAGCTAGCTAGCAACAAGAATCGAAAGTATAACCACTAGGTTTATACTAATTGAGACAATATGAGCTTCATCAAACTGGCATATACCTAATTCAGAAAAACCAACACAAATTCAACCGAAGGGGAAGAAAAAAGCAACATTGAGAAGTGAAATATTCGAGTTGTCGAAGCAGAAAGAATATGAACGGAGAATGAGAGCGGAGAAGAAAACACACAGGGAGAGTTCGGAGAGGGAGAGGACATTGGAGGGGCGAAGAGAGGAACAGATCCAATCGAGGATAGGGCGGGCATCGTCGTACTGGAACGGCCATTCGAAGCTGTCCGGGTCCAACTTTCCGGCGCCTTCGTAACCTAGCTCCGCCACCAGAGAGCACAGTCTCGCGCCGCTCATCTCCGATTTCCTTCTTCCGCCGGTCAGATCGCACTTTTTCTTCAGCGCCGGTGGTCTTGAGAATACGATGCCTCCAAATGAAATTTGAAACTCATTTGTGTGTGCCTCTTACTCCATTTTGAAAGTTATGCGGAAAAAACAAAAAAAAAACATTTGTTTGTCTTTCATAGTAAATACGAAACTGTGAACTTAAAAATGCGAGCCAACAACAAAAGTTGCATATTTGATATTTGTTATAAACAAATGAAAGAATCGCTTCAACGAACAAATGCATAATTTCATTCCTCCTGCAAAATAGTAGAGAAGTTTGCTCCATTTTTTAGCTTTTTAGTAAATCAGTCGAACTATTTTTAAATATTCTTGAGCACACACGATAAAAATTTATAGAAATAATAGTTTCTTGTTTTTACTGCTAGAAGAGTACTTAATTCAACCCATCTTATTCCCCTAATTCTACAACCATTTTATCTCAATTGTATTAGAAATTCTGTAAAATATATTAAAACATCCTATCAGCGCAACAAAGTAAAAAAGTGGAAGCTAATTTAATCAATCTAGTGGCATGATGTCTCTAACTGTGCTTTAGACTTTAGAGAGTGCTACGTTTTAACGCCTTCTTTCTTTCTTTCCCTAATTTTAAAGCGTGGGTCTTTTTCTTTAATGACATTTGATTGCCATAATTCCCACCACCTTTGCTTTTTTTTTTTTTTTTTTTTTTTNNTTTTTTTTTTTTTTTTTTTTTTTTTTTTTTTGGAACACCCACTTTTCCCTTTATTTGAACGTGTGTGTTTCTTTTCTTTTGTTTTTATAAAAGATAATAAAAAGACGATAAATTTTTATTAGGAAATTAATAGTATGTTTCTATAACCTGGATTTTAATAGTTGTAAGCTAAGAAGAACGACAAGGGTGCCATAATTCCCTTAAGAGTCACGCCCAACATTATATACTTTATCCATATAAAGTCATTCGGTTGTATAAACTCAATTTTTTGTTGTCAACGGTGAAACTCAGTATTTTTTAACAAAATTATGCGCGACTGCTTTTACGGAAGGCGTAGTGTAGAAAAGTTATATAGAAATCAGGAGAAAAATGCAAAAGAAAAAAGAATGAATTTTGGCGATATAAGCGTATATTCTTCAAGATTCATCCTCGTGAGGACATCTAACCAATTATGAACAATGGAGCAAAGGAGATGATCCATGGGATGGGGAACTCTTGAACAGGTCTAAAAGCCAAAGACATGTTTGGAAAATTCAACAACATCAAAAAGAAACCCTCGGACTCATCATCCGACTCAACTTATATATTTGTATAAATTTGGGCTGAGTTTTTTATATAATAATAATTACACAGTGTTGTATACAATTGTATGTTAAAAAAAAAAAGAGTTGTATACAATTGTTAGACTAAAAATTACGACATAAATATATAAACTTTTTAATGTCTTCCTTCGCTTCAACAAGAACATTATACCCAATTTCATCGGCAACCAAGCGATGATTGAGCGTTTGCTTGTAATCATTGCTCGGTTGTTTCTCTCGGTTTGACATAAGTGTTCCTTTGGTGTGGTTTGATTGAGTTTACATCAAGTTCGGTTTTGTGTCTCGTTTATCTTGCTTTCGGAGAAAGTAGTAAGGCTGCTGAGCTGTGAGGTTGCTCGGTTATGTGTTGCTACGGGGAAGTATCTTGGTAGAGTGAGCTAGCGCGTCTTGGCTTCGATAGTTAGTGTAGTCCCGTCTTAGTTATGTTAGTTGGGTAGTAAGGCTGCTGAGCTGTGAGGTTGCTCGGTTATGTGTTGTTGGATCTATGTTTGTTAGTTGAGCGTCGAACTATAGACGTTGATGACTGTTTTTGTTCGGGCCTCCTCCGACTCGTTAGAGGAAATGCTCTTTTTCGGGCTACCTGATGAAACAGCTTCTGATATGCAAGGTTGACGTTTTCCGGTCTTTTTTTGTTATTTTCTATTCGATCTTATCTCGGTCTCATCTTTCCCTCGGGTTTTCAAGCTCTTTATCGCTACTCGATACATGTTGCTTCAGAGTTTCGGTGTCGACAAAGCACCGATTGAATATGCTTCCATGTTTTTTATTCTTTTTTTGCCATGGGATCAATTTTGTAGGTCGATCAATTGTTAACACAATTTGTAACTCCTAAACATTTCATTTTAATGAATATTTACAATTTAGCAAAATTTGGGTTTTTTCAATAATATCGGGTTTTTCAAAGTTGGATTACTTATTATGGAGAAGACAAAGGACATCGGACCATTTAAAGGAACATGAGGTTTTTTACTTTGATGTTTTGGTTCATTTGAAAAGTTTGAAACAAGATGGTCTTTGAAATCATGATGTCAATGAATTTTCGACCTCAAGGGAAGCTCACAGTTTCTCGACGAGTAACTGTCTTCTCCAACTGTTTAGGTGAATTTCAACAACTCCCCAATAATTTTTCCTTTTTTTTTTTTTTTTGCTTTCCTTTATTCCACGACGGATAATTTTTGGTCTAATTTATTAACATTAATCAACCATAATTGATTTGTGTATACTAATTTTGTAAATATTTTGTTCTGCTGATTGGTGACCTTCGTTTTGAATTTAAATGTGCAGTTGACAAAAAGAATATCAATAACAAACAAACCGGAAATCTATACACTTTACAAGAAAACTCAATTGTGAACGGATGAAATTAAATTACCAAAGTTTTTTTTATAGATTTGGCAGAAAGTTCCATTAAAATCATCTCAGTTATTGAGCTAAAATTAAAATCTCATCAGTAGATGCTAAATTACACCTATATTCCGCCAAATTGCAACCTTATCATTTAGATACATTATCCGATTTTCATTTAACTCTTAATATAGTCCACTCTTTTTCAAATCACAAAAAGGAAAAAAGGTAGAGGTAGCTCTGCCACAAGTCAAACTTTCTGTAGATGAAGAAGCTAATCTACTATTCAACATTCCCCTCCTCAGCTTTTAACCCCTAATCTCTCACCAAATCCAACTGACCAAAACAGTACAAATTTAGACAATATTTAGAATCATATAGAGAAGTTGCAAAACAAGTCTTTAACCTTTTTTTTTTTAGTTTACGTAATACAATATGGCTCGCTTTTCCCAAAGCTACATAAAAGCTTATCCTTTAGAATTCATCTCCTTTTTCCTACGCATAAAATACATACATACTATTCTATTATTAAATATTAGAACGAAAAAAAAACAAAGTGTTGTCTGACTCAATCTCTCACGCTTGTGGCTTCAAAGCACCCGTGTTGGCAAAAAACACCTTGAAATGCACCCAAACCCACCTCCCTTTTTCTGCAATTTCAATTATAACATTTAGCAAATCAATCTGTAAGCTAATCCTTAACAACATTATTCGAAGCGAATTCAAGATGAACTAATAATAATAATTTAAAAAAAAATAAAAATAGTTCTACCTTCGTGGATTTGACGGAGAGAAGTCGAGGGGACACTTTGTACAAGTCTTCGTCCACAGGTTTCGGCGCCTTCGTCCTCCGTCTCACCACAGGTGTTGGACAGCTCGTCGGCGCGTTCGACTCACGCGCCTCCGTCTTGAAGTTGTGTTGCTCCTTGGAGGCGGTTCTCTTCGGCTCCTGGCCCACCTTAGCCTGGAAAACATTACCCAGGAACATGTAAATTCATCACGGCGTCGAGTCGAGGTGAAGTGTTAAAATTTGGGAGGGATGAGAAAGAAGTACCCGGCGTCGAGGGAGGAGGATCACGGCCGGAGCGACGAGGTGGTGGTTGTCGTAGAGATCTCCGGCGAGGTAAAGATCACGATCTTGTGGGTAAGGAGCGTAATGGAGAAAAGCAGGCTGTTGAGTGGTTGCTGTGTCGAAGCACTGAGTGAATGGAACGGCGTCGTTCCAGTCCCAGCTCCCAAACGCCGGCACGTGTCCCCTCCTGTAGTACTCTCCTCCTCCGTATTCCTGATTGAAAAAATAAAAGTTAAAAACTTTTTATACCCAAAAAAAGAAGAAGAAGAAAAGAGAAGGAGCTTACGTAGTCCATGGCTGTTGTGGCGAATGAGTTTGATAATGTAAGATTAGATCTCTGCTTTTAAGTAATCTATATAGCAGAGTGAGAGAGAAAGAGATAGATTCGGTTTTATTAAATGGCCAGATGGGTTTCTTACATTACTCAACACTGAGACAAAGTTGTCTTAAAGTCTACTTGTAGGGGAGAGAGAGAGTGTGCGTGTTTTAAAAAATTTCAGTAGGGTAAGTGAAAAATAAAAATAGAGTTGGCTTAGCTACTCTACTTCTTCTTCTTCTTCTTTTTACTTTTAAACAAAATTCTACTGTTTTTTTTTGTTTTCAAATCTATTTGCTTTTTATACAGAGTTCTGTAGTCTGTCTTTACATTTAATAATTTTTAAATGTTTTATCCTTTTCTTTTAGTTTTGTTGGCTTTAGACTTTGTTTTTACATTGGGTTAACTAAAAAGAAAACAAAAAAAAAACATTTTATTTTCATGGTTGACAAACAAAAAAGAAAAGGCTTAGCGTAACTTTCACTAAAACTAATGAAATTTTTTTATTAAATTTACCAAGTTGTATGCCTCTAAAGCTGACTTATGCATTCAATTTTATTACTTCTTTACTAATGTTAGTGTTCTGGGTTGAAAAAAAAAAATGTATACTCCTACATTTTTTGTGTAGCAGAGAACATTAATGATCTTTTATCCGGAATATCCGATTTGAAAAATGAATTTTTTATTTTTATTTTTTCTAAGAAAGTGAAAATTTAGAGACAAAAGAGTTAATAAAGGAGCTTTAGGAAGAATGGGCCACATGCAACATTACCTCTGTAATGAAAGTTTGTGCTATGTGCAGTGTGCAACCAACATTGCCACGATTCCAAGCAATCCCATTTATTATCTTTTGTCAATTTCTCACCCCTTTTTCCTTATTAAATTCCATCTTTACAATAAATATGTCTCTAATTTTTAAATATATTTATCTTTAGTTTTATTTGACAGAGGGACAGGTGGGGTTAGGTCAAAATTACTGAAACTGTTCATACCAGCATAATTAACTGCAACTGCTCATTGCAGCCTTTTGAAATTGAGAAAGCAGTTAAAAAACATACTCCTATTCCTATATATCAACGCTCAACGGAACGGCTTTTCATTGATGTAACAAATTTCTGGGTTAGTGCAGTTAATAAAAGCCATGTTCGAAAAATCGTCCGACTTGCCGACTAATCGGCTGCTTAGGCGGTGGGCGGAGCAGAGCCGCGGCGATTTTGTCCTAGTCGGTCGGATTAGGCGGTTTCCCGACTTGCAGCGATTAATCGGCGACTAGGTGATAAATCTGAAAATAAACGGCCCAATTTTTTGTCAAAACCGAATGAAAAAATCGATAGAATCATATAATGAGTGTTAGATATGATATAATTGAGTAAAGAACACAAAAAAAACAAACAAAACCATCAACAATGGTGGAAAAAAAAAGATTTTGTCCTAGTCGGTGGGATTAGGCGGTTTCCCGATCGAACCCGCGTTCTCAGCATAGGAATTGGCAACACAAACCACTATGCCAGATGTATCATTGTGTTTTTTTCGCATACATTAGTATATAACTATATATATATATATTAATAATTAAAAAAATAGTTAAAAACTAATCACTGATTAAACATTGATTAATCACTGATTTTTGGGTTAGGCGCTAGGCGAAACCCGACTGCCCGACTAGCGTCTAACGCAATTTTAAACATTGAATAAAAGTAGAGAAAATCTGGTATAAATTCATTAAAATGAATATTAATTCTTATAAAGTTTCATTAACGATTAACTACAATAATTTTTCTAGTTTTTTCCCACGAGTTTTTTATGAGTTCCTATTTACCCGAATTTTTCAAAAAAAAATATTGTGGGAAGGCAGTGGGTTTTGTTTGTGGGAAAGTGTATTTGTAGCCGATCAGTTCTGAGAGGCGTTTATGTGACGTGTGATTGGTCCACCAGTCCGAAAGCTCTTAAATAATTTTATGTATGAGATACGTCAGTCGATAACGTGGGATTTTTTTTGTTCTTTAGTTTGTTCTATCTATACTATTAAAAGTAAAACACATTTTTGTGTCCAAAAAAATAAAAATTCAGATAAGACTATAATTTATATAGATAGCTATAGCAGTTGCTAAACAAGTCATATTGTATTAAATATTTTAGTTATTTTAGTTGACAAAAAAATTACAATTTAAATTATGCAATTAATATTTAGTGTTTTGTTAAGATTTGATTTACCGCAAATATTTAGCATTCGTAGATTTTCTGGTTCGATAATATATAGAAGATTTTTTTTATAGAAAATACCAAAATATATATGGTATAGAATGTGGTTTTAATTGGTATAATATTTTGCTTTAAATTTTGTAATTCAAAAATTATATAACCGGCCAAATTATGACACAAAATAAAAAAAATCAGATTTTTCTTAAATATAGGTTAGTTCACTTGCAAAAATAAAATAAAAAACCAGTGGTCAATATATTTTCACAAAAATAACAATCGAATATTAACTTAGATTGAATAAAATAATCCTAGGTAGATGTGAAAGAGCAAGAAAACTGAATATAAATTGATCGAAATGGCGAACTGATTCGTGTTGTCTTTGGAATTGAGTAACAAAATACACTTTATAAATATTACCAATACTATTTTATTTGAAATAAAAAGATAATTCACATATGGAAAATAATTGTCATATTTAAAATATAAAATATTTATGATGATTTGTAGATGTAAATGATATTATTTTTATGTTGATTATATAAAATATTTATAATTATGCTTTACTCACAAATTAATAACAAAACAATGGGTAAGAGTAATTTAGATATTAAAAAACATATTTTTAATGAAATATATAAATGAAAATATAGATAACAAAACGGGTCAGAAAATTTGGGTAGCTAAAATTAATAATTTTGAAACATACATCTCATACCAAAAATAAAATTTCCATATAAAATAGAAATCATAAAAACAAAAACAAATAAAAAATTATCGTCCGCCCTTATTGTGGATTAAAATTTTGGCAAACTATATAATACATTCTATACCAAAAATAAAACTTACCTCGTTCTAGGGCGGATTATATAAGATTATGTCTACATAATGTATTCACGTTCTATGGTAGATTAGAAACAAATTATGTCCACATAATGAAATTCCGTTTAAAAAATATTGTAATACATTAAATCTAACTAAAAAAATTATCCATTGCGGGCGCGCCAGTGAAAATCTAGTATATTTTGAAAAAGAAATTTGTTGCGAGATTGTGAACGGAAAAAAACCTGAAAATTTATACATTACTGTTAATAATAGCATAAGAACTTTAACGATTTCCATGATAACTTTTTTAATCATGTGTAACTGTAACATGATTAAAAAAAATTATCAGCGAACACCATATTTATAGAATTGAAATTAATTAGAACAATATTAGTAATTATTCACTTTCAAAGCTACTAATAATTTTTCAGAATCTGTATTTTGAATGGCTGTATCAAAAGATAAGCGTTTAAAGATATATATGACAACGTTTTCGGTAGTTTGTAGAATTATTTCACAAAATAAACTCAATGGGATGCAATGCTTCTCAAAATCCATAACACTTAGTTAGAAATTGGGACATAGACATCTGAAACTAGTATATTATTTTAAGATATCGTGCTGTTTGGGTCTTCAACCTGTTGTTTATTTTGCTTCGCCTACTCTATTCTTAAGTCTATCTATGTTTGGTAGTATTTCTATCATTAGTCCTTTCTATGTTTCTATCATCAATCCACCGGGTTTGTGTTCTTTTGTATTCAATTCCCTTTATCTCTTACATTATGCATCAATTGTTTTAAAAACGACAGATTCACCTTTCAAGTAAGACTCTACTAATTTCTTTTTTTTCTTATATATTGTCAAAGTGTTTGTAATTTTTTTTTGTTATTATTAATTGTTTTGCGTTAAAAATGGAAACGAAACATTTTGTGAAAGAAAAAACGAAATTCTAAAATGACATTTAAGACACCTGCAGCAGCAGGACTAACCACACATCCTATAACACCCGGAAGCATTTGGTTTAGATATGTTATTCTCTAAAATGAGCAATGCTACATCTCGATAGTGTTAGGTTTTAGAGGTCACGAGTTTTAGTTGTGGTCAACACACAATACTATTGTGCTTCTCTATGAAACCTAGAATCTCTTTATAGCCTATCAGACTAATTTTAATAACGGAACACATTGTAAATACAAAATCTAATTCCAATATTTAGAATCATCGACACAACTACGAATCACATACTAACATCAACCCTTAGCGCGGCTTAACCTATAAAACATGATAAATACTTGTTGTCCAAAAAAAAAAAGCCATGATAAATACTTTATCATAATAACATCACAAAAGATAACGAAGAAAAACAAAACAAAGATCTTTTATCAAAAAAGAAAAGAAAAGAAACACAAAACATGAAAAAATAATGAGAAAACAAAGTCGCGAAAATCTCGTTGTTACATCAAATCTCTGAACGATATATTTGAATTTCTTCCTTTTTCTCTTTTCTTCAATTGGCTCGGATACCTCTAAAATTGGTCATTTGTTTTTTTTTGTTTTCCTGATAAAACCTGGTCTTTTCTCTCGTTGTGTTTGTTTTTTTTTTAAAACATTTTTTGGCATAGGCATAATTTGCTTTTCATAATGCTCACAAAATTTCTTCGCTTGTAAAATTAGGTGAAATAGTGATCTGCATGCGCGACATCGGGGTGGCTGCGTCACGTCACAATGGAGGTCGTTGGTAATATATACTTTTAAAACCACTAAACCCTGTATTTACCAACGATCGAAGAAAACAATTCGTAGAGCAAAGAATCGTCGTAGAACAGTCTGTGCCACGAGCTATAGGAACTGAAATTCTACAATATTTTTTAAAAAAAAGAATAGTATATCAGTTAAAAATAGTAGAGAAAAAGGAAATTGAGAATCTAGAGATCTGGGATTCTCTCAACACATGCACAGAGAATGAAGAGAAACGCTAAACGTCTACGAGCCTCTAAGGACAATGGTCAAAGGCTATTTTTTTCAACTTCATATTTCATTTCTTTTTTTATCCCTTTAACATTTGTGAGCGAGTCTGAAATGTGCAGTAAACTTTTTACATGCACAGAGAATGTAGCTAACAATTTTTTTCTTTTCTTTTTTGGACATAAAGTAGCTACATGTTTTGTTTTCTTTTATTGATGATCTTTCAATTATTTACGGAATTAGGAAAAATTCTACAAAAAGTGTTTGACATAGCCCCAAGAAAAACATAACTCCTACTTGGGCTCAAATCAGGCCCATTATAATGGCGATGCAAATTAATCTAATGCTCCTTTTTCTCCAATAATTGAAACTATACAATGTGTCGGTTGTATTACTGTGGATTTTTCTTCTTATATCTGTAGTAAAAGATTTGTGCGCTGGAGATTGTGTAATGGTTATATAGAAAAGAAAAGAAAAAAAGAGTAGGAATATGAAGAATGCCAAAAGTTAAGTAAAAGAAATCCAATCCCGTGACTGATGGAATAATCCAATCTGGTTCACGGGTTTCTTCAAAACTTATTATATATACATCTTCTCATGCACATTCACTTTGACACCACAAACAAAACAAAATATATACAATAAAAAAAGAAGAAGAGACGATTAAATGGCGAGCAAGAAGTCGTCTTTCATGGTGATGATAATGGTGGTGATGGCCATTTCAGTCGAGAGGTCAGTGGCGATTGATCTCTGTGGCATGACCGAGACAGAGTTGAATGAGTGCAAACCAGCGGTGACCAAGGAGAGTCCAACAAGCCCATCACAGGTTTGCTGCAACGCTCTGCAACACGCTGACTTGAACTGTCTTTGTGGCTACAAGCACTCTCCATGGCTCGGTTCTTTCGGCATTGATCCCGAGCTAGCTGTTGGACTCCCAACCAAATGTGGCCTAGCCAACGCCCCAACTTGTTAAAGCTTTATTCTTGTCTATTATAATATCGTTTGTTTTTATTAATTATTACCAACAATTTGTAACGATCCTTTTGCGTTTGGTATAATCGCAATTTCTGCCCCATGGCGTTTATTGGTAAACCCAAAAAGATGGTCAAAAGATAAGAGAACCAATTAAAACTTCACAAGGCCCAAAAAAACCCATACAAGAATTGTGACCACATAATGGCAATTTCGAAAATAGAAACAGTAAGCGACACCACAAACGAACACAAACCTAGGGGCTGATGGTTTCACTAGCCCCGACACAATATTGAAAATTCAACCCACTTACACCAAATGTACGAAAGATTATTTTTAATAACCTTATCCAACCATTCATTCATTTTAATTTGGAATGGACGATTCTATCCCTGATACGAATCCAGCAAAACGACAAAGAAAAGACATCCACAACAGATACGAAATTACGAATCATACGGTTATGGAAAATAGAAGCGAAATCAACGAAGCATAATATCCGAGATTTTTTGTTTTCTTTCACCAAAGTATTTGTCAAAAGGGTGAAATTATACTAAACAAAGTCATTAGCTAATCGATACGGTACACTGATACCGGATTCCACAAAAGACAAAATAAAAGCAGAAAAGGAAAATAGGATAGTAGGAAGTTTGTTCAGAAACCGACGAAAAATCAGATCCGACGACAGTTAGACCTCTTTGTTTTCGTTGGTCTCTGTCTTCTTCGCCGGAGAAGAGAAGATCCAGGTGAAACCAAAGGGATCTGTCACTTTCCCCTTGACTCCACCGTCAGCTTCAACCTCCGATACGTCCTCCACTTTAACAGCTCCGGCGGCGACGGCTTTCGCAACAGCAGCTTCAACGTCATCCGTTTCGAGGATTGCAGGCACAGTCCCAGTCTTCGCACTGATCAACGAAATAAACCAAGTCAATAGTGTTCTCCAAAATCCACAATAAACATTGTAGTGACAACAAACCGTGTTCATAGAAGCATATAAAATCATTGTAAAAACAGCTTCTAAACATAACATACTCTCAGATACTCCTCATCTCACAAGTTAAATCCAGATCTAGAACGAAATCAAACGATAAACAAGTAAAACCTAAAAACAAGTGAGAAAACGTGGAGATCCAGACGCCAAATATGAAGAGACACAGAGAGAGAGAGAGAGAGAGCTTACTTAGAACCAGAGTTAAGGGATACGTCGCAAACAACGATGGTAGTACCAGCTAGCTTGAGCTCAGCAGAGAGAAGGTGAGGGATCTCCTGGTCAGCCTTACGCTTAGGGTAGAGAGAATGTCCGGTCTCTACAGCACCAAAGACGGACTTGTAGAATGAAACAGCATCGCCAACCTTTTGAGCCTCCACGATCAGCTGGGGCTTGTACGCGGTGAAGATAACAGACTTCTCCACCGCAGCGCCGTTAGCAGCAACCTCTTCCTGAGCCATCGTTACAGTTACAGAGAAAGGGAAAAACAAAGTAAAGAAGAAAAGAGCGAAAGATCGAATGAGAGAGATTCGTTTGGTAGGGGAAAAAAATGCAAATGGCGTGTGAAGAACAATCTGGAGACACTGGTGGATATTTATTTGGAAGCGGAGAAGCGGAATCGTTTTGTAACCTGACGAGGATTCAAAAGGATATAACAATTGCCCTCACGTCCGGGGATTGCCCTTACTTTTGGGTTTATTTACGAAAGCATGCCCCTACTATCCTTTCATTTACTCCCTCCTTCCCACCCTATAGGGCTAATCTGTCTTGGCCGCGTGTCTGTTCAATTACCGTTGGAAAAGTTAAATTTAAAAATTACAATTAATTCTGAAGAAAAAGCATTCGTATAAATAAAATAAAAAATGTTCAGATGCATAAATGCTTTTTTTTTTTAATCTATCTTATTTAGGAAATAAGAGAATCTTTGTACGGAATCAAATTAGTTAGTTTGTTTGTTATCCTTATCCAACCGAATGGCACATAGGACAAGTTACAATTTCTTCCATATGGTCCAAATTGGTTATAGATATGTTGTACCCTCTGGTTAAATAGAACTCAACTTCAAATTTAACCAACGAAAGTTTGAAATTTAATGGATGTGCATAGTTTTATGAATGTTGGGCTAATGTATAACTATATGAAGGAGATGGAACAACAACTTGTGCCATATCATCCTACCAAATTACGATTATATACTAAACAACATTTGAGGACACAAATCTCTACGTGCAAATCTTCTCTTGCTTGTAACAAGGAAGATACTAATACGCGATTTCTTCAAGAACTTGGAGCGTCTTCTGGTGAACCTGTGCAAAAGGGAAAAACATACAAATAGAAGCTTTTAAGAATGCAAAGATAAGAGACTTTTGTCTGCAAATGTTTGGTGATATCTAATATAGCAACTCACCCATTCTAGATGTTGTGCCGTGATACCAGAGACATTACCCGAGTATATACTTCCTAGTACCTATCAAGATCGGATTAAAACATCACACAAAATGGTCAATATTCTATTCCTATCCATCTGTTGGACAGGCTGATCTGTTAAAACATACCTTTGTGACAGTCTCTAGAAACATTCCTGGCCTTACTGGTAACGGTTTTCTTCCTGTCACGCTTCCCTGGATTGCATAAACTAGGCCAAGTTAGAAACCAAGACTTATATTTGGTCCAGTGCTTACTAAAAAAAGTCTTCTCTTTTAACAGAAAATGTGTTAGTTGTTGATCATACTTACCCTTCCATTTATTCCACTCTGTCTTCTTCCTTGGGTAGAAGAAGAATCCTCTTCATTGCTAAGATCATCTGCACCTTCATCTTTCCCTTGCATTACATTCTTAATCATTTGCTGCACTGTCTTTCCAGGTTTGAGAGCTACCAATTTGGTTAAGAAATTCACCTGTTCGACGATCATGCAACAAGTCATTGTATTTCAATGTTTAAATTATGTTCATTAAGACGGAGGCATAATGGACATAATCAACGTCTCAGAAACCTCTGATTCAGGCAGAGTAGAGAAACCACGGTCATTTCTCTCATCAAGTATACCTCCTCCCATCATGTTTCGCGCTTCCTCTCTGATCAAAACAAGCCTCGCTAGTAGTTTTCGATCCGGAACAGCTGGCCTTGTTTCCATCGTCTGCAAAAATTCCGCAGACTTGTTCACATTCGGAGATAAGGTACCTTGCCTCTGATACATATACATAACCTAACCAAACACAATACCTCTAGCAAGTCATCAGCTTGATTAGCTATGTCATTCAGATTTGCTCCGGGTAAATGAAGTTTAGTACCGTCCTTACTTTCAAAAGCCCCACCACCTGCCGCCACCCTCCGCAGGAGCTCTTGTCTACTTTCCTTTTTAGGGGTTCTACAGAGTAAACCAATCACTTGGACCTAAATAAAAAGCAACGCCCAAGTAAAATTTAAAACATGAATGAAGCTAGTGGAAAGTTATGAAAGTAAGAAGAAACTGATGTAAATATTACTCACATGAGGAGGGCATTTTTTAGTGAGATGGGATAAGACAGTCTCCTTGACGACCTCTAATAAGGACTTCCTCTGAACTTAAAACAAAAGTTAGTTAATTTCGTTAGTTTCGTTGATCTTGTTCCCCATCTTAAGTTACAGAACTAACAGAATGGCAAAGGTAACAATAGCCTTAGAATCCAGTGATAACACTACATTGCAAAAGCAATCTACAAACTCAGGTCACTTCTGGTTGTTTATTTTCTCTACTGGCAACGAGATCTTTGTGTATATTCAGAGGGAAATTGCAGAATGGGTTACCTTATCGTCTTGGTCTTTGTCGGCGAGTTGGATCATGTAATCGAGAGCCATCATAAACCCTGACTCCATTTCATCAACCCTTTTCCCTATAACTCCTTGTGCCGCCAATTCTACAGCAACATTCTCAGATGCTTCATTCATCTTCATATCTTGCAACTACACATCAGAGGCATTTACACGTCAAGCCATTACAGAACCAAGAATTCCCTAACTAACGAGTAACGATTCTATGAAGAATTTCCCCAGAAAAATACAAAGCCTAACGCCATTAAGTTGTTCGACGAAATGCCAACTTTGGGAAACGACACAAAAGCAAAGCCCAGATGAAACATAACTCTATGGAAACGTAGAAATCATACGAGGGTTATCATTTCTTCGAGAACGGATGTGACTTGTTCGCCTCCTTTAAGCAGAGCCTCATACTCAGATGCATCTAACTTATCCTCAACATTAGTTTTACTTTGATGTGTTCCGTATCTTTCGAACAGCTCCTCATCGGAATATCCGCCTCCTACCTCGTACGGGGCGCAAAATTGAACTAGACTCTTCAATTTCTGGGTTTGCTTTGGACGGAACGAACAAAAGGAGAAAGGATAGGTGCAAATAATCGATGGAATCAGAGGTTCTCTTTTCGAAGGTGATGTGGAGGAGGAAAAACGAAGATGAATAGACTGCAACATACTTTGTTTTCCTGTTTCGGATACAAAATTTCGAGGTTCTGGGTTTAAGCCAAGGAAGAAATGATAAAGACTAAAGAGTACGAAGAAGACGACGAGGATAAAAAGGATAAATATTAGATAATTAATGGAAAAAAGGCCATGTAACTCGAAACCGGAGAAAAACATAGCCGCCGTCTGTGGTGATCGAACCCACGGCCACGGGATTAAAAGTCACGCGCTCTACCACTGAGCTAAGACGGCCTACGTGAACCTCATTTATTAATAACATTAGTATTGTAATTAAACTACAACCAAACCAATTCCCATCAATAAAAGATTGGTTATCATTTATCAATATTGGTTTGATACACAAAATCAGGTTTTTTTTTTGACCAAAGGCTTTCATATATTTAATGCAGGAGAAAAAAAAGAAATTACAAGCCCTTAAGGCTATAATATTTTATGAGCTAAGCCCAGTACACCATCAAAGTTAAACCAACAAATTAAACATGTATTTTAAACCTGAAAGTTAATTATCCCAAGACCCATACCATAGATCAGAACACTAATCAACTTTGAAAAGTATTGGAGATGTCGTAGTATTTTTTTTTTTTCAGAGGAGAGTACGATCGCCGTCTGCCAAACCAGATTTGAAACATCTTCAAGGAGAGAGTTGAACCAAAGGAGAAAAAAATCTCGTCAAGATTGGCTCGTCGAGAACTAGAGTTGAAGCATCTTCGAGGAAAGAGTTGGGTTTATGTCTCTATAACTTGCAATTCGATTGCGCACCTGTCGATCAATAACAGAAGAAATCGAATCAGAGGATCTAAACAGATTCCGATGCAGCCTGTCGTTCCTCTCCGACCAGATTCCATAGATCGCCGCTTGCCAACACAAAAGAATCAAACGTCTTTGCACTTTCCCTCCGGTAAGATTATGCATCTGCAACAATGATCCATTCCATTGTCGATCTGCTTGAAGATGACATCTTGAAGCTACAGTAGACCAAATCGACCAACTAAACCCACAATCAAAGAGAAGGTGGTCTCGACTTTCATTTGCTGAGTTGCAGAGAAGACACGAAGGGTCCGTAACAAGACCTCATCCTAAAATACGATCTCTGGTTGGGCACCTATTCAAGACAAACAACCAAGACAAAAAATTGTGTGTTTGGAACTCCTCCAACATTCCAGATCACCTTTTCCCAAGGTACGTCTTGTAATCCCTCTCAGAGTAAGCTATAAACCTGACCCGTAGAGTATCGACTGCTCACTCTACCATCAATTTCCCATTCGTAATAGTCTTCTTCCTCCGTAAATTGGATGGTAGTGAGATGAACATGTAAACTTAATTGGTTTTCCGATCTTGCAGGTTGAAGAAGCCACTGCCCTTGGCGATAGAGACTGGAGATAGTAGCTGTTTCAGAGACACCTAGTCGAGAGTTACAAATAGTGAGGAGAAAGTTCTAAATGTTCCCAAACGGGGACCAGTT
Organism: Eutrema heterophyllum; assembly: GCA_002933915.1. Classification (NCBI taxonomy): domain Eukaryota; kingdom Viridiplantae; phylum Streptophyta; class Magnoliopsida; order Brassicales; family Brassicaceae; genus Eutrema; species Eutrema heterophyllum. Next base: position 229,263 of record PKMM01049128.1, on the reverse strand, counting down.
GTCTGACCAGAATCTGCAGGTATTACCATTGCCAATCCTCAGCTTTATCCAATTGTAAACTTCACCCATGATCTTCAGAAGCTTATTCGGTAACCATGAATGACTCTTGTGTGTCTTTGCTGTCAAGAAGTTGTTGAGGCAGCCATCTAGAATTTCATTTTTAAACCAAGCAACCCACACAGAGCCCGCTTGGAAAAATAGGAGCCATATAAGCTTAAGACAACACGCCTTATTCCACACAGTAAGATCTCGTATCCCTAAACCACCTTCTTTTTTTAAAAGAGTAACTGTACCCCAAGCCACTCTTGCTGAATGATGTCCCTCAATATTTCATTTCCATAGGTAAATGCTGCAAAGGGAATTGATCCGATGAATGCAAGCTTTGGGAAGTATGAATGTTGAGCACCAGAAAGTGGAAATTCCAGCAATCACTGTTTTGATTAGAAGCATCCTTCCCGCAAATGACAAAGACTTGGCACTCCATGAGGTAATACGGCCCTTTACTTGCTGCAATAGTATCTCACAGTTGATAATTTTTAGTTTTTTTGTGCATAAAAGGACTCCTAAGTAGTGGACATGCAACACATGCATATCAGTGGAGACCATGATAGTGTCAATTTCTGATTGAGAGAGGCCAGAAGCAAAGAAACTTGACTTCTGAAGACTAACAGCCAGACCAGATCGAAGTTCAAATTCATTTAGAACCTGCAGCACATTTTGAACAGAGCTTAAAAAGCCATCTGTGAAGATAAGGAGGTCATCAGCAAAGCATAGATGGGTGAGCTTCGATTTGCTGCATTTTTTATGATAGATAAATCTCCCCTCCTCATCCTCTCTATTAAGAATTAGAGATAGGTTATTCATAGAAATAACAAAAAGGTAAGGAGATAGTGGATTACCTTGCCTTAGACCTCTTTTTCCTTTAAAATAACCTTGAACTGTTCCGTTGTAGCCTATTGTGTAGTTCGCTGAGCAAATGCATGCTTTTAACCAACTAATGAATTGAAGAGGAAGTGATAACCCTTGCAAGCAGTTAAATAGAAACTCCCACAAAATGGTGTCAAAAGCCTTTGCTATGTCCACTTTGATAGTTATTTTCTTTGGCCCCTTATTCTTGTGATAACCATTCACTAGCTCTTCAGCTAAAACTGTATTCTCAACTAACAACCTATCCTTCACAAAAGCAGTTTGATTCGGCAGGATCAAAGAAGGAAGCATAGGCTTTAATCTTTTCACTAGGAGTCTAGAAATCACTTTGTACAGCGTATTGAGACAAGAAATAGGTCTATAGTCCGAGATCTTTGCAGCTCCATGATGCTTAGGTACCAAAGAGAGGATGGTAGCATTTGTTGAAGCCGGCATGAAGGCAGAGTGGAAGAAATGGCTGATTGCTGAGGTAACCTCTAACCCAAGAATATCCCAAGCTGCTTTGTAACAACCTGAAGTAAGACCATCAGGGCCAGGAGCCTTGTTTGGGTTTAACTTGAGTAAAACCTTTGCAATCTCTTCAATTGATGGAGTAGTTGTCATTACTTGTTGTTAAGCAGGGGCACATCTGAAAGAGGAAAGAGACTGGAACCAAGATGGGGGAGAACTGATGGCGGGAGGAAGAAGAACATCCGGGGACAAGATAGATTTAAAATGCTTGATGGCATGGCTCTCATTTCCAACGGGTCCGACAGCAAGACACCAGTAGACAAAAGGAAAGATCTTACGGAGTTGTAGCTAGCTCTTGTCTGAAACATCCTATGGAAGTAAGCAGTGTTTAGGTCTCCTTCCTTCAACCAGTTGATCCTTGACTTTTGCCTGAAGTATAGCTCCTCAATTTCTCTAAGAAAAATCCATTTTTCATGAAGGACTCGTTCTTGCTGAAACAATTGGGGCGAGGGTGACTGAAGAGCTTGCACCTGCACAAGTTGTAACAAATTGTATGCCTCACTCACTCTCATTTGAATATGGGAAAAATTCTCTCTGTTTAGCTGCTTTAGATCTCTTTTTAAGGTCTTTTGTTTCCAACACGTCGTAATGAGATTGGAACCAAAGCTTTCGGCCTGAATCCAAGCATCAAGAACCAACTGATAAAAGTTTGGGTGTTTTGTCAGGTAGTTGAAGAATTAAATGGTTTAGTGTCGGCTCTAGGTAGCTGGTTGGCAAGATCTACTAAGTAAGAGCTATGGTCTGACATCAAGGGAGGTAAGAAAGAGGCTGTGGTATTCTGGAACATGGAGATCACATGGTTATTGACCAGAAATCTGTCAAGTTTTTTTGCAATTGGGGCTTTCGGTTGGCAGTTGCTCCAGGTATGTAAAGGCCCTTGATAACGCAGGTCAAACATACATGTCTGAATTATACAGTCTCTGAATTCAAGCATTTGAGAGTTGATTGTATTGACTGCAGGAAGAGAGTGTTCTGCGGGATGTAAAATTTGGTTGAAATCACCACCAATCATCCATGGAGTTGAATGAAGAGAGTAAGCTTGATACAGATTCAGAAGCTCTATCCACATGTCAGATCTCTCTTCTCTTGAATTTGAAGCATAAACAGCTGTATAAGTGAAAACGTGGTTGGTTGATAATCTGACTTCACAGGTGATAGTTTGTCTAGATTGTTGCAACACTCTGACTTTTGCAAGATCTCTCCAGAAGATAATGATTCTTCCATCTTCGTCAGACAAGTGATTCGAGGTAAAATTCCATCCATGGCATAGTTTAGACATTAACTTGTTCAGATTTACATCTTTAATATGTGTTTCTAAAATTGATCCAAAAATAGGCTGGTGGCTATTAAGCCAATGACAGAAAGGCCGATGCTTGTCCGGATCATTTAGACCACAGACATTCCAAAAAGAGAGCTTAGTACTCATAAGGAAATAATATAGGACTCTCTAGAAGGAAGAGAACTAATAGGAGACTGAACTGAAATAGAAGTATTAGAAGGAGAAAGAGAGCTTTCTGTTTGTGATGATGGAGGAGAAGTGTTTATAGCAGTGGAAGAGAGTGGAGCATTATGAGTGAAAGATGAAGAGAAAGCATTGAGAGAGGAAGACGACAAAGATTTCTTTAATAAGGCTTTTTCTGTTTTTTCAGGTGGAGAATTAATAGAATTGAAGGCTTTTTCTGTGAGAGTTATAACATCTGGAATAGCTGCAATAACAGAACGAGATGAAGGAGAATGAGGAGGAGAGGAGATGGGAATAGGGTGATGAGGAGCTTTAGTATGAGCAGCCAAGTCCAGAGGAGACTTGTCATTAACCATGGATGAAACATCTACCGAGACAAGGACCGTATCAAGAGCACTGACTGCAACATGCTTAACTGTAGAAGTTGAACCACCTAAAGAGGCAGCCGGTCCATCCGAGATAGCAGGGCCTGGTTGAGAGGCAGGAATGATCAACTAATTTAGCCATACTCATTGATTTAACATGACCAACTGGTAAGCCAGGTTTCACAATGCTAGGAACAAACTGTTTCACTGGAATCATTGAATTCTTGTTTATTCTAGGAATCACAGGGACTTTCTGAGCAAGAGGAACCTGCAGACAGTTTCTTACTATGTGTCTTAGCTCTTTGCAGTGAGAACACGTCGGAGGCAACCAAGAGTAATCAACTTGAACTTCAACAATCTTCCCACTTTCTCTTTGAAACTCAACGACACGAAGTAAGTCCTTAGTCAAATTTACTTCAACTTTGACACGAGCAAGGGTTAGACTAACCAAGTTTTTAGTGAAATCATCTGTTTCTTTAGGTTCACCAACCAGTCATGCCACTAGACTGAGACCTCTTTGATGACGCAGGTCTAGGGGAACACCAGTTAGATGAGCCCAGATTTGAATGGAGACAAGTGGTGGAGTTTCAGCAGAGTGAGAAGATGACCATTAAGCCGTGTGGAACATGGAGTCACCCACATACCAAACACATTTCTCTATAATCTTCTATCTCAGAAACTCACTGGGGATCCTGACAATCATGGATCTGGTAAGAGGGTTGTTGTGGATTTCTAATTTTCGGCCCTTTCCCCACATATGGTTGAGCATACTTTGGATTTGACTATAGTGAGGAGCTCTTCCATTGAAATAGCAGACTATGAAGTCCTTATGCAACTCAGCGCCTCTCTGGAAGACTTCATCAGGAATAAGAACCTTGGGTCTACCAGTTTCTGAGATAGTAATAATAGCCAACCTTTTTAGTGATCTATCTTCAAAAATTCGAATCCTTTATGCCAAGGTTTGAGTATTTGCATCTGGTTTGTTCTTTTCTGACTCAGGTTGAGCAAATAGTATAGATTTTGGGGCAGCTTGATGGGAAGACTTAGCAGTTTGTTGCAGCTCAGCAGGAGAAGTCACCTCTGTTACCACTACCACAGCAGGCATACTAGGAGGAGGAACTATCAAGGAAGAGGAGCTTGAGGCTTTGTTAGTTTGTAAAGGAGAATATGTTTTTGGTGCCACAATAGTGAACTTTTCTGGAACAGTAGTTTTAGATCTAGATTGTTGAAAGCTAGATTTAGGAGCCTCCAGAGAGGTAGTTTCAGACGGAGTCTTCTCAACATCAGTAGTGGCATTGTTGGAAGGAACATAGACCATTCCTACTAGCCCTTGAGTCGGAGCAGTTTGTAGCTTTGATTTTTGAGACAAAGGTGAGGACAGAAGAGGGTACTGGTTAAGGGAAAGGGGATTTGGGTCAGGAGGGTCTGGCGGGCGGAGGGGGCAGGGTAGGAGGCTATCACCAGCGGTGAGAGGCAGAGGATTCAAGGCGGAAACACGACCATTGGAGAACCAACGGTTCTGCATTAGAAACCGGGCATTTCTCTTTCTCTCTCTCATTTATCAAATTTTGGTGATACAAAATCAGGTTTCAATTATGGAAATCTTCAAAGCTGATCAGCAACCATGTGGATGAAGCATGGAGGGGTCCAAATGACATAATGGTGTTTTATCATTCTTAATAAGTTCATTGCCTAATTAAGAAAAAGTCGAGTGATCATATTAATAATGCCATATAATTATATAAAGTTCTAAAATAAATTGATGTTGATATTTTGATCAACTAATAAGATGAAAAGCCATGTTTTAATAGTAATCAATCTAGCTCTGATATTCAAGGTAAGACATAATCGCTTATCAATATAATTTTAATTTCTTGAAGTGAGCAAGCCATAAAGCATGGCAAGGATTGCTTCATATTGGCTCAATTATTACAAAAATATCTCTTTCTTTCTCATTCACTATGTCTGGCAAATGCTTTATTTCCAAATCTTCTTTTAGGTGTAGCTTTATAGTACACCATTGCAATCAAATATTTTTTCCATGCCTATGTATAACACAGAGGTTTATATACAATTATTAGTAGTTATAGTAGCATAAGACCACCTAAAATTATATTTCGCAAGATAATCTGATCTGATCAAACTTTAACTAGCAAAAAAATACTATAACTCATGCACTTCTGGCACGGTTTAATTGTAATTTCTAGGAATGCTTTGCTCAAAAGTAACTGATCTCTTGTAAGAATATTAACCTATTATGGATCATAATCAGATGAACAGTAAAGCCCATACTTTGATTACCACACCAAAAATCAGTGATTTTTTTGTGTAACAAGTCTAGAAAAAAACAATAGTTATCAATGAAATACTTGGGATGAATTTATAACGGCACGAAAGAAGAACATATCAATAACATTCATGTTTGATATGATCAACTAAACTATTTATTTGTTCGTCCTTATAATTAGGCAACCAACCAAGTAAGGCAATTAGATTTTCGTTTAGGTTCAATTAAACCAAAAGAAAAAGATTTGCGTATTGATGCTACACGGGAAATTTTACTTTCTGTCATCAATATACAACAACGATATGCATTCTGATAATAAACAACAATTGTATTGTGAGTTTTTAGTTTCAGAATTCAAAAAGCATAAGATAAATTGCAAAAAAACACATTATGAAGAATGCAAAAATACTATTCAATTCAACTCATAAGAAATTTCGCAATATAACTATTGTTGTTATGTAATGTATATCGTTGTATATTACTGACAAATGGTATTTTTGCATTCTTCGGAATATTTTTTGCTATATACCGTATGCTTTTTGAATTCCGAAACTAAAAACAGTGTGAAAAATACTAAAGTCAGAGAAAGTTTGGATTTAATGAACTGAGTTTGAAATTTTAAATGAAATCCACCTTAATAAACTAATTCAAAACGACCGTTACATTTGCCTCCAACTAGTAATTAGGCGTAACTTCGTAATCCCGTGTTTACCCTCACGAACATCACGACGAGTTGTTGGAGGTAAGGGGTATAATCGGAAATTCCATAAAATCCCAAACGACAAAATGGACCCCACCATGCGCAAGTGAAGTGGGCCCTCACAGGTCACAGTTTCTTGCCCACACAAATAAAAGGTGATTGTGAAATTTAAAACGAAAAAGCTCAAAGGGGGCAATTTGGTCATGATTTTGAATTCTTTCTCTCCCCTTCCCACTGCCAGCTCTGCTTAGCTTCTCTACTTCTTCTTCTTCTCCGTTTCACAGTCACAGAGGAAGTTAGAAGAGAACGAATATCTCGTTCGCTTCAGATATCGATCGGATTCGCTCGGGTTAGTAGAGAAATGTCAGGTTTCGTCGGGATTTTGGTATCGGATCCATGGCTGCAGAACCAATTCACGCAAGTGGAGCTCCGGAGTTTGAAATCTCACGTACGTACGTCCGATCCACTGCAATAGAAGAAATCTCCATACGATTTGTGTATTCGTTTGATTTCTCATTGATTTTCGATCTGATTCTGTCAATTTCCAACTTGTGTATAGTTCACGAGCATGAGGAGGGAGAGCGGGAAGCTGACTGTGTCGGACCTCGCGTCAAGGATGGGGAAATCAAAGGTGGTCGGAGATCAGAACCTCAGTAATGAAGAAAGAGCGTCTCTGATCCAAAGTTTCCATCCAAACTTGAATGATGAAGTCGATTTCGAGTTTTACTTGAGGGTCAGGATCGTATCTCTGAAAATTCTGCTTCCACATCTACAGATCTTCGTGTTAAAGATTTCTGCTGATTTAATTGCTAGATTTTCTTTGTTGGGATCATAAATTACAGATTTATCTTAATCTTCAAGCGCACGTGAACGCCGTAATCGGAAGCGGCGTGAAGAACTCGTCTGCGTTTCTCAAGGCAGCTACAACCACTTTGTTACATACTATCAGCGATTCAGAGAAGTCCTCTTATGTCGCTCATATCAATAATTACCTCTCTGGAGATGAATTCCTAAACAAGTACCTCCCGATAAACCCTTCCTCTAATGATCTCTTCGAAGTGGCGAAAGATGGTGTTTTACTTTGGTAAGCTTCCTCCCCTCTCAGATATTATGTTTCATGAATGTTTCCTTTCTTCTCTTGATGATAAATGTTCTGGCTTTATCTCTGATGTGATGTAGTAAGCTTATAAATGTGGCGGTTCCTGGGACGATTGATGAACGAGCAATTAATACTAAGAGTATGCTTAATCCATGGGAGAGAAACGAAAATCATACGCTTTGCCTTAACTCTGCCAAGGCTATTGGGTGTACTGTGGTTAACATAGGAACCCAAGATATCATTGAAGGAAGGGTATGTGAATCAGTAACTATCAGTATCCTTCACATTTCCTGAAATTTTGGTAATGGCTATGACTTAACACTACTGTTTCTCTGATTCAGCGTCATCTTGTGCTCGGTGTGATTTCTCAAATCATCAAGGTGAGGCTCTAATGCTGCTACTGCTGTTTGTATTTGCTAAGGCGATGTGTAATTGATCATTGTGACTGTCCTGTCTAGATACAATTGCTAGCAGACCTAAACTTGAAGAAAACTCCCCAGCTGGTGGAGTTGGTTGATGATAGCAAGGTAAATACTACTCATTGTCTTTTTGACAATTGGCGTAACCTGTTGTTTTAAACAAACATTGAAGGACGATCTTCTTTAAAAATATGACTTTGTTCTAAATTTTGGGATCAACAGGATGTGGAAGAGCTGATGAGTTTACCACCTGATAAGATCTTATTGAGATGGATGAATTTTCAGTTAAGAAAATCTACATACGAGAAAACCGTCACAAACTTCTCCTCTGATGTAAAGGTATCCAATATTAAGTGATAAGTTCTCCAATTGGTTGGTTTATACAATTTTTTCTAGTAAATGCTCCATAGAATCTTTTATAGTAAGATGCATATGGCTTATGATATGGTTTTCTGCAGGATGCTGAAGCTTACACGTATCTATTAAATGTCCTGGCACCAGAGCACAAGAATTCATCAAATTTAGCAGTTAAAATCCCATTTGAGAGAGCAAAACTTGTTCTCGAACATGCAGACAGAATGGGATGCAGAAGATACTTGACCGCGAAAGATATTGTTGAAGGTTCCCCGAATCTTAATCTTGCTTTTGTAGCACATATTTTCCAGCACAGGTGAAAGAAACACTTAAATGTCAAATGTAGTTCATGTCCTAGGGAACCTTTTAGTATATCCACCCTTCTGTGAAATTTAACAAATGAGAACTATGTTATTCTTTTCGCAGGAACGGGCTTTCAACCAAAACAAAACAGATATCTTTTCTCGAAACTCTAGCCGATGACACTCAAATTTCAAGAGAAGAAAAAGCATTCCGGTTTTGGATCAACAGCTTTGATAGTTCTGTATACATAAACAACGTCTTTGAAGATCTCAGAGATGGGTTAGTGTTTCAGCATTGAGTATAAGAAACTAAGAAATGTTAATAGAGTGTGGAATGCATATTAACACTGTGTTCTGGTTTTGGCAACAGGTGGATATTGTTGCAGACACTCGACAAGGTGTCTCCAGGAATTGTTAATTGGAAAATAGCAAGCAAGCCTCCCATCAAATTGCCATTCAAGAAAGTAGAAAACTGTAATCAGGTTGTGAAATTAGGGAAGCAGCTCAAGTTCTCTTTGGTTAACATTGCTGGAAATGACATTGTTCAAGGAAACAAGAAGCTCATACTAGGTAATTTTTGCCAATTCTATGATTGTGTTTTTATGAATCACACACATCTTGAACTCTTAATGATGATGTCTTGAAAACCTCTTCCAGCATACTTATGGCAGTTGATGAGATACAACATCCTGCAACTCCTTAAGAACTTGAGGTTCCATTCCAACGGCAAAGAAATAACAGACATTGATATATTGGAGTGGGCAAATGCTAAAGTGAGAAAGAACGGAAGCCAAACCCGCATGTACAGTTTCAGGGTAAGTACTCTTCTTCATTAAGGCATTAGTTAGTCCCATTCCTAACCGACTTCAGATATTTAACATACAAACAATCCGTGTTAGTAACGAAAGATGTCTGATAATGATATAGGACAAGAGCTTGTCCGATGGAATATTTTTCCTGGAGCTGTTGAGTTCAGTGCAGCCAAGAGCCGTAAACTGGAGTCTTGTTACAAACGGAGTAACTGGTAATAACTGTTAATATTCATTTGTTTATGTGTTTGAACATTATTGTTTAAATAGAGCCACTTGCTAATATACAGATGAAGAGAAAAAGATGAATGCCACTTACGTGATTAGCATAGCCAGGAAGCTGGGTTGCTCCATATTTTTACTCCCAGAAGATATAACTGAGGTATTTCAAAGCCTCTCATTTTCCCATAATTATATCTAATCGCTTAACAATATCAAAAGATTTGATATGTTATGTATATAAATATATGAACAGGTGAACCAGAAGATGATTCTGACATTGACTGCGAGTATAATGCACTGGACTCTCAAACAACCTCTTCATCTTATTAAGCCTACCGGATCTCCCGATGGCCACAATAGAAGTCTACTCGACGATTCTACTTCCGATTCGTCTTTAGAATAAAAATATGTTCCATGGTGAAATTATTTTTTTTCAAAATTTGCTATAAATTATTCCTTTATATGTTTTTTTTTTGGAGGTGCAAAAACAATATTGGATTTATAGATGTCACTGATTCCTCGTTGAATGTGTGTTTTGTATATGTTCATTTACGGAATACATACACATAATGTTCACATCCAACAATTGAATGTGTATTTTCCAGTTAATCACTCTTAACACAAGTAAATAATTTTTCCATTAATAGTACATGGTAGTTTCAAATGTTGTACAACTGAGGTTGTTATATTACAATCAGAGATATATTTATCGTTGCGACTAGCGAAATTAACAAAAAGAATTTGCTAGATAAGTGTTTTTTAACCACCTAAACGAAAAAATTTGGTGTCATCATCATCACGGTTTAAACCCAATAAAATGTATGTGTTGAATTGTTGAACAAAAACAGAACAATTTGACAAAGCAAATGGGGTACTTTCGAAAGCAAATACATATATTTGTTATTTGTTGAAGGAAGGAAAATATTGCAAACTGTAAATAATCTTATTGGGCTAAAAAAATATGATTACACATGGACAATATATTATACATATATTATGTATTATGCTACAACGAGAAGAAAGACGTGACATACATGCCAAAGTGCAAAACATAAAACAAAACATTCACAAAACATTCAATCACCTGTGATCGCTTCAACAACCGATTCTGGACATTCCAAACAAAACCCTCGCACACTTGTTCTTCCCATCTAACTTGCGCTCTTTCATTTTCACTTCAAACAGAGTGAAAAAAAGCAATTGGGGGAAGAAAGGAGCATCTGACCTCAAATGGAAGGTGTGTGTCTGTGTCTTCAATAATCCATGAGCAGCTAAAAGTTTCTAACTTGTATACTGTAACACAGCTTCATTACAACATTCATCAACCCTTTTGGCTACACAATGTTTCTCCCAACACTTTGATCTACTTCATAGAATTGCAGCATAGATGACTGAACCTGCACAAACCCATTAAAAAAAGACACATTAGCTTAACAATTTACTCAATTCCTACATATCCAATGAATCTGACAATTTCCAACGCTATCCAAAATCAATATTGCAGAAACGACCCTGTAAAAAAAAAAATCCCCAAGATTCCGAATTCTGAAGAATGAAGTAAGCTACAATGGTAACAAGTTCCACGAATATCAACACGAGGGGCAAGAGATTCAGAATCCAAACCTTATTATCCTCACGAAACTCAGCCTCGTTCTCAACAGCAACGCAATCCCTCGGTGACTCGAACAAAGACATGGAGTACTGCTTACGAACAACTCCGACGTCGAAGTATATAATGCCGGAGCTTGGTATGTCCACTCGGATCCCTTTAACCGGAAACCACAGGAAGAGTTCCTGCGCCGAGATCCCCGACAAACCTCCGATGCTTCCGTAACCTATCGTTCCCGTAATGTTGGCCTCGTAATGCAGCTCGCTCTCGTACTTGGCCTTGCAGGATTGGTTCAGAAAAACCGAAAATTGTCCTGTCTCGGCGTCAACGCTGAATTCTTTAACGCCCTTTGGTAATAGCCCCATCGGTAACGCGTGTGCTCGAAGAACCTCGTATATCGAATCATTTTCGGCGAAAACCACCGGGATCGAGATCGCAGCGGCGGCGGCGATAAGAAGAAGCTGAAGAACCGCGAACTGAGCAACACGATTCATCGCTTTTTAATAAAATAAAATAAAAAATCTCCTCAGTTCATGAAATTGTAATCCCGATCTGTTTTGCTTCGCGATGAGGAAAATTAAGATTAGGGTTTAAACGGTGGAGAAGAATAAGAAGAAGACATTGATGACAGCTTGAAACAGAGTGGATCAAAATTATTGAGGGCGAAATTTCGATGTGAGCTGTGATCCTCTGCTTCTGTGTTCTCACTGTAGAAAAACAAGTTACCCAATTATACGCTACCACGTGTACTAACGATACTGTAATATGCCTTGGAATGTGAGGTGTACATTTATGATCTGTCCGTCCTTAAGGATGATTGGGCCTAGACGCTGGAAATTAATGGACCGTGTCACATGCGGAGAGAGTGGGGATCCAACACGCGCGTAAACTGCGCGTGGATAACAAACGGGAAGCCTCTTTGTCCGGCGCGTGGTTACAACTGCTCATTTAGAGAGAGAGGGCAAAAGCTTTACTCTGACAAATGGAGGGATCCAAACAACGATCTTTTCACCTGCATGTGCATCTGTCGAAAAGATTGTTTTGTCCCAAAGTAGTATAAATTGTAGTCAAAACTCTATTTATTACTAATTCGAAACACTTGTTTGTTTCTTTCTCTCTTTTCCTTCCTTTTTTTTTTATTCGAGAAAATAAATAATTCAGTTTTATCTAGAACATGAGTTGAGAATATACTAAAAGGTTCAGTTTAGGCACGGATACTTTTACATGCTAATCGATTTATTCCTAACATAATGGTCTTCAGGGACGAGATGACAAAAGCTAGACTATCCCTTTCATAGTCCTAGACTCCTAGTCCATTATCTCTAGATCTGCCTTCGTTGTAAGGACACTGATCCTATTTTGCCGAGTCTTCACTAGCCCAACATATATATACATTGCTATCAGCTCTCGCAATTCGTTACTAGAAAAGCAAACACACAATAAATTAAATAATGTCTGATTAATTATCAATTGTTTAGTTTTGTCAAGGCGTCAATCGGCCTAGGCTATATAATCTATGCTAAATAAGACAATAGCATTTTTTTAGCTTAAAGTCGAAGTGGATGGATATAAAGGGTATGATTTCCATTTCCTCAAGTAGGCATATATGGCGGAGTAAATCAGATTCAGATCCATTTCAATCAATACTTAATAACCGAATGATCCCACATTTGAAACCAAGAACGTACAACAGCAGTCGCAAAGCTCTTCAACTTACTTTATTATACTTTTATATATTCTTACTTTATACTTTTATATTATACTTTTTTTCGGTCAAAAAACTTACTTTATACTGTAATTGAGCAGCTCGTTTTATTCCTTAGTATGAACAACTTGACAAAAGATTTTTTGAGCTACAAGTAAAGGCATAAAGGGTAGTATTTATTAACGTGGGGGTCTGAAGAACGTTGACTCTTTAACTCTTAAGCCTTCACATCTCGATCCGGAAAGAATCAATAGAAAAAAATAAAAATTCGGAGTTGATCGATCTCTTTCTCGTAATTGAAATAGAAACAAAGAAAATTCGAATTTAATTTTTCAAAATTTTAAAACATTCGAACTGTAGATTCAAATAAAAAGGTCTGGGGGTTGATTTGAATATATTGTTAAAGATTGTGGGCATTTTAATAGTTTCTCTGAAAATTTCCTGAGAAAGTGGGACCCAACAAGTATTGTGCTCTTTTGGCGCCTCGGGCTGTATTCACATTCTCTCATCTCCAAACGCCGTTAAAAGCGTTGCCAAGCTCTGCACATGTCTTCTCCGACTTCACTCACTGCGAAGCGAAGGTTCGTAGAGTGAGGGAGAGATCCGATGCGCTGCTCTCCACCGCACTCGTCGTGCACTTCTCTATTCCAATCTCTGGTCCTATTGTTGTCGGCTAGTGGCTGCTTCGCCGCCGACCCTTACGTCTTCTTCGACTGGACCGTCTCTTACCTCACAGCTTCTCCTCTCGGCACTCGCCAACAGGTTTCTTCTCCTCTCCATCTTTCAATTCGAAACTTCAATTCAGATAGCAATGTACTGCTTTGTTCCAATTTTTTAATTTTTTTTTGAGATCTCGTGTAGGTTATTGGGATAAATGGGCAATTCCCTGGCCCCATCCTCAACGTGACTACGAATTGGAATGTTGTTATGAACGTGAAGAATAATCTTGATGAGCCGTTGCTTCTCACATGGTAATGGTGGTGGTGATTCTTGTTCAAAAATCGATTAATTTTGTGATTTTGGTTTAGTAAAACGTTATACTGATTGTAGGAATGGGATCCAACATAGGAAAAACTCGTGGCAAGATGGTGTTTTGGGGACTAACTGTCCGATTCCTTCTGGTTGGAACTGGACTTATGAGTTTCAGGTCAAAGACCAGATTGGAAGCTTCTTCTATTTTCCTTCTACAAACTTCCAGAGAGCAGCTGGTGGGTATGGAGGGATCATTATCAACAATCGAGACATCATTCCACTTCCTTTTCCTTTGCCTGATGGAGATGTTACCCTCTTTATCAGTGATTGGTTCACTAAGAGCCATAAGGTTTACACTAATCTAATGTGTTTCTTTGTTTGTTTGTTTGTTGTCTCCCTTTTGCTACGATTGTTTTAACATCTTTTTTTCTTCTTACCAACACCTTTGGGGAATCAGAAGCTGAGGAAGGATGTTGAGAGTAAGACTGACTTTGGAGCTCCGGATGGCACTGTCATCAATGGATTTGGACCTTTTCCTTACACTCACGAGCTCGCTTCGGATGGTATTCCTTATGGGACGATAAACGTTGAACCAGGTATCCTTGAAACATATCCCTAGAAAAGCATGATATATATATGTTGAATCTTGATTTGGTTTCATGCCTAATGTCAAAATGTTTCTAGCGTAGTTCAATCCCATAGATGTGGTATAGTTTATAGTTTGATTCTTCTCTTGTCTCTGACCACTTTCATATCTTCATCTTTACCAGGAAGAACATACCGTTTCCGTGTTCATAACAGTGGCATTGCAACCAGCTTGAATTTCAGAATACAGAATCATAACCTACTTCTTGTTGAGACAGAAGGTTCATACACAGTTCAGCAGAATTATACGAATATGGACATTCATGTGGGTCAATCTTTCTCATTTCTGGTCACTATGGATCAATCTGGTAGCAACGACTACTACATCGTTGCCAGCCCAAGGTTTGCTAAATCATCTTCGTCCGTCAAAGCTACTGGAGTCGCTATCTTGCACTACTCTAATTCCCAAGGACCTGCTTCAGGTCCACTCCCTGATCCTCCTATTGAGTTGGACACATATTTCTCAATGAACCAAGCACGATCCATAAGGTTGTTAACCACTATGTACAGTTATGTTTCATATTAGGAAATGTCTTGGCCAGAATGGTATTTTGTACCCCTTTTACTTGTATTCAAAACTGCAATTTTTACTTGTTGCTGATGGAAATGGTGTTTGGTAGGTTGAATGTCTCAGCTGGAGCTGCCCGCCCGAACCCTCAGGGATCTTTCAAATATGGCCAGATTACAGTAACTGATGTCTATGTGATTGTCAACCGGCCACCAGAGCTGATAGATGGGCGATTGCGTACCACTCTTAATGGTATATCATACTTACATCCTTCAACACCCCTAAAGCTTGCTCAGCAATACAACATCTCAGGGGTATACAAGTTGGATTTCCCGAAAAGACCGATGAACAGGCATCCCAAGGTTGATACCTCTGTCATGAACGGCACGTACAAGGGATTCATGGAAATCATATTTCAGAATAGTGACACCACTGTTAAGAGTTATCACTTGGATGGTTATGCATTTTTTGTTGTCGGGTAAGGTTGCGTTAGTTATATCAGATCCATCTACATGTGGAGACGTTGAAATATCAGGGAAGATGTGATTGTAAAGAAAGAATGATGTTTGTCTTGAAGGATGGACTTTGGTATGTGGACAGAGAATAGCAGAAGCTCATACAACAAGGGGGATGGGGTTGCTCGATCTACGACGCAGGTTTTATGTCTTAACACCTAAAAACCAATATGTTACATTCGTTTCTATGTGGTTATGAACTGCTCCTGTGTTTACAGGTGTTTCCTGGTGCATGGACGGCCGTCTTAGTTTACTTGGACAATGCTGGCATGTGGAACCTTCGAATAGACAATCTTGCCTCATGGTATCTGGGACAAGAAGTATACTTGAATGTAGTTAATCCCGAGATTGACACATCTGAGAATTCCATTCCTGAAAACACCATATACTGTGGTCGGCTCTCACCGTTACAAAAGTAAGATTCTCAGAAACACAAATGCGCTCGTATTATTTCTAAAAGTTGGAAAAAAAAGAAAGATCTAGAAAAGAATGTTCCATAAATAAGATAGAAAGAGCATCTTTTTTTGTTTTCTTCTCTATCCCTTCTTTTATTGGTCCCAAAGAATTCCAAATTTGATTCAAGATAAAGAGATTGGAGGAACTGGAAGCACCTAATATGTAGAAAAGAAACTCAAAAACCTTGTTCATATGGACTTACAGTAGGAATTAGCTTATAGGTTGGCCTTCTCAGTCGTTGTGTTCAATGAAACATATGCTATTTCATCAGTTGAACATATCTGGTCTTTGTAACATGGCCGGATTCTTGTTGTTTTTTCAATTGGTGGTTGCCTGAGACAGTTTAACTGGAGAGTATTTTGTTCTAGAAATCGTAGGTCACATGTAGTTAACGGAGATCAACTTGTTGCATTGACCGGTGTCTTGTTTTTTCCTGCAGGGATCAGGCACAAAGGGTAAATTTCTCGGGATCACCGCGTTCCATCCTCGCGAGAAACAGAGGGATTCTCGTTGCTCTTTTTGCAGTCTTAATAAGTAGTTTAGCCAGATGAGGATTCTGAGCATTTCAAGCCGGATTGTAGGAAACTGCCACTCCCATCATTTCAGAAGTTGATAATAGTATTGGTGGAGTAGCTGTAGAAGCTTGAAGATCACAGATGCTTTTTTTTGCTGTTTCATGCTGTAGAGATAAATTGATCCATCCAACAAAATATATGTAATGCTGTAAGGCTTGCATTGTAATAGAAGATTATTCTCAAGTTGCAGCTGACTTTGCTGGAAGGAAGAAGTTGGATGTAAAACAGCAATCGTGTTTGTAATACTAACAAGATTCCTTATTCTACTGCCAAGAATTTGGTTAAGGACATGTCAAAAGCAGAGATACTAAATTTATTTACCTTAAGTGAAGCCACTTTGACGAACCACTCCACTCAATTCAGTCAAGCTTCATCCAAAACTTGGAAAAATTAACAACTTTATTACATATGCACCCTACGTTGGCTTTGCCGGTTTGACCACTGTTTCGTCGCCAAAAGCCTTTTTAAAGTTTTAGAAACCTCAAACGATACGAGCAGCCGTTGACCCAAAGCCTCTGCCATGGTTTCCATCTCCATTCAATCACCCAGTTTTTTAAAGTCTCCATTTTTATCTCCCGCCACCTGGAAGACCCGACATGGAGCTTCTCCATCACTTCGTGTCACTGCTTCTCGCAGCTCTTTCGATGTTGTTGTTGTTGGTGGTGGGATCATCGGGTTGACCATAGCCCGCCAGCTCCTTATCGGGTCGGATCTATCCGTTGCCGTTGTCGATAAAGCCGTCCCTTGCTCCGGCGCCACCGGTGCCGGTAATCTTTTACCCTTCTCCTACTTCCAAATTGGATCTGACATTACCTTTTCTTAGCTTTCCCATGCATGTATTTCTGCTGGAAAGTTGAAGTCTATAGAGTTTGCTTGACATGAAATTTGTGGTTTTTGGATTCAGGACAGGGATATATATGGATGACACACAAGAAACCAGGCAGTGATATATGGGACTTGGCCATGAGGAGCCATCAACTCTGGCACAACCTTGCACAGAGCTTAAACGATCAAGGCCTTGATCCTCAAGAGATGCTCGGTTGGAAAAAGACAGGTTTTTTCTGATTCCCCACTTCCGTTTGTTTAGAATTTGGTGAGTTTCGACGTCTTCTCTAGGTTGTTTGGAGCTCTTTGAGCTACTTTGTTTATCTGATTAACTTGCATTGATCTTTATAAGATGGCTCCTACCCTACCTAATTATTTCCTCAGTTTAGTCAATTGGGTTCTCTCCACTCGCAATGCTTTTTTTCAACTTGTTCTTATTGTTTATCTGCAGGAAGCTTGCTCATTGGAAAGACTTCTCAGGAATGTGTTGCTCTGAAACGAAAGGTTCATGAGCTGTCTGAAGCTGGGTTGAGAGCTGAATATTTGTCTAGCGCTGATTTGTTTCTAAAGGAGCCTGCGGTCCTTGTGGATGATGATACTGGGGCTGCATTTCTTCCCGATGATTCGCAGTTGGATGCTCATCGTGCTGTTTCTTATATCGAGAAGGTTGCTAGTTTTTCCTTGGATAGTTGAATGTCTCATCTGGCTCTTTTGCCTTGCGGTTTACTTAGTTTTCTTTGAGTTATTCAGGGCAACAGAGCGTTTGCAACAGAAGGAAGATATGCAGAGTTCTATCATGAACCAGTTACAGGTTTAATTAGGTTGCTAATCTTTCTTTAGCTGAATCGGAACTCTTCTGAACCAGACAATAATATTCATTCTCTAATCTAGGGATAGATATGACATAAATATTCATAACTGTATATGAGAAAACCAGGGTTGATTTGTGTCTAGTTTGCTGTCACTTCAAGCGACTGAGAGATCTCCTGATTTTGGTACCTTAAGAGGCTGAAACTCAAAAACAAGTTAATCCAAGTCTCTGCAAATCTTCAATGCACACTAGTAATTGTCTTTTGCTAGAGTTTTATTTGTATGTTAATAGTATCTTCTTTTCAGGTCTGATGGGTGTAGCAAGGAGGTTGCAGGTGTTCGGACTTTGAAACGCAACTTGTATGGTAAGAAGGCTACTATAGTAGCTGCTGGTTGCTGGAGTGGATCTCTGATGCATAAATTGCTTAAAGACTGCAACATTTCGGTGGAAGTTCCTGTGAAGCCAAGAAAGGTTCACCTCTCGAATGGTTGCTCATTCTTGCATTTTATTTCCCCCGTAATCATTCTCTGCCAGCACAAAAAAAGTTGGCATTTCAAATCTCTATAGCGAAGTGTATCATCATCATCATCCTGAGGTCTAGAAATTCTGGCAAGCTGAGTTTTTGAGGATATTATTGTTTAAGAGCAACAAGTTGTATATCTTTGTTTGTCGAGTTGATCCTCGGAAAGCTTCTAGAATATGTAAGACTCTGGAAATGGACTGCTTATGGTATTTTTTAAATGCAGTATCCAAACTTTATTCCTTGCAGGGGCATCTGCTTGTGGTAGAGAATTTTGATTCGTTCCATTTAAATCATGGGATAATGGAGGCTGGTTACGTGGATCATCAAAGTGCTTTGGCTCCAGGATTGGATGTCGAGGAACGGATGCTATCTATTTCCATGACAGCCACAATGGACACAACAGGAAACCTTGTTCTCGGTAATATTTTTTTTTTATATAAAGAGTTTCATCAATCTATCTATGTCCACCTCTTAAACTCCTGAACCAGTAAAGTCCATGTGCTTCTTATTTTGTGTGGTAAAAATGTTTACCAGTCACGCACGATTTATCTCTCTTCTTCATTTAGCCATCTTTAATTTCAGGGAGCAGCCGTGAGTTTGTCGGGTTCGACACTGAAGCTGATGAGACTATCATCCGCTGCATATGGGAGCGTGCAGCAGAATTCTTGCCCAAGTTACGTGATATTTCCCTTGTCCGTAACAGGAAAGTGAGAGTCGGGTTGCGCCCTTACAGTAAGCTTTGTGCTTCTAATGCTCCAAAAATGCTTGAGAACGGCCTTTGGAATGATCACAAAACCTGAACTTAATCTTTTAACTGATCATAGTGCCTGATGGGAAGCCAATGATAGGATCCGTGCCCGGATTAAAAAACCTGTACTTGGCAGCTGGGCATGAAGGAGGTGGACTTTCCATGGTAAGCAAGATTCATCCTAATGCTCTAAAACTTCTCTCAAGAACCCGATCATGATTCCCGGTTTCTTGAAATCTTCTAGGCTCTAGGAACCGCGGAAATGGTATCGGACATGGTATTGGGGAGACCATCGCAGGTAGAGATTTCAGCGTTTGGGTTTAAAGGACGTTGTTGCTGAGGAAATCCCAAGTTGCTCATGTATTGGGGAGACCTTCGCAGGTAGATATTTCAGCGTGTTGGTCATCCCAATGAGACATCAACGGAAGTTTTTTTTGTCAACAATATATGTGGGCGAAATTTCAATATTATATATTCTAATAAAACAAAGAACAGATTACTTTTTTTTTTTTTTTTTGCTAAATAAAGAACAGATTACTTAATCCACACATCGCATGGTAAATTCAAACACAACGTGAGATATCATATAACCCACACACAAGGCGGCCGTACACAATGAAGGTCTAATGGTTACAATGACGTTTACAATTTAAAAAAATCAAAGCAATTTAACAAATGCAAGACCATTATCCAAATTAGAGGAGATATTATAAAGACCACTTTCTGCAGTTGTGTATTTTTTAGAAGGTAGTGACGGTAACCAAAATGTTTTTTAGATTACTAGTCAATAATAGACAAAAAAAAATAAAAAATACTAGTCAATACCCTCCAAAAAGAAAATTAATCACAATTTGTTATATATATATTTTGCCCCAAACCGTTTTATAGAAAACATAATACTGAAAATCTCATTGCTCTTTTCCAATTTTAATTAAAAAAATGTAGGTTTACATTACGAAAGTGCTACCACATTTTTAAACTAAGAATGTTAGATTTCAAAACAAACTAAACCTGGCGGACAAATTGACATATTGTTTTTCAACCAGACTTTCTCAAGCATTCTACGATTTCTTTGATATGGTTTATTACAATATTAGTATATACTGTACTTCAATTCATCCAAAATATCTCAACAACATTTAAACCACTTACACGCCTTTTGGCAAATCGAAAAGTGCGCATATGGTTTTCATATCCTGCCAAACTTTCAAAGCAGTTTTTATTATACAGCCACCCGATTAAAGATTGCTATTTAAGCAAGGTAGGATCACTTCTTTTAGGATATCAATGTGACAAGAGGCTACACAACACATGCTAGTAGATATGACTTTTGACAAAACTAGTAGTTATATAATCCTTCAATTTTTTTTTATTTTTTTTATAAAATGTGAATATTATTACCAAAAGGAAAGTTTAATAATACAAGAGCTAATTAGCAGAGAACTTCTTTGGCCAAATTCTTTTTTGTAACTTCTTTTGGTTTTTTATTCTTTTTTGATCCTTCAAATTTTTTGCTCGTATATATTATCATATATCACATTCCTCTAATATATCATATATTATTATATATTATCATATATCACAAAACTAGTAGACGTTATATATCCTTTAAACTATTGCTAATTATTTTTTTATTACTCTTTAACAAGAAAAAGAAAACACAAGTAGTGTTGGCCATGTATCCCCATCAGTAATCTTTTTAAACCTTATCTTTCCACTTAACATACATATAAGGCTGTTTATGGTCTGGCGTTCAAGCATCAAAACTTTTATTTTTATTATTATTAAATTTATCTAGTTGTAGTGGTACGATCGTACCTTTATGTTTACATGTTCTTACATATTAGCGTGTGTGACGTCTATAAATCGAAAAAGTCAACTTTAATCCCCTATATATACATGTTTTCTTCTTCTTCTTCTAAGCATATCCATCTCTCTAAACCTTAATCTTTCCAACAATTAAAAAAAAAAAAAAAACTCTCAAAAGATGGAAAAGAGTCTTCTCCTCTGCCTCCTTTTGTTTTCCGCTTATAGTTACGTCTCGGCTCATTATTATCCACCCAATACCCTAGCATCAAGGGTGACCAAGAACACCATCTTACCCCTCTTCACCTTTACGCTCAACACAAACGAAGAGTATTTCATCCACATCGGCGGGCCCTTCCTCACCCGCAACTGCAATGACGGTCTCCCTCGCCCCATCGTCCCTTGCGGCTCCGCCACGTGTGCTCTCACTCGTAGATTCAACCCTCACGAATGTCCTCCTCCCCAAAACACATTCATCAATGGAAGATGTGCTTGCCAAGCAACCGCCTTCAATCCAATCCTAAGTCTATGTAGCTCTAACCAATACACCTATGGAGATTTTGCCATGTCTTCCCTAAACCCTAGATCTCCCTCGGTCACATTCAACAACGTGTATTACCTATGCATCCCCAAGCCGTTCCTCCCCGGCTTCCCTCCTGGGGTTTTGGGCCTCGCGGGGCTTGCACCCACGGCTCTCGCCATATGGAACCAGCTGACTCGACCTAGACTCGGGCTCGAGAAGAAATTCGCCTTGTGTTTGCATTCTGATGAAAAGCCTACGAACAAAGGTGCTATTTTCTTTGGTGGAGGCCCGTACAAGCTCGGAAATATTGATGCAAGATCCATGCTCTCTTACACTCAATTGATCAAGAACCCTAGAAGACTCAACAATTATTACTTGGGGCTCAAGGGTATTTCCGTAAACGGGAAAACGATCTTGCTTGCCCAAAACGCTTTTGATTTCGACGGCAAGGGTGACGGAGGCGTGACTCTGAGCACCGTCACCCCTTTCACTACGTTACGAAGCGATATATACAAAGTCTTTCTTGAAGCATTCTCAAAAGCCACATCGGATATTCCACGTGTCAATAGCACAACACCCTTGGAGTTTTGTCTCAAGTCAACGAAATATTTCCACGTGCCCCGGATCGATCTGAAGTTAGCTGATGGGAAGATATGGAAAGTGTCTGCCGCAAACTCGATGAAGAAAGTCAGTGATGATGTGGCTTGCTTGGCTTTCCTCAACGGAGGAGATGCGGCGGCGCAGGCGGTGGTGATCGGAATGCATCAGATGGAAAACACTTTGTTGGAGTTTGACGTTGGGAGATCTGCTTTTGGATTTAGCTGTTCTTTGGATTTGGTCAATGCTTCTTGCGGTGACTTTCAAACACGGCTATGAGAAAGTCAAAGAAACTTGATGGTTGACATTCTCTTCTGATTGTAATTTATTATTGTTTGGGTTTGGTTAATGCTTCATTTGTTTTATAATTTTCCTGAAAGTGTGGTTTAAAAATCTTTTAGTCAATAAATAAATGGGTGTTATTTGGCAAATGAAAACCATAACTGTACCATAGTCGTATGTTTCAAGTGCGATATGAGTTATGCAATTTGAATTATATACAATATAGATTAAATAATTCACATTAACAATTGATGAATCGGATGGCGGTCAAAATCACTTTACCATTCGTTGGAATGCATGACCATGGTTAGAGTCATCACACTGCTACCAAATCAGATTATCATTAGGACCCTTAGATTTTCTTGGTATAGATCCACGATAGTTTTCTTCGAAAGATAAATAGCCGATTTAAATTACATATTAAATAATAACATAATCGATCGGTTTGTGTCTACTCTCAGTTGAAAAACAAAATCTTGTACAAAGATTAAGAAAAGTGTTTTGACATAAATGGAATTCGTTTAATGCTAAGGATAAAAACGAGAAATTGGAAATACTTATTTGTCCTAGTTTAATCCTATTTCAATTTTGAGATGAAACTGGATGAGATAGGACTACAATGAGAATTCCCGCAACTGAAACTTTACTTATGGACGAACAAAAAACATCAGCTATGACATTATTTTCAGAAAAGTAAAATGAAACATACAAAAAATATGCAGTCACTTACAAAAATATTAGAATATATGACTTCACTTGCTAAAACTTGCAAGTATCCTCGTATGGATAAAAATACATAAAAGATATTTAGTTATGTTTTTGTAATAACAAAAATTAATCTAAAATGAGATTTAAATCACTTAGATATTCAGTCATTTTTTGTTAAATGTTATAGGTACATTATGCATGTTGTTGACAAAAAATGAATATTGTTCAAAAAAATAATAATAAAATTAACACAAAATTAGAGTTGTTACTATTCAAACCAAAATCTTAAATAATGGAAAGCATTATGATATATATATATATATATATGGATATCTTGGGTTAATTTTTCTTTTCTTATATTTTCTGTCACTGAAATTCATTATTGAAAAAGATTTAAAAATCTGATGTAACTAATTTAAAAAACAAATTTCATCTCTCCTAAAAACCATGCATAGCCATCAATGGTTTCATGTTTCTTTGCGTATCACAAAAATATGGTATTTTTAGATTTTTATAAAGTTATGGAATACATTTGAAAAAAAGATCTATCAGTGTATGTATCTAGTAAAAATATATATTTATATGCATTGTATATTTGCAGAATTGTATCTTGTAGTCATCAGTGGTTTCATGTGTCCTTTTCTGACATAAAATTATAATTATATATATGTAGAGAATGAAAGTTGAACACACATAATCTTAAATGTTTAACGATACATACTTGAAACCTCTATTGTTTTTTCTTTTTCTGTTTGTTAACCAATTGTCATGGGCTGAAACTGGAAGCTCCAATGGTTTACCCGTGGAAACAACCTTTACATTTCCCGGTCCTTTGCCTACTATGCTTCCCGGCGAGGGAGAATTTGGCAAAGGGACCATAGACTTGAGAGGTCTTGAGGTTACACAGGTCTCCATCTCGAACTCAACAGCACAGAGAGTGTGGAGAACATATGAAGGAGGACGAGACAACATGGGTTTCAGCATCTTTGAACCTATAAATCTTCCTCCTAACTTCTTCAAACTTGGCTTCTATGCACAACCAAACAACCAGAAGCTTTTCGGTTGGATTCTTGTTGCAAGAGACGTATCTGGAAGTAATTTAAGACCACCAGTCGACTACATTGAAGTCGGGAACACGACATCGCTGAATATCAAACAAGACGGGCCTGTATATATTTGGCAGCCGGTATGCCTCAATGGATATCAAGCGGTTGGTCTGTTTGTCACTGCTTCCCCTCAAAAGCCTCCTCTAAGCCAAGAACATATAAGCTGTGTTCGATCCGAGTTAACGGAACAGAGTGAAGCCGATACATTGGTATGGGGAATAAAAGAAATTAGCGTTTTTTATTTGAGACCGATCAACAGAGGAACACAAGCAACAGGTGTGTACGCCGGCACATTCAGTTTTCAAAAGTTAAATTGTACTCCTCTTCCTCCTCTATTCTGCTTAAAAAATACCAAATTCAACATGCCTAGCATGCCAAGCCAAAATCAAACTAGAGTTTTGTTTCAAACGTACTCTCCTTTGATATATTTCCATCCTGAAGAAGATTTTCTTCCTTCCTCGGTCGAATGGTTTTTCGCCAATGGTGCATTGTTGTACCAGAAAGGAAACGAATCCAACCCTGTCCCGGTACAGCCAAACGGTTCAAACCTTCCACAAGGCGGTTCCAATGATGACTTATTCTGGTTAGATTATCCGGTCGATAAGGACGCCAAGGAAAAGGTTAAGAGAGGAGATTTAGGGAACACCAAAGTGTATCTACACATCAAACCAATGTTTGGAGGCACTTTCACCGACATTGTCATCTGGATATTCTGTCCTTTCAACGGCAATGCCCGCCTCAAGTTTTCAATCATCAAGAGCCTCTCTTTAGGGGATACTGGCGAACATATTGGAGATTGGGAGCACGTTACTTTGCGCATCAGCAATTTCAACGGCCAGTTATGGCGCGTCTACTTTTCTCAGCACAGCGGAGGAGCTTTCATGGAGGCATGTGATCTAGAGTTTGAAGGAAGTGGAAACAAACCAGTAATATACTCGTCACTTCACGGCCACGCAATGTACTCAAAACCTGGACTTGTGTTGCAAGGCGACGGCAAGAACGGAATAAGAAACGACATGGCAAGAAGTGACAAGTTTTTGGACTGTGGTGTGGGATATGAGGTGATTGCAGGACTTGGCGTGGTTGAGCCACCGTGGACTAACTATTTTAGGAAATGGGGACCTCGAAGACGTTACGATATTGGCAAGTCTCTTGACTCTATCGCTAAGATGTTGCCGGCATTTATACGGAAAAGTTTCCGGAAATTCATTAGCAAGATTCCTTTTGAAGTGCTTGGTGAAGATGGTCCCACTGGTCCCAAAGTCAAAGGAACTTGGACCGGTGATGAAAAATATTCTTGAGTTTTTTTATTGTAGATTTTTGCATTAATCTGTATCAGTATTTATTTGCACCAAAAAAATATCTATATATCAGTAAGTTTACAAAAAAAAAAAAAATTGATAGCAAAAATAATAAATTTAATAACAATAACAATGTAAAAATAATAGTAGATCATTTGTTATGAAAAGTCATTATTAAGATATAAATCATTGGATATTATGTAAAAAAAAAAACTCATAATCTACACCAATTTATTATACAGTATATATTTATTACAACTGAAACAAAGATCATGAGAATTTGTTACCTCAATTTCATCAATTAGAATTAGAGAATACGTCATGTCATTTTTATTCTCTTAAAAAAACTGTGTTTCTTTTGATATTTTCATTTATTTATTTTATTTTTAGTTTCAACTTCCAAGATGGCAAATGAGTAATAAAAATGGTATTTTCTTACAGCTGACTTAAAATTAGTTGACTAAGACCATCTGCATTGGTTAAAAATTTCTAATGGGGTTCTTAACAATAAAATATTAATATTTTTAATTTAGTTTAATTAGAGAATTAAAATTTAATTTTGAGAAAATATTGAGCCAATTAGATTGTGACATATGTTAGATGAGTGTCTAAAAGAGAACTCAAAGTGTCTTATTTCTCTTGCTTTTTTATTATTTTTGTTTTGTTTAATAGTGAATGTCTTATTTCAAACAATAAATGGAGTAGAATAGTCGCACCACTAACTAATAACAATACGAAAGGACGTCAAAAAAAATTAATAATAATAACCATACGTAAGAAAACTATATAAACAAAAAAAATGTGATTTAGTATAAAAGATTGTTTGGGACGAAATTTCAAGTTTTCGTGAAGTGTTGAGCGGGAGGAGTGTCGTTGTTCTTCAATGAAATTTTGTATCTCCACTAATGACTTATTACTCTTAGGCGTTCTACCTTCAATGACTATTATTATTAGAAGATTTTCGGTTGGAAGCAAGACGCAACATTTTATATTCTCAACGAAATCTTAAAAAGGGTGGGCCAAGCCCAGGCCAGGCCCATGAACTATATAGCTCAGAACCAACCAAATCCATCAAATTGTTCAAGGATACTAGTACAGATCATCCGCTCGTTTAACATGTTCTTTTAATGGTTAACTCAAACAGGTATGTAGTAGCTTCCGTCACATGCTCTGCACCAGCTCTGTTTGTTACCGTGGTCTGTAAATTATCTTTCCTTTATCGTCCTTAAGAGCTAAATATTTCAATTTAAATCCAAGAAGTCCTATTATCGTCCTTCGTGTCTATATCCCTTAAATTTGATAACCTTTGTGAGATTGTTCTTCTGCTGAGATATATAGCAATTCAAAAAGATGACTTGTTCCTGAAAGTGTATATATGAATGGGATTATCTGGAAAATATTCGTATAAAAAATAATGAGTATTGTAGCCAACCATGTGCCCATGTAGGGATGTAGCCAACCATGTGCCCATGTAGGGATCACTGAGAAGATCCCGAGGACGAGTTGAATTGGATACTCAATTTAGCAAACGAAGAAATTGCACCAAAACATGGAATTAATGGTCTTGGGACAGAGTGCGTTTGCAGAAAACACAACAAAACATTTTCAAAATGGATAAATTTGCCACTAGATTAAGGGCCTGGATAATCATGAAATTTATCAGATCCAGGCGAGTGATACTGGCGTATTCTATTTCGCAAGTTTTGTTTTTATTTTTAAATTGACTGGATCGTGATAGTCTAATCCAACCAAAGAAGCTGACTTGCTTTTTTTTTTTTTTCTAACAAAACCTCGACCAAAGAAAAAAAGGAAGTAAACGAATAGCGAAAGTTAGAAAACTCAAAAATTGAAGATGCAAAAGTTTGAAATTTTAGCAAAAAGAGAGAGATGAGAGGCGTTGTTGGAGAAGAGAAAGAGAAGAGTTTATATTGGGATTTGGAGGGGGTAGAGATTAGGGTTTGTTTGTTTTCTATTCTTTCTTCTTCAGAAAATTGTTATGGGCTCATTGATTTTCTCAGCCCAACCCAAAAGAAAGCCCAATTTATTCATCGGAGAACCAAACCATTTGGAAGACACTAGCCGCCACAGATTAATCAGAATGGGAAATAGACATCTAAAATTTACAAGCAAGGGTTGGTCTAAACATCCTTTATATTTTCTAGTTTTTACGCTTAAGCCGGTTTGGGTGAAGAATCAGACACCGTACCACATGACAGCAATTGTGTAAGCTATAGACTCATGCACAAGAACAGGAGCATCCACTTCAATTGTATTAAAGATGCTATAGGAATGGTAATGGACCTTTTGCTCTGTGCATCAGTTCCTATTGTCTGTTACCTTTGAGCCATTTGAACCGCATTCTCGCCAATGGCGTCATCGAGGGGACTCGGATGGATAGTTCTTGCGAAGAGGATCCTGAAATGTACAAGTCGTCGCGAGAGGAATATGTTGACCGAATTCACAAGATCTTCCCATCTATCTCGGAGCCAGAGAATGAGAAGTACCGCGAGAGCGAAAGCGAATGAAACTCCGGTGATCATAAACAAACCGCGGAATCTGTAAAGGGTTATAGGATTTGATGTATCATCTGTTGTGTATGGAAGTTGATTCTCGAACCATTTTTTCTCCATATCGTTTAGCCTCTCGCTCGCCCTTAGCTCCAAGATTTCTCTGGACACATTAGGCACCAACTCGTCACCCTTCTGAAACATCTGAAACGTGGTTTAACAAATCAACATCTTTTGTCAGCAAGTAAAAAAGAAATGAAGAGTAAGGAAACAGATGATGATGAAGAGGGATGCATACAAAGCCGAAACCATTGGTGGTACATTGTGTCTTGACCATGAGAAACTGTGCAGGCTTCTCTCCAAGGAGGACTTTGAGGTAAGGCAACTCATCGACAATATATGAGACAGTTTTGTTCAACAAGGCTTGAGCATAATCTTCAGAAGTATTGAGACCCTTGGTATTCGTTGGTTGGATTTTGGCGAGGGCTTCATTTGCGATGAGGGAGCCCGAAAGGTGACCCACGAAGTCTTCATTGGAGTTGAATCGTATCTGTTGCACCGTCATCATAGAAGTCAATGTTGCAGTGTAACTTGTAGTCAATATGAGCACTGCAAATACCCAAACTGTAACTACAAATCTTGATAAGTTGTGTTTTAGCTTCTCCCCTGTCACAAATAGTAAGCAGCAAAAGGTGAAAAACTAATTAAGCATCACTAATCTCTCCTGACCAAGATTGGAATATAAGAATGTGAAAAAATCTGTACTTACTGTGAGCATAAACAAGGGTAGAGAAGCCAAACCAAAGCACAACTCCAATCTGTTGTGGCCAAGATCCCTGGAACTCAGTGTTCACAGGTCTTTCTATCAACCAAACTATAGTGCCCGTCAAGACAAAGAAAGCTGCACTCGTTAACCAAAGGTCTGGTGTTAGAGGTTGGAAGAACACCCACATACTTCTCTCCTTTGGTGCTACGATTCCAAGACCCATTTCGGTGAATGGCATCGTAAAATCAACAAACGTTGACCTATGGGAAGTGATTGTAATATCTCCCACCGCTGCATCATATTTGTCTTTCTGTGGGATGCAACACAAAATTTCAATGCAAATGATTCAGTTTCCACACACTCAACATGAAAAGGTACTTGTAATCGTAAATTGAGTCTTGGTTAGTACCTGGCTATAAAGTGCATATGCAAGTTTGTCGTAGTTACTTCCATTGCGCCATGGTATGAACTCCAAATCATAGTTGAAAGGTCCAATGGAAGCACGAAAGACTTCTATACAGAACCCTTCGACAGTTGTAACATTTGTTACCTTATCAGTCTCCACCTTCATCAGTCTTGGGAATCTGTTGCTAGATGTAACCAAAACCCTCAGCTTTTTTCTCTTGCTTTCTTCTAGATTGCGCCTTTGCGGACTTTGAGCAGACCCACCGGGCCAGATTATGGTCTCCAGCTTGTTATGAGTAGAAGACAAATGTCTTCTATTGCTGAAACTACCATTAGAATTCCAGAATCCCACCCTTCTCTCACCTGATCCTATCAAATTCACAATCTCAAACTTGTCCGACAACAACTTGTTGTCATCCAATTGGAAGTCACCACTCAAACCCTTAAACCTGCACTCTGTGATTGCCTCAAGGAGAGTTGATGATACATTTGACATACTTGCAACTTCCGCTGCTCTCGCCAGTGCCCAGGCTACATCGTGAGCCCATACGCCAGAGATGCTCAACCGAGTTATCTCAGACCCAAGAGATTCTTCAACAGGCAGTGACTTTCTCCATCTCGATGTGAAATTGTGAAGCTCTTTTGACATTGGAATGTAAGACTTGAAAGCAACCACACCTTCCATCGCCTCTTTTGCAAAATCGTCAGTGTTCTCATGGAAACTGTTCATGCTTTTGGTCGTGAGGATCCAAGCAAACCCTTCACCCATCATCCCTACTTTCCCAGCACATGAGAAGAGACGAGCTGCAATAAGCTCAGACAAGTGCACCACAAAGACAGTCGTTCCCAAATCCTTCAGATTTCGCAACCGATCCATCATCAATTCCTCATTTGAAGAGACTGTAAAACCAACCTTGGACTGTACTCGAACGCCGTTTTCATGGAAATGGTCCACCAGGAGTTGCATACTCTCTCTCCAATCATCGTCATCCTCGTAAACAAGAGCAACACTGTTCCAATCAAACCCATGGATGAAAGCTAAAATTCCCTTTGCCTCGGAGGAAGAATCATGTGTCGCTTGGATCAAATGGCTGTATTTGCTCAATGACAATGAAATCGGAGAGTTAAGTGAAATCACAGGAACTCTAGCTTTCTCCCCAATCTCCGCCAAAAGCTTCGCTTCCAGCAGCGAATTCCCGCCAACAATCGCTTCGACTCCTACATTTTGCAGGAGATCTACAGCTGATTCATTCGCAAAAGAGAGAACACATAGATTGTGAGTGGATGGAGAGAGAGAAGAAGAAGAGAAGAAGGTTGAAGAATGAAGTAAGTACCAGAAGCGAGAGCAAGGAGAGGCTCTCCGTGGGAGTTTCTGAGTGAGAGAGAGACTCTTGTTCTGTAATCACTGTTAATGGCGTAGAAATCGGAGAGCGCCATGGAAACAGAGCTCCCCACCATCTTTCCCTCCACGGAACCCAAATCCAATACCAATCCAACCCGGACCCTAACCCGTTCATGCTCGGACCCGGAGCCTTCATCTACGTCGTCGTTTTGATTCGAAGCAAAACAGTTGGAGATGAAGAGAAGCAGAACAAGAAGAAATGACACCAGAATTGGGTTTTGAATCCCACAACACCTTTCCATTAGTTAAAAAACTTAAAAACTTTCCAATTGCAAAGGAGAAAACACTTTTAATTCATTTTTATTATATAACGCATTTTAGCAACCCATGCCGTGTTTTGTTTTCCCTCCGTAAAACTATTCCACTAGAATATAATAGTACAAAATTCGTATAGTAGAAACACTCCAAGTTCAATGAGGACCATATGATTTTAAGAAGATAAAATTAGTCAACGATGAAATGAGGGATAAGTTATTACTTTGGATTACAATTCAAATCTGGGCTTCCGAGGTTGGCTACTCTTTCGTCCACTCAAGTCATTATTTTTGGGAATTATTTGACTATACTTTTTGGTTAATGTTTTGGTATTAATGACGTATATTAATCTGACTTCTTACGTAAACCCCTTTTGGATTGTATGAACTTTTGTCGGCAAGAACTATTCAACAAGTACATAGAGGGGAATAAGATTAGACGGTCAAAGATATAGTCTGAATGTAGAGGAAAATGATGAAGTCGTCTCGTCTCAAAAGTAAAACGATCGAACTTGGTCAACATCCTTTGTCCTTCCGTAAGTTTAGGTCGCAACTTCAGGCCACCCACCATTTGTCTTTCTATCACAACAGCGGCTACTTAGTTTATCTGACGGTCCAATGATTTTGATCTTCGTAAGAATTGCATAACGCCCATGGTACATGAATGATTTGATCTAAGAGCAGATTATGTTTGCTAGATGCTATCTAGTATCAAATTAAACAGGATGTTTAAGATCTTATTAATACCAATTAGAATAAGCTTTTGTTGTGGATTTGGTGTGGACGGGTCTTGAAGACTAGCTAATAATATGTAGTTCAAGTTTTTATTTTCATGGTGTTTACACTATCATTGTTGCCTTGTAGGGTCTTTTACACTTAGGATTTGTGAGCAGATCAAGGTTTGGGGGTGTGATGTAGAAGAAACTTAAATCCTCTAAGCTGCTTCAGAAGAAACTTTGGTGCAAAAACCAGCCAAGTAATCCTCCATACAAGCTCTATAAGTATCCATACCCGAAACCTTCTCAGCGATTTCCAAACCGATACTCAGCCATTTTTTAGCGGTCTCAAGCTGTCCTAGCCTCACGGGCAATGCTGCTCGGTTCCAAGCTGTCATTGCAAGCCATTTCCCTTCATCAGTCGGGTATTCCCCTTCCTTTAACCCAACCATGATTCTGTATGCTTGTTTATACATCTTTTGAATTGCTTCTTCATCCTCTGTATCGCCTTTGTGGACGCTGGATACGGCGATCAGCTTCCTGATTATGAGAGCTATGGTTGGGTAATCTGGTGAAGCAGATGCGATCAGGGCGGATAGGCATTCGTTAAGAGCAAATGTTGACACGTCTGAATTGGACCGTGGGCTTTGTGAGGCAAAAATCCCGAGTTGGAGAAGATAGTTGTAGTTACAAGACTTGGAACCAGCAAATGTCTTTACCACAAGTAGCTGGAATGCTGAATTGTTGAGCCTTCCGTGTATGTCATAGGCAGTTAAGGTGTACATGAAGATGAGTTCTGGCTCCATGATACAATCTTTACCATCCGAGAGCGAAGAAGACATAATCTGCATTTAAACAAACATCAGTGAATTGAAAGGTAAAAATCAGCATGTAATGGTGCTATCATGTGACAAAGAGGAGGATAAGACCTTTCCGGCTCTCACGAGCAATTCTGCAGCGAGTTTCACTTGGGTTTCAGTCAGTGAGCTCTTGTTTTGCTTCTCCAAAGCAATCATAGCGGTGACACTTAAAATTAGGGACCTGAAAATCATCATTGTGTTTTCTCCAGACTCACCAGTATCCATATAGCTGTAAAATTTTGATGCCAGCCTACAGAATTCACCACAAAGCTCATACTTCTTTGCATTCCCACATCTTGACCCAAGATTCCAGGAAGTCACAGCAAACCAGGTCTGTTCTCGCTTTCCAGTCTCCCCAGATCCAAAGAAACACTCTGTCCCAAGCTTAGATGCCCTGCTCTGTGCTTGCAACATAAAACTAAGCGCTTCGGTTTCACTGCCAATGTCTTGAGTCAGTATAGTGACTAAGGTACGAAAGACCACGACCTCTGTGGTTGGCATGGTTTTCCCTGAGATATAGAAACTGAGAAACTTGGAAAGAGAAGCAACAGCAACTGGAAGCGCTTGGCAAGAAATAGCTTCATGCGCTGAGAGGGACATATAATCTGGAGAAAAATCAAGACAGGACGTCATTGCATCGATCTGACTGATGGCACAACTATGATCCTTCTTTTGCAGGTAGATCTTGAACTGCAAGATTCAGAAGCAAAGTGAAGTTGCTTAATAGGCTTTTTGTCAAACAATCTCCAGACATCTTTGGTTTGACCATTAAAATGGCATGAGTTCAACCACTGAGGAGAAACAACATTTACCTTAAGAAAAGAGCAAGCAATATTGGGCTCAAGCTGCAGAAGACAGAAATTTAGTTAGCATTCCAGAGTTGAAAGATCCATCTAAGAGAACTGCAGGACATAGAACTTCCTCCTATAAATGTACCTTTTCAGCTTCTTCTATGTATTCATGAGCTCGATCTAGCTGAGAGAGACCAAGGTAGCAAAGACACAAAACCCTGAAGCCTTTGGCCCTGAAAACTCTATTTTCTATATCATGTGGAATATAGAGCATGGATTTCTCAAACATCTCTGCGCTTGTCTCGAAATCTTTAGCACGGAAATGATCTGAAGCACTGTAAACAGCAGGAGATACTGATATCAGATCCCCGGGACATATACCCAGGAAAACAACAAAGGGAACTAACAACTGCTGTGACCAAGTTGAATCACTCAGTTAACTAAGATGCAATACATTTGATACAAACAGAAACGCTGTAGTATAATCACAAATGAAACCAAAATGAGATGAAGGTTACATGAATGGCAAAAACATACCTGTTCCACAGAACAGAATGTATTGCCTTCCTCTCCTTAGTGACTGCTTCACCAGCAAAGAGAGCAACAACCCTCTCATCTGATACGAGCTGAGCCACAACATTAGCCCTAATCCTCGAACCACTATCTCCTCCCCTACTCTCTCCAAGGACCCGATGGGCCACTCTAAGCGCTGCCTTTGCGCTAACATGGCACCTTCCCAGCAGACCTAAGAACACACCTTTTGCAGTTTCTGCGCCAGCAGTCCCCACAACCTCAAAATATGCTTCCACAGCAGATACCCACACTGCCTCTGGAATGTCTTTGTTTCCCACCATACCTCTCAGCTCTTTCTCTGCCTCGCTATGCCTCCCAAGCCCTAACCATGCCTTCATCGCCAGCACAGGTAATGAAGCGTGTTGATCTGCTCCATCAATGCCGATTCCTCCGCTGCCTCCATTCCTGAGAACTTTCACGCATTTGATCACACTCTCGTACTCTCCCTTTTGCAATTGCACTGCTGATATGAAACGGAGAGTTTTGGTTCTCATGCTCGTGAACTCCATGGTGTCTTCCCGAGTTTTTGCGGTGCCAAGCCCCTTCTCACAAAGATCCAGCGCCTCATTCATGAGCCTGAGAGCATCGTTTAGACTGCAATCGTCGTCATCACTGGACAAGGCGCTTTTACCAAACGCTAGGAATTGATTTGAGAGCGATTTGTAGTGATCCGGTGAGCCAAACAGCATATTCTTCGCCCGATTGAGCAGCGTTACAGCTAGGTTCCTGTCAGAAATTTCCCAGGCAGTTCGAGATCGCGCTAGATTTAGATCCAGAAACAGTTTCCTTTCTCCTGCATCGGATAATTTCTCGACATCAATTTTCGAGAGGATTTCGGTGGCTCGCTCGAAGCAATTGGAGGCGAGATCGAACTTTTTGAGAGTGTGCCATACGAGACCGGTCCGATGGTAGAAGAGGGAGGACTTGATCGTCGGAGATGGGACCCCAGTGACGTCTCTGGCGAGAAATAGCATATCGGCGGCAACATGTCTGAGATTCGCGATGCTTTCGGCGGAGGATGAAGAGGATTGGAGAGTGGCGGCATTGGAGAGATCAACACAGGCGTTCCACAGGCGAAAGCTGAGCTTCCATATGGTGAGCTTGAAGGAGTTACCGGGAAAAGGGGCGAGTTGACTCAGCCGAGTC
Source organism: Eutrema heterophyllum (assembly GCA_002933915.1). Lineage (NCBI taxonomy): Eukaryota > Viridiplantae > Streptophyta > Magnoliopsida > Brassicales > Brassicaceae > Eutrema > Eutrema heterophyllum. Next base: position 194,172 of record PKMM01049128.1, on the reverse strand, counting down.
AGGGATTGTCTAAGAGAAGTAGGGAGAGCTTGGGGTAGCGGCTGATCTTTAGAAATGCATTCAGATTGTTGGATGAAGAGCTCGATCTCGGAGAGAAGAGGATGGTGAGAGTGAGACTCGGTTTCCCGGTGAAGCAAGCGGAAGTCCGACGTGGTGATCTCGGCGATTCTCATTTCGCCTCCTATTTGGCGGGAGATATGAGAGAGAGAGAGAGAGAGAGAATTAGGGATTAAGGAATGAAGATATTTCAAAATTCAAAAAGTCCACCGAGATAACAATGTTTTCCGTATTTACCCTACTAACCGGCTTAGTATTGTAATTTACCTCTTGATGGATTGATTATTTTGTTCTTTTTTTTGGGGAACAAGAAAGAGAACAATACAACATTGAAGATATAATTAACAGAAAATTCTGAGTATTTTTTTTTGTTTTTGTTTTGGGTAGGGTTGATCCTTAAAAATACTAAAATCATCCGTACACAACAACATCAAAGGAAAAGGACTAGTAGGAGAGGAGGGGTTAAAGAGCTGCCACAAGTTAACACCATAGGAGAGAGAGAGAGAGAGAGAGAGAGAGTCACATTCACATTCACCATCACCTTTTTTTTAACCACTAGTGAAAGTAAGGAGGAGGAGGAGCCTGGTACTGATAGCAGTTCCCGTAGAAGTTCCCGTGAGCAGCAGCGGGACTGAAGGTGTAAGTCTGAGGAGGAGGCGGAGGAGCTTGTGCTGCCATGATTGGACCACTAAGGAACGGTCTGTTGTCATAAACATACTGCGGATACCTCTCAGGGATGACTCTACCATATCCTGTCTTGTTGTTGTTGTTGTTGTTGTTGTTGTCAGTCACTCGGGGTTGAGCACCACGTGGTCGCTTTGGCTGAGGCTTTGTGGGTTCTGTTGTTCTCTTTTTATCTGCTTTGGCCTTCTCCAGCTGGAGAATCCGCTTGTGAAGTGGCTCAACTGGGTACTGCTCTTCCAGGTTATGCTCTTCGATACACTTTATCACAGATTTAAGCCCTGTGAGCTCCCGCTCATTGAACTCATCCTGCATTTGGTACACATTATTATTATTATGCACCACAATCTGAGCCTGAATCTCGCATCAGCAAGTACTATGAATATGATACATAGTACGCCTAAAGTAATTGACTATGAATGCGTCGGTTTTAAATCTCAAAGGGTTTATGACAGCTAACTGAACAGAGGTCAGACATGTTCCAGCGAGGTAAGATTTGCTGGGCCAAAGAGCTAAGATGCTCGAGAGAAGGTAAAGAGTTCAATACAAGATCAGACCACTCGTTCTAGGCAACGCCATCCCTTCATTTTCTGTTACAAGTAATGTATAATGCAAGTTATCAAGTCAGGGAACACTTGCCTGAACAGCAGGAGATGCATTGCCCGGTCTGCCTTGGGAGGAAGATCTCCTTGCCTCTGTCAAGTAAGATTTCAGTATTGAGACAGGTGGGAACTGTTCTGTGAGTTCAAACGCAAATGCCAAGTTAACCGCATCAATCTGTTTTCCACTGTTCGCGAGAACTTCAATCACACCTGGAATAAAAAGGAGCGGTGCAAATCAAAGATTAAGATCAATGGTGAAGGTGGAGAATTTGAATGTGCACAAAAATGTAAAAACATAGAAATCCATGTCATGTTTAGGTCCTTGACCTCTTCCGCTACTCACTAAATACCAAATGTCAACCTTCCCATCAAAATGTCATAACATGTAAGATAATTAGCCCTGTCCTTAAAATTAGAGAACAAACCAGGCATTTTTTCTGATAATCCAAGAGAACGGCACAGCTCAGCTGCCTGACGGCGACGTGAAACCATGGGGATCAGCTTCAAGAGTTCACCCTCTTTAAAGTCCGAAACAATAGCAAAGGTGGCCAGCAGTTGCAGGAATGCATGAGCCTCCAAAGAATTACCATTGCAAGCATCCATGTCAAGAGTTTCCAGCAGCGGATTCCATCCTTCTGCAATTGTTTTTGCTCTATGCTTAACATTTTCTGAGAGAACGGCAGCAAGAGAGCTGGCGTCCAGACTAGATAACAGTATGCTAAGGCATTCCATCAACATGATGCAGGTCCTGCGCATGCCCAAGAGGTTAGCATCTTTCTTTCCATCAGCTGTTGGTGCCTCCATGGGGTAAAACCCTTCCAAAGAGTCCAACACTAAGCTGGCTGGGTTTGTTGCAGCCTTGAGCGCCATAGGAATCTCCTCCTTTAGTGATGCAAGGTTCTTGCGGTTATCTGATACAAACTTATGGAGCCCTGTTGAGTCCATATCACCGCACAGTTTCAGTAACTGTGGATAAGCCTTCACCTCAAAGTTTCCCATCACAGGTGAGATCTGAAGATCTTGCACAGTACCATCCGGATTATCATCGGTAATACCATCAGCAGCAAAGGCATTGGGTGAATCCCCTCGAGCATTTTGTGCCCAACGTTCACCAACAGAAGTGATACTGATGGGAACATTGTTGTACTTATCCAAAGCACTGTTTATAGCAAACATAGCTGCGTCTCTCTTCTTCTGAAGCCTTTCTAGCGATGCCTTCTCCTTGGCCTCAACAGCTGCCTTCTTTTTTTCCAATAGTTCTTGGGCTTTCCTTGTTTTGGTCTCATACTCTTTTTCTTGATCTTCAAGCTCATGAAACCTTCTCTTCAATGACCTCTCAAGCCCATGAAAATGCTCCTCAAGTTCCTTCCACTTCAGATTAAGTGTTACGGCACGCTGGCTTTCGAGTTCAGCAAACGCCTTCTGAAGCTGCTGAATCTTGGACGATGTAGAGTCCATGAGCGAAGCAACTGACTGGGTATCCTCCATCATGAAAGAGCTAAAGAAGGTGGAAATTTAAGAATGAAATAAAAAGTCTTGAACAAATAAAAACTAGCACGAAAACAAATGATTAAACATGAGTAGTATAAAAAAACAAATTAAGATTCCAACATTAGAGGGGCCAGACTATCTCAATACTGCATAACAATCACACATGTCAAAACAACATAATATGCACTTTATCATATTGAAGAATAAAATATCCACACAGATAGGGAACTACAAAAATTCAGACACGAAAAGGTTACCAATTCAAACAAGTCCAATCTCCAAGCTGCGAGTAGAGCTCCGAGATATCCCAATTCCCGAACGACAAAAAACTACAAAATAAATCATCAAGACCAGGGGAATAAAAAATCAGTCAAGACTATCACTGATTTAGGAGTCTAGTGACAACAAGATAAAAAAACAAAAAATAAACCCAGCTTTGTGAACAAAACTGTACAAGCCATATTTGGAGGACTATGTAAGAAAATGGGCTACTTTAACTTGAAGAATACCGACGCCTGTATGCGAGTAAAGACAAACGAACAAGAAACCCCATAAAATTCTACCGATTCATGAAAAATCCATAGTTTCTAGTGTTGGCCACAGAGACAAATCATCCTCAAGAACTAATCCGACGAACTTACACAAAAACTAAGCTGAAACAACACGCATATCAGTAAGCATATAGATTAAGAGAACAATAGTTGACGAAATGGGAGAGGAAAAGCCAGCTGATTCAATGATTATGTGATTGTGATATACCCCACTCAATCCATCACCCAAGCGATCTTCGAGAGCAAAATTCAAAGTCTTAGCTGCCCCCAAAGCGAGCTATTCTTGGACAAAATCAGTAAACCCTAGCTACAGTAGATGCAAAACGAACACGAAAAAGGAGCAAGCAAAAGACAATACAGCTCTAGAGAAAACAACTTTACCCAGAAAATCAGACGAAGTAATCCCTAAAAGAAGAGATCAGAAATCTTCAAGAAGCACCGGAAGATGGTGGATCCATCTTGAGCGATCGTGAGTTTCGGGTAGGCGAGAGAAGAGGAAAGTGAAATCCCTAAAGGCAGCGAGGAAGGAAAGAGGAAAGTTGAAGCGAGGCAAAAGCAAAATGATTTATAACAGACACTTTCTTCGTTGGCTTTGTTTTTTTTTTTACACTAATATAAGTGGAGGCACGTGAGAGAGAGAGAGAGAGTGGTGTGGTGGCTCATTCTCCACCATCCGGCTCGACAAGACGAACGGAGTGGTTCGAGTCCTTTAAAAGGTTTAAAAAGCTTCGTCACGTGAGTTTGTCTGAAGCTGCCAGGAACTTGACTTCCTTGTAATTTACTCTTTACCCTTTATTATCTATTCCCATGAATTGGTATCTTCACCCTCTATGTTGTTTTTGTGTGTGTAATGATGGTTTAACTTAACAAGATATATAAATTTTCTCTTAAAATTTGATGTAATTAAACATCTTGTCAGTCAATCAACTCGGCGACCTTTGCAATTCATGTTGATAGATTCTCGGTAGGGTTCTTCCATGCTAATTAAGAGGTGGTCGGGTCTGCCATCATCATAGGAAGAAATAAGAAAGTTCCTCGCAAACTCGGTTTTGAGCACAAGCACTTGAATCTTGGACTTGGGACCTCAAAATATACTGGGATTTAATATACGCTAGTTTAACATCCGCTAGTTATATAGCGTGAGGTAATTTTTATTTAAAAATTGTTTTGAATTTTTTTTTAAAATGTTTGTATCTGAATTTTTAAAATATGTTTAACTAGTGATTATAGATAGAAATGTCAATTAAGACTAATATATTATTCGGGCTAACCCGCAAAAAAAATATAATTTTGAAAACATAACTCTAATATACCGCTTAATAACTGTGATTTTCATGGACAGTCCATAAATGTTTTTTAAAAAATCATTTTTCTCGTGTCTAACTATTTATAAAATTAGTAAAATATTTTATAATAATTATAGTGAAAAATATTGTAAGATTTCAATTTTTTTTTAATATGTATGGATTGATTATTATTTAATAATATCATAATAATTAAGAAACTAAATAGTAAATAACTTCGTTAATAGGAAATAGATACTTTTCATATTACCATCAATAATTTTAAAAGATAATTATATATTTTCCTATTTCAATTATTTTTTCTTATTTGTAATGATATTTTATGTAATATCTTACAAAACAAAGTTTATTTTCAAAAATGTCTTCTTAAATAATATTATAGAGATATTAGTTATGGAGGCCAATCTTGTGCATAATTTCCTTGGTATAATGGTGCAAATTAATGGGTATTATAGCGTTAGTGACTAGATTCAAATCCAAAAACACCATCATTTTTTTTTAATAGAACCGAAAACACCATCATTTTTTTTTCTTTAAATTGATAAAAAGATGCCACAAACATTAATTGGGTTTGGAGCCCCTCGAATGTCAGGGCCGAGTCTGTGAAGCTCATTCCAAAGAAATGTTGACCAAATAAAGGTGACAAAAGTATATATTTACACACTAAATCAAGCATTTCTTATCTCGCTGTCTCACGATATTTCTACTGTAGTAATTAGCGGGAAAATGGTCAAAATCAATATGTACTAAATTTGTGTACCGAAAAAAAATGAACTAAAATACAATGTTATTTTCTACCTAAACTACAAATAAATTCAAATTTTCTACCCAAACTTTTGAATCTAACCCAAATCCAACATTGATCGTAAATCCATTAGTCAACCCGTTAACAGCACTGACTCAGCAGTCTGAATCAGCTGCCACGTCAGCTAAAATTGTTGAATTAGCCGCCATGTCAGCAATATATTTTATAAAAAATCCAAATTTTTTTTTCAAAATTTTGTTTCTATATTTATTTTTTGTCAAAATTTTAACGGAAATCAAACTTTTTTATATGAACTCAATTAATCAAAACTTATGAATTCTACCTAAACCGAAATAAAATTTGAAATCGAACCGACCATATACCTAAATATTTCTATTATTATAATGAAATATAAAAACTACATAAAAATGCCAAAAATATATGTTTGTCTAAAATTTTAATATTTCATTAATCTTAATTACCTAAAAATGATTATCTTTAAATCATATTTTTTATGTTGTAAATTTTCTTTTAGTCACATGATTCAAAAAATATATATTTCACTTATTCTTTGTGGAACTATATTTTAAAGGAATATCTAAATTTCATATCTATGGATAGATAAACAAATTAAATCGAAGCACTCAGAAAGCGAGCGGTTAATCTCGATTTCAGTTGTACGCTTTTTGAATTAGCGGTTAAGTTTTTTCTTCTTCTATCTTCATACCTAACTAATTACTACGCTGAAAATTGATTATTGGATTTACATGTTTTTTTTTTTAATTTCTGGCCCACTGGCCCACTTTTTTAACATTTTTTCTCTAATTTTTATATCTCATTTTAATAATAGAAATATTTAGATATATGGTCGATTCAATTCCAAATTTTATTTTGGTTTGGTTAGAATTCATAAGTTTTGATTAATTGAGTTCATATAAAAAAAGTTTGATTTTTGGTTCAGATAATTCAGTGGTTATTTCTTTTCTTTTCTTTTTGGGAAGCAATCCACTTGCTTACGATTAATAAAATATTATAAAAATTTGATAAAAAATAAATAAATATAGAAACAAAATTTTGAAAAAAAATTGGATTTTTTTTAAAATAAAAAATATATTGCTTACGTGACGGCTGATTCATCAACTTTAGCTGCCGTGGCAGCTGACTCAGGCTGCTAGTCAGCGCTGTTAACGGGTTGACTAACGGATTTACGGTCAATGCTGGATTTGAGTTATATTCAATAGTTTGAGTAAAAAATTTAAATTTGGTAGTTGAGATTGAAAATAGCACTGTATTTTAATTCATGTTTATTTCGGCACACCAAATTTAGCAAGGGTTGATTTTGATATTTTTCCAGCAATTAGCATTAATAGATTATATTTTTTGTTTACATTCGATAACGAGAAACAAACTCCACATATATGCCTCTACAACGAATATCTCTTTTTGCAATACATGGATCTACAGATCATAGTGAATTGCTATAATTGTTATGGAGAATCATAGTTTTAGTGGAAACAATTGCGAATATCCAGAATTGTTTAATGAGAAATAGCAAAATATGGTATTCAATAATAACAAAATTAGGTGATATAAAAAGCCAAAATGGAAGATAATTTGTCCATCCAAATGAAGTTGAAAAGTCAAAAGCAAAAGAAAGAAACAGTTCACGCGCAAAGACCGATTGGGTTCGAGTCATTGCGTTCTCATCGGATTTTCTTTGCCCCATTCTTCACGAAAGTTTGAATCTTTCCACAAAACTGATCCAAAGTCTGAGTCAACGACACACCAGACAGACGAGTCCACTCTCTTTTTTTTTTCTTTTTTTTTTTTTATTATATTCTGTAATCAAAGAGTCCTTTCATCATCATTCACGCTTTTCTTACTTCTTTCATAAACACTGAACAACAGATGCGAATTTCTTCTTCTTCTTCGTCTTCATTCTGCTCAACACACATGAACAGGAGCAGCAAGACGAAGACCAAAGCTCCCGTTTTGTACTTCTGATTTTCATTCGTGAGTCAAGATTTTGTGAATTATCATCTGTTTTTTTAAGTCAACTCATTTTAAGATCGCTTAATCTTCTTGTTTCTGTGGCGAATTTCGAGTTGCTATTATATAATTTCTGCTTTCGTGATTTTGCTTCCAGGGTTTTGATGCTCATCGGAGGGAACCCTAGATTTTTGTTCTCTAGTTTATAGCCGCTTCTAGCGATTTTACCCTTTTGTGAATTTTGAGGGATATGATGGTGAGTAGGTTAGTTTTTGCAATTTTTCTCGGGAATTGTCTCTGGTTGCTGCTTCTGTCTAGCTCGATCGATGCAAATGAGGCCAACGTAAACTGCTTGAAGTCCATATATGTGCAAGTTAAGGATCCAAATAGATATTTATCGAGTTGGGTATTTGGCAACAATACTGCAGGCTATATCTGCAAGTTCAGTGGTGTGACTTGCTGGCATGACGATGAGAATAGGGTTTTGAGCATTAAGCTCTCTGGTTTTGGTCTCATAGGAGAGTTTCCTCTTGGGATTACGCAATGTTCTGATTTGACAGGTCTAGATCTTTCTCGAAACAACTTCTCTGGAACTTTACCATCCAACATTTCCTCCTTGATTCCAAGTGTTACAACTCTAGACCTCTCCAACAATCGATTCTCTGGTGAAATCCCTGTCACGATCTCAAACATTACCTTTTTGAACACTCTTATGCTTCAGCAAAACCAGTTCACAGGTCGTCTTCCTCCCCAGCTAGTGCTACTCGGACGGCTCACTAGGCTCTCCGTTGCCGACAATCGTCTCAGTGGTCCTATCCCAACTTTCAACAAACCCACCTTGAAAATTAACGAAGGTGACTTTGCTAATAACCTGGGTTTGTGTGGTAAGCCTCTGGATCCATGCAAGGCTTCTACTGGCTCTCGTAGTAAAGTTATTGTTATAGCGGCAGTTGGTGGGTTGACTGTGGCCGCATTAGTCGTTGGGATTGTTTTGTTCTTCTACTTCCGTAGAATGGCTGTTGTTCGGAAGAAGATGAAGGATGATCCTGAAGAAAACAGATGGGCAAAGATCTTGAAAGCACAGAAAGGCGTTAAGGTAAAAACCTCATTGATTACGCATACTATTTTGATATATGTTATTATGTTCTGAATTTATGATATATGTTTGGTGTTTGTGCGTTTTCAGGTTTTCATGTTTAAGAAGTCGGTTTCAAAGATGAAATTAAGCGATCTTATGAAGGCAACAGAGGAATTCAAGAAAGATAATATCATTGGAAAAGGAAGAACAGGAACTATGTATAAAGGAGTGCTTGAAGACGGGACTCCGCTTATGATAAAGAGGTTGCAGGATTCTCAACGTTCTGAAAAAGAGCTTGATTCAGAGATGAAGACTTTGGGATCTGTAAAACACAGAAACTTGGTCCCTCTCTTGGGCTATTGTATTACGAATAAGGAGAGGCTTCTGATATACGAGTACATGCCAAACGGTTACCTTTATGATCAGTTACATCCCGCAGATGAAGAATCCTCCCAGCCCATGGATTGGCCTTCAAGGCTGAAAATCGCGCTTGGGGCGGCAAAAGGATTGGCGTGGCTTCATCACAGCTGCAACCCGAGAATCATCCATCGCAACATAAGCTCGAAATGCATATTGTTGACTGCAGATTTCGAGCCTAAGATCTCGGATTTCGGTCTAGCTAGGCTGATGAACCCAATTGATACCCACTTAAGCACATTCGTCAATGGGGAATTTGGGGATTTCGGTTATGTTGCTCCCGAGTATTCAAGAACCATGGTGGCAACTCCAAAAGGAGACGTCTACAGCTTCGGGGTTGTGCTTCTAGAGCTAGTAACAGGCCAAAAAGCAACGAGTGTGACAAGAGGATCTGAAGAAGCCGAGGAAGAAAGCTTCAAAGGTAACCTTGTGGAATGGATTACAAAGCTATCGAGTGAATCAAAACTGCAGGAAGCGATTGACAGGTCCTTACTTGGGAAGGGCGTGGATGATGAGATCTTCAAAGTGCTCAAAGTAGCATGCAACTGCGTTCTACCGGAAGTAGCAAAGCAGCGGCCTACCATGTTTGAAGTGTACCAGTTTCTGAGGGCCATTGGAGAGAGCTACAACTTTACCGCCGATGATGATATCTTAGTTCCCTCTGAATCAGGAGATGCCGATTTCATCGAAGAGCTCATAGTTCGCTGATCAAGAGGAAGGGTAAGACTTCTGAAACGAACATCTTTAGTCCTAGCAGTCCCAAGATATACATATATATATATATATAAGTATTGTTTTTATTTTAGTTTTGGTTTCTGGTCGTCGATGGTGTGGTTGTAATATGAAATATTGTAAGATGCACACTCTTATTACTACACTGAGCTTTGGGTGTTTCAGTACAGTCACTGATTTGGTGCATCTTTGCTGTTTTTTCAAATTTTTGAAGCACGAATCGATTTTGGTTGAAAATATTTACATACATTTTCGTATTTTTGTTTAACGGATTCGTATTAGCATCATATACTGCACCCAATAGATCCTTTTTTAATGAACCCTAAACAATATGAACAATGTTAAATTCAAAAAAAAAAAAAAAAACAATGTCCCTTCGTTTTTTCTTATGCTAAACAGTAGATACAATCCATCTTCTCCGATAAGTTAAACAAGAACACGAAAGAAAGAAAGAAAGGTAAAAGTAAAAGAAATGTTGGATGAGAATGAGAGAGGGACTATCCATCCGCTTCAAGTTAAGCTTATAAAACACGAAAGGACATGTCAAAGAGGAACAGTCAAAGCTCCAAAGTCAAGGGAGCAAATCAACCAATGGCCGTCCTTTGAATGATTCACCGGCTTCTCTTCAGACTTGCCCATTCTCAAAATCGAGAGAAAGCTTCTCGCTTCTCGCTTCTCGCTTCTCGCTTCTCGCTTCCTTCTTCATCCAATTCCATTTTATAAATTTGGGGAAAAAATGAATTCGAATTCCCCGAAATCCATCCCCGTAGTCTCCACCTTTGCCTCGCCGTTTGACGTAACTCCGGCGTCCTCCCTCACTGATTCAACCCGGAAGCCCCTTAGCTTGTGGCCCGGTATGTACCACTCGCCGGTCACCATCGCTCTCTGGGAGGCCAGGTCTAAGATCTTCGAGTCACTTCTCGACCCTCCCAAAGACGCGCCTCCTCAGAGCGAGCTCCTCACCAGGACGCCCTCGCATAGCCGAACCAAGATTTTCTACCCTTTCTCCACTGATTACATTCTCCGCGAGCAGTACAGGGATCCCTGGAACGAGGTCCGCATCGGAATTTTGCTCGAAGACCTCGATGCTTTAGCCGGCACTATCTCCGTCAAGGTATGTTTGAGGCTTTTTATCTCATTACCATGGTGTTGCTCCCATCGCAAGTTTTGTGAATCAAATAAGGATTTTGATGCTTTTTTGGATGAAATTAGTATTCTGTGATTTTCTGCTAGTATATATAGATTGGTGAAATCTGATCACTTAGGTTTTAACTTGGGTTAGTGATCTTATCGTCAATTTGCTATCATATACCACAATCTGAATATTAGTGTGTACATTTGTGATTCAGCACTGTTCTGATGATGATAGCACAACCAGGCCACTGTTGCTGGTTACAGCTTCTGTTCATAAGATCGTCTTAAAGAAGCCGATTAGTGTCGACATTGATCTCAAGATTGTTGCTTCTGTCATTTGGGTTGGCCGCTCATCTATCGAGATTCAACTCGAAGTTATGCAACCCGAGCTCGGTATGTGCATATTGTCTACAAATTCAATTACAACCATGTCCTGAAACTCAAAAAGTTTACACTTGCTTCTGTTTTGTTGTTGTTGTTGCTTTTAGAAGGCGTCAATGCTTCTTCAGATTCAGTTGCGCTAACTGCCAACTTTATTTTTGTGGCACGTGACTCTAAGACTGGTAAGGCTGCTCCTATCAACCGGCTTTCTCCAGAAACCGACCTCGAAAAGCTTCTATTTGAGGAAGCCGAGGCTAGGAATAACTTGAGGAAGAAGAAGAGGGGAGGTGAGAGAAAGGAACTCGATCACAAGGAGTATAAGAAACTTGAGGCTTTGTTGGCTGAAGGAAGGATCTTCTCTGACATGCCAGCTCTTGCAGACAGAAACAGCATTCTTCTGAAAGATACCCGTCTTGAAAATTCTCTAATATGCCAACCGCAGCAGAGGAACATCCATGGCAGGATCTTTGGAGGGTTTTTGATGCACAGAGCATTTGAGTTGGCCTTCTCCACAGCTTATACTTTTGCGGGTCTAGTGCCCTACTTCTTAGAAGTTGATCACGTCGATTTCCGAAGACCAGTCTGTATCCAAATCACTTCTTACTATCCTCTTTTTGTTCATGTTCTCCTTCCGTATATAACTAATTCTGAATGGACTTGTATGACAACAGGTGGACGTCGGGGACTTCTTACGTTTCAAATCCTGTGTGCTTTACACTCAACTGGATAAACTGGATTGTCCGCTCATCAGTATCGAAGTTGTTGCCCATGTTACAAGTCCAGAGATTCGTTCTAGTGAGGTAAAATCCTAACTTAACGATGGGAGATTTCTTAAAACATCGTTTCAAGTTGAAACTTGCCACTGATTCCTTGTAAAAAAGATACATCTTCGTGCCAATCTCTCCAACCATATCAAATTTGGAAGTTCATTATGTCAGCTTGATGAGGTCTCATTCTCTGTTGCATATGATGTAGGTTTCAAATACATTCTACTTCAACTTCACTGTACGGCCAGAGGCAAAGGCCAGAAACAATGGGTTTAAGCTTCGAAATGTAGTTCCTGCCACAGAGGAAGAAGCTCGTCATATCCTCGAGCGCATGGATGCCGAAGCTTTGAACTCAAGCAAACAACAAGTGTAGGCATAATTCTACGTCTTTGTGCTATAATTTATAAAAAGACTTTGCTTATCAGCTCCTATCAGTATCCTCTGGCCAGATAATTAACTAAAAATGTAGAGACGCATTTCTACTGTATCTAAACGAATTGCTAATATAATCCAAGATTTGGCTTACTCATTGATTTGTGAATGTCAAACGGGAAACACGTTACCCTATTGGGTGCCACTGGCAAAAAGCAAATGGATGAACAAAAGAAAGAATCGGACAAAAAGATCCAATGCTGCAGAAGACAAGAATTTAAACTAGACGGGGTAATTACCAGAAGAAAACACTCCAAATCTAGGCTTCTGTCCCGGGAGAAGGATTACAAGTTGAGAAATTACAATAAGAAATGTCTTAAAAATAAAAATCCATACATCTAACAATAATTCAAGTGGGACAGCGGGTTACAAGATTGCAAGATCCCTTGATTTTATAGGTATCTCATTCTAGAGATAACAGAAAAATGAAGGCTTCTTCCTAATCAGCAAGTTTGTTGATCAACTTCATTACATTTAGAATCTTACGATGGGAATCGGTCTCCCATTTCGTTACATAGTTTGTCTAGCATGGACAGGAAGTCTCTCACAATCATGAAAATCCTCAATGTGTGACATTCCTTGGAAGAATCTCCATCAAATTGTTCTGTGACCTCCTCCAATGCAGAGAGCGTTGAACTTTCTTGTGTTTTGATCGTCAGAATCTCCTCTGCAGCAGTTTCCAAGAATCGGGCCATCCTCGCCCTGAACTTCAGCCATTGATCTCCGCTAAATCCACTCTCCTTGCTCAGTAGCAGAAGCTCCTCGATGTTCTTGATTCCTTGATAAAGCTCCGAGACATCGCTTCTTACAGCACCAAACTCAATGTCTGCCGATTTCTTGACATTGGCCAGCTCTGAATTCAGATTTCTGATGCCGTCTAAAGCTTTCACAGTGCCTTTTGATTTTATCATTTCCTGAACAACGAAATGCAAGAGACTGCTTCTTCCATCTAATCGCTTGACCTCAACGAGCTCTAGGAGCATGTCAAGTTTGAAGCCACGGGCATCGCCGCAGCTGTTTGTTCTAACATTCATCTTGTTTCCTAGACTCAGTATAGCTACCAAAAGTCTGGAGAACATTCTATTATTCCTTAGTTCTTCACAAGCAGCCTGCAAAAGCAGATAGGCTTATAAGACACAAGTTTACAACATCAGACGCACATATGTAAATCTGCTATCTTCAGCATCAATATTTACCTGTACAACACCGAATGACCTTTTGAGGTGTTTGATCTCGGAGTGAAAAGTAGCCAGAGAGAGCAATGCATCAACCCGTTTGAACACGAAAGGCACATGAAGCAATTCCTTAAGAAACCTCTCAGCTGGACCAAGCTTGACGATCACTGAATCATCCCTATAGCTCTTCAACTTCATCTCTTCTTCTTTACTAGGTGCCAATCTCGATAAACACTCAAGAAGTTCAGCTCCAAGTGCATCACAGTCACCTGAATCGATAACTCGAAGAATACAAATCAATAACATTACAAAAAGGAATGGCAATAAATTATATAAAAAAATTAACTGGTGATTACCTTCAAGAAGAGCTTTGCAAACATCCTTTGTGGTTAAGTTAAATCGTTGAAGCAGAGTAGCAATATTATGAGCCTTTCTCGGATCTAAAACTTTGCTTTCTTGATTTTGGATCGGAAGATCATAGCTTAGACCTCCCTGTTTTATGTTTGGGTTTGAAGAGTTTGCAATGAACAGAGTCTCTACCATCTCTTTGTTCAATCTGCCCACACAGTCACAGAAACAAACTTCATTAAACTCTTATCAAGAAAACAGACGCCAATAGAGAAAAAAGAAAGATAATCTTTCACTTCTCTTACTTGAAAGAGCTCGATCTAAGACAATCCCAAGCAGTTTTCTGACAAGAACTTTGTCGGGGTTTATCCCAATGGAGCTGTTTCGGAGGTAGCTCCGAGAAAGATGGTTTTTTTCCATCATTATGAACCACAAAAGACTGTGACGGTGGGACAAGAGGAGGTGGTCTCGTCGGAGGAGCTGCTGCTTCTACCTGGCTCTGTTGATTCAAAATTCGAGAAGAAGATTCACCAATGTTGATAACAAAATCTCTTCTTGATGAAGTGGAATCAGAGGAGAGCAATACTGACTTCACATTCCGACTAAAGTCGTTCCAAATCGGCGGCGAACTATCCAGAAATTTCCGGAAAAATCCATCGGGGGAAGTGGAAACTGAAGAGTAGAGAGAAGAAAGCGGCGTTCTTATGGTACCTCCCCTGTCCGGTGAGGTAGAGGCAGAGGAAATACGAGGAAACCCCAAATTATGATTCCAGAAGCTAAACATTCTTAGAGAAGACGACCCATTTCCGTTGTTGTTCCTTACTCGTAGCCTCTCCGGCGACGGAGAGTGAAGGTTTTGATCAGAAGGGACGTCTGAGAATCTAGGGTTTGAGCGCTGTTGAACCGGAGACACGGTAATGGAGAATGACCTAGCCGGAGAAACCCAACCAGAGGAAGAGGAGCAGGAGCAAGTGCTGCACGGACCTTCCGGGTCGAACCCAGAACGGGATGGACTTGAGTTCTCGGAACCAGCCAAAGAAGCGAGAGGTGAGAAGAACTCGTCTTCTTCTTCGTCGTTTTCCTCAGAGTGAAAATCAGTTTCATAGTTGTGCTGGAAACTACGAGGAGGCAACGGTGGGAGCGGCCGTATCTCCGGCGACTCAGGCTTCACAAAACTCGTTATAACACGGTCAGGTTCCTCAGCACCGAGATTAAAAACCTCCAAGGTAGAGGTAGTAGCAGCCACAGAGAAGTTGGCGGTGGTAATGTGTCTTGATTCATCATATCCATGGCTACTAGTAGTAGTACTAGTACAAGTAGTGTCCTTGTTGAAATGACGGTTTTGTCCTCGCCACCGGCCGTAGAGAAACAAAGCGACGCCGATGGCTGTGGCGACGACGAGCACGGCGGAGATAGCCGGGACAAGAAGTGTAGGGGAAGTGGAATGTGGTTTAGGAGAACGGGGAAGGACGAGGGCAGAGATGTTAGCCGGGAAAGTGGGGAAGACGGCTAAGGTGGTCGGAGGCGGCGGCGGCGGAGGAGCGGAGGACTCGAGAGGGAAGAAAGGAGGACTAATGGGGGAAAGAGGAGTAGGTAGAGCTGCTGCGTCGTCGTAGAGGTGACGACGGCCGAGACTTAGGGAGGATGCGCAGGATAGAGGGGAGGGTGCGCATGATAGCAGGAAGAAGATGGAGAACCAACAAAAGGTCTGCATTGTTCTGGGTTTCTGCAAAGTCTCTGTTTCACACACACACACACTAGTAGGGGAGAGAAGTTAATGGCTCTATTATGGCTGTCCTTGGGACCTGTATGAGAAATAATACACTGTAGCCATTTTACTTTTACCGAAGCTGTAATTACTCCCGTGATGGGTTAAATTTAATTTAATTTTTTTTTTTTTTGATAATTATCCAAAGGTTTTCTAAACCCAAAACTGATCCCCAACAACCGTGATATACATCAATAATTTGCTGATTTAAACGTGGAAGGATGGCCAAGAATCTAGCGGAGAAAGTCACATATCCACTTCTTTCCACTGGTCAAGGCAACTTGGTTTGGTTAAATTTAATATTACAACAACAACAAAAAAAACATAGATATTATAGTTTAGCTCCAAATACCAAAGTTTAGTAGTGTTAGAAAAAGTGCATCATAATTTAAAGGGGTCTGTAGGATTAAAAAATAAAATAACTGTTGTTCCTCAACACCAAAATCTAAAATCACATGTTGTTTGTCAAAGAATTTTGGTATTTGCTTTCTACCAGTATTAAATTATTAATGGGAATCGGTCTACTAGCTAGCAAGTAAATAAATTTACAAGGTTCAAAAAAAAAAAAAAGTAAATAAATTTACAGCATGAAAAATGTGCTGGAGACGTCACTGTGATGCATTCCATTGATCTTCTAATGCTTAATTTTTTTTCTTGATTAATTGAATCCTTTTTATGTTAAAAAGAAGGTGACACTTGAATTTTTTTTTTTTTAAAAAGGCCTGACATGTAGTTATGTTACGTGACAATTTTTTTTGTAGAAGAAGGCAGAAGTCTCTAGATAGTAGATATAGTAAATGTAGAGTCAGTTACTATTTTATTTTTGACCTAAGACTATCCATGAGGTAGTTGAAAATAATATTCAACTGCTTAAACCATTGTATGGGGTGTTGAATAATTTGAGTAGGATGACATTGAGGTTTTTGTGTTGAAAGTAAAAAAAGTGTGTTCCACGTATTATTTTTTTATTGAAAAAAATAGAAATTTCGGTGACCGAAATATTTAATAAATGGGTGATAAACTTTTTTGTTTTTTTTACATCCACATTATTTAAGGCAATTATTGGATTTGAAATTATATTATTTATAACAAAAAATTATATCAAAATTCATCATTTTTCATACTCTATAAATACAGACTTGTTTCATTAGATTTAGACCAAAAAAAAATCATCTTCTTAACAATATTCTTCTATTTAGCCTATCACAAACTCTCGTTTTTATCTTCTCCTATCTTTGTTGAGGAAATGGATCCCAACAATAACCCTTATAACACCCAAAATTCTTCTAATTATCCATTTTACTATCCAAATCCCAACCACAAATCTTACCTTACTAAAAAAATCTCAATGGATCCATCAGAATTTCTTTTTGATGTCGAAGCTTACAAAAGGCAGGCTGAAATTGAAGAGAGGTATATCCTCAACCGGTTTAAAGAGCGGCGAAAGAAAATAGATGAAGACTATCCACCTCGTAGCAAGAGAAGATACTTCAAGAGAGATCATGCAGCAGCAAATCCAAGACTGATTGACGACTACTTTGCCAATCAACCTACATATGACGATGCAATGTTTCGTCGGCGATTCCGTATGCGAAAACATGTTTTCCTTCGGATCGTTAGCGACCTATCAAGCAGTGACGTCTACTTCACCNCTGGAGTGCTTGCGAAGATTTTGTAAGGGAATCATACAATTGTACGAGCAAGAGTATCTCAGAGCCCCAACACAAGAGGACCTGCAGAGAATTTTGCATGTTAGTGAACTGCGAGGGTTCCCGGGGATGATTGGGAGTATTGATTGCATGCACTGGGAATGGAAAAATTGTCCTACAGCGTGGGAAGGACAATTTACTAGGGGAGATAAGGGAACCACCACTGTTATTCTTGAAGCAGTTGCATCCCATGATCTATGGATCTGGCATGCTTTTTTTGGATGTCCAGGCACATTGAACGATATAAACGTTCTAGATCGTTCACCAGTGTTTGATGATGTTGAAAAGGGAAATACTCCAAGAGTGAACTTCTTCGTGAACCAACGTCCGTATAATATGGCGTACTATCTTGCTGACGGTATCTATCCTTCTTATCCTACTTTCGTAAAATCGATTAGGCTTCCTCAAAGTGAGCCGGACAAGTTATTTGCAGAAGTTCAGGAGGGATGTCGGAAGGACATCGAACGTGCATTTGGAGTGTTGCAGGCTCGATTTAAAATCATTCGTGAACCAGCTCGCATGTGGGACATAGCCGATCTGGCTATCATTATGAGGTCATGTATCATATTGCATAATATGATTGTTGAGGATGAGCGTGATACATATACTCAACGATGGAACGATTATGATCAATCTGAGGCAAGTGGGTCTAGTACACCGCAACCATTCTCGACCGAGGTGCTACCTGCTTTTGCAAATCACGTCCGTGCTAGATCCGAGTTGCGTGATTCAAGTGTGCATCACGAATTGCAAGCAGATCTAGTCAAACACATATGGGCAAGATTCGGAATGTCTCGTGATTAAAAAGATTTCCAAGTTTGTGAGTTTAGTCTATTGTACTATTTAAGTTATGTATGTTTTATTGGTTGTATTGTGTGCTTCTTATTTTACCGTATTGTATTTTAAGTTTTTCGTAATTTTATTTGTTTTAATAGTGATTCTCTCTATTCTCGTTTTTACTACTTGCATTTTTTAATTAAGAACATAAAAAATAAATAAAACAAAAAAATAAAAAAATATTTCATTCGTAATTACGCTAATTGAATTNATTAATAATAACTAATCAAAAAAACTAAAACATAAAAGAACTTAAAAATAATGAAATAAAAAATGGTGGGATAGAGTGTTGAATTTTATTAAACAAACCATTGTAGGGTATAAAATTTTAGTGGGTGTTGAATTATTAGGTGGAAGAGAGAGAAAAGGATGTGGAAGAGAGATATGATGTGGAGGGTGTTGAAACTTAAAACCATTGTTGATAGTCTAAGTAGCTATCTACTTCTTCTTTTTTTTTTTTTTAGGGTGCAAACAAGGAGTTGACTTTGGTACACTATCTTTAATACACACTTCCTAGATATACATCCTAGATTTTTTGTCTATTTTCTACACACCCCGAACAAATTTATTATTTATTAAACATCACGAATTTAACATTTTTTTATAATTGCAACATAGCGACTGTAAATTGTGATTGAATTTAATAAACCGGTAATCGCGTTTAAAAAACCACGTTTAAAATAATCTGACCGTTTAACCCCTAACCCGACCCATTAGATGTAAAAAACAAATAAATTACAGAACTTTCAAAAAAAACTTCTTCAAGTAGAATCAATCAATTTTCGATGTAAAAAAAACTTCTCTCTCTCTCTCTTTCTTTCTGGCTTTCTCTGTCTCTTTCTAAAAGAACATCAGAACATCAAATAAGGTATCACTAGACATCTTAGATTTCATCGAATGTTGTTCTTCTTCTTTAATTTTGCTTTAAAGTTCTTAATTAGATATTATCCTCTAATTGATTTCATCAAATGTTGTTCTTCATCGAAAATTGATTTCAAAGATTTGATTTTTTTTTCTTCCTTTTCTTACAGTTTGTGAGTGAGAGAGAAGGAGTCGAAGCAAAAGATACTCAGATTGCTGTCAGGATTTAGGTTTCTGGAACTCAAGGAGATCATAGATCTTTTATTCATATGATCAAGAGATCTTTCCTTGTAAGTTTTATTGTTCATTAGTTATTGAGACACATGTGAATGTCATCTATAGGATCACAATGTTCAACAAAAAGTGGAAATTTTTCTTAGAAATCAATCTATGTTCAAAGATTTCAAAATCACAAAAACCGCCATTCACGTTTACAAAACCAGAAAATAACAAACGAAACTAAAAGAACACAATTTCAAAGAACTATTAAACTTCACTCATAAACCTCCATGTCGGTGATTGTTTGCGATGGTTGTGTGAGTGAGATTGTATCCGGTACTTGAGACGATGATGACCCAACCTGAAAAGGAACACAAATTTAAACAATTATTAAACGAACCAGAAAAGTAACACAAGAAAAAAGTGGATCATACCTCAGTAGTTCTTTGTTTCTTCGTCTTTTCATTTGGATATTTCTTACACCCAACTGCATTATGGCCAATTTCACCGCAAGACGAACAACGTACAATGCGTCATTTCCTTTCCAAGTGTTTCTTTTATTGTTTTCTTCTTCGGCGACTCATGTTTTCCTTTAATCCTTGGATACGTCTTCTGTCTATTTGTTTTTTTCTTTCCAGGTAGTATAGGCTCTGGTGGTGCTGTTACCAAGCGATACATAGAAGTCATCCAAAATCTTGGCCCTCTCATTGGCTGTATGGATATCTCGTAAGTGTCTCGCCACAAATCAGTGCTGAAAAACCCTGATACATAATCTTCAACATTCATATCGTAATCAATCATTGCTCCATAAGCATGCTCACATGGAATCCCACTGATTTGCCATTTACAACATGAACATGTTGCCTTCTTCGTATTCACCGTATAATCATTCCCATAAAGCATAACCTCATAAACTCCATGAGTTTCGGAGTTGTTACACACCTGTTTGCATCTTTCTTCTCTTTCGCGAGAATCGTGGTAACATAATATGTAAACCTCCCTTCGTGATTCTTGGATTTATTGTGTCTCTTCACCATTCGATTCATAGCTAGCATCCTAATTGTGTCCAACATTGGAATCATTGCTTTAGCTCTTTCTTTCGTAATTGTTGAATTAAATAATTTAGTGGCGTTGTTATCAACATCCTCACAGTTGCTTCCGAGTCTATAGAAAGCCCTTGACCACGTCTCAGGTTGCGTTTTCATCACTAAATTGTAGACATCAATGCTATACTCTTTCACCTTGTTGAGGTTCTCTTTAAACTCTGTCGAGTTGTAGCTCCAAGCTAGTTGCCAAATCAATGGTTTGATCAAATCTTTGTTGGGATGTTTCTTCTTCACACAGAATTTGTGTTCAGCTTTCGGCAATTCTGTTTGCACAGAACTGATGAGTCCCTGAAAATAGAAAGACAATTCACAACTGATGAATCACAATAGAAAAAGAAGTCACAATACAAAGAAATGTCACATACCCTCGATTTATCAGAGATCAAAACAAATCTTTCTCCATCTTGTATACCTAAATCAGTCTTGAGTCGCTGGAGGAACCATAACCAGTTATTCCCATTTTCAGATTATACCACAGCCCAAGCAAGTGGATAAATCTTATTGTTTGCATCATGACCAACCGTAGACAACAACACACCTTTAACTGCCATCTTCAAGAATGTGCCACCAAGTCCGATGATTGGTCGACAAGAACCTCTCCAAAGTCTGCGAATTATTTCAAAACACACATAAAGCAGTGGAAAACATCTTCACCGGTGGAGTTAGGGATAGTTTTAACGATGGCAGTTGATCCCGGGTTTGTAAACAAAATCTCTTCCACATAACCGCAAATGTGAGAAAATTGTTCTTCATACTCCTTCTCAAGTAACTTCAAAGCTAGCAGTTTTGCGCTCTGACATTGACCCATAGAACTCACCAAATTCCATTGGTCTTTAATGTGATTTTGAATATCCAAAGGCATGCAGTTAGGTGTTACTCTCAGCTTATCCATGAAAGACCTTGCAATAACAGGACTTTTGAGTATTTTACATCTCCATTCGGAGCACAACTGTGCTTTCTGTATGTCGTCTTAACCAACCACATTTGTGTCGGCTCATCATAAGAGCAATACACCCTCCACTTACATTTACCAACAACGCCACACTTGAATTCAAGCTTTGTCTTCTCCCATCTTCCTTGAACCACATTATTCCATGTGCTTAAAGCGTAATCAATTACAACCTCTTTAAACTCAACCCCGTTGAAGAACGATTGATCTACAGATAATCTATCAACTCTTCTTCTTATGATTCTTTTATCTCGCAAAACAATCAGATTTTCATCTTCATCTGAACTATCTGGAATTTCATTTCGGCCAACAAACAACTCATCAACGAAATTCCCTACTGAATCTTCAACTTCGAACTCAAACCGACCCATTCCATCATCATCGTCTTCGTCTTCACTGTCGTTTNATACTCATTCTCAAGTAACTTCAAAGCTAGCAGTTTTGCGCTCTGACATTGACCCATAGAACTCACCAAATTCCATTGGTCTCTAATGTGATTTTGAATATCCAAAGGCATGCAGTTAGGTGTTACTCTCAGCTTATCCATGAAAGACCTTGCAATAACAGGACTTTTGAGTATTTTACATCTCCATTCGGAGCACAACTGTGCTTTCTGTATGTCGTCTTAACCAACCACATTTGTGTCGGCTCATCATAAGAGCAATACACCCTCCATTTACATTTACCAACAACGCCACACTTGAATTCAAGCTTTGTCTTCTCCCATCTTCCTTGAACCACATTATTCCATGTGCTTAAAGCGTAATCAATTACAGCCTCTTTAAACTCAACCCCGTTGAAGAACGATTGATCTACAGATAATCTATCAACTCTTCTTCTTATGATTTCTTTTATCTCGCAAAACAATCAGATTTTCATCTTCATATGAACTATCTGGAATTTCATTTCGGCCAACAAACAACTCATCAACGAAATTCCCTACTGAATCTTCAACTTCGAACTCAAACCGACCCATTCCATCATCTTCGTCTTCGTCTTCACTGTCGTTTTTCTTTTTCTTTCCCTTCTTGCTTTTTCGTTTTGACATGATATCTTCGTTTTCCTCATTACTATTGTTATCAACATCTTCCATATCATTGTCGGGTTGTATCCTATCTCTGTCTTCTTCGTTCATTGAGTCACTGGAAAAAAAATTGTTATTACACATAGTATTATCACGTTCATGTGTTACAACTTGGCTGAGAAATTGAAGAACTATCGCTCAAATAATCAGAATACCAATCACGAATAATCGATCAGTTAATCATAATCGATCAAATAATCAGAATACCAATCACGAAACACTATATAATTACATTATCATCTTCTTATATATACAGACTAAAAGTCGACATCCACATAGCATGCCAACTGGCTCTATAATACATCACATTCCAAAGGAATCAATATTTTATTTTAATTGTGTTTTCGAGTCAATATTTTCTTTTAATCCACATAGCATGACACAATTCGATTCTTGGATTTATTTTGTTTTCTCGTATAAATGAACTTTGAGATTTTGTTAGGAGAAAATATTGATGAACTCTAATTCTGTCTCCAAATTAATTTTGATTTTTCAATAAGTTTGGGTTAAGGAGTCGGGTTAGGGGTTAAACGGGTTGGATTATTTTAAACGTGGTTTTTTAAATGCGATTACCGGTTTATTAAAACTCAATCACAATTTACAGTTTCTATATTGCCTCTATATTGTAATTATAAGAGAATGTTAAATTCGTGAATTTTAATAAAAAATAAATTTGTTTGGATATAGAAAAAAAAACAAAAAATCTTTGATGTATATGGAAGAAGCTGAATACTAGAGAGTCAATCTGCAAACAAGTCGCTACTTCTAACAACAATTTTGAATCTGCTACAGAAACTAGTATTCAAATACTAATATTTAGTGAATCCAGGAAAAGACTGTATAAGATATGCAATAATTACTTGAACTCTGAAGTTACCCGTCTTTCAAAAGAATCTTTTTTTGACTTTTTCTGCACCACCCTCCTCTCTATTGCTCACTTTATTTCTTTTTCATGGAAAACATCAACGAGTTGTACAGATCTATCTGGCATATTCAAAAGCCCATTTCTTTCGGGAGCGGAACACAAATCATATATATGAAAAATGCCTGATATTTTAATACCTGATATTTTAATACAGGCATTTGAACACAAATCATATATATGAAAAATGCAACAATGAATTAGGATTATTTATGTCAAAAAAAAAAAAAAATCGATTTACTCTTCAGATCATCCATCACAAATTGGAATAACTATCATCGATATAAATGAACTGCCCCCTCTTAAAAAAAATCACGTGATGAAGATGTGCGCAAAAGAATAGCTGGCTAAATAATAACCCACAAGTTACACTTTACTGAGAGCTCAAGATTCAGTTTCATATCTCTTCTCTTGAGCTATTTCCTTGTTGCAACATTTTCTTGTAGACCTTAAAGAGGAATTGCTATCTTTTCATTTGTACCATCGTCAATCAAGCTCTGATGAGTGAGATGACTTCTTCATGAACATATGTTGTAACTATGGTGAATATATTGAGTTTCACACTTTTGGACCTATTGGTAGGACCTGCATACAAGACTGTAACAAAAGCAAGTAGAAACGATTTAGCTTGATCATCTTTCAAATCTCTTTGGTTGAGTACAAGAAAACGCACACAAGTTAAGATTGTAAGCAGTAACCTTACCACTTTGTCCTCTGAGTTGTGAATCATTTTTGTCTGGCTAGTAACCACTTCAGCCATGTGGACAAACAATATCTTGCCATGTATTCCGGTAAATCCACCTGAAAAACCATCTCAGATGAAAAGAACACAATTAAGAAAAAAAATAAACAAACAAGAACACGAAACTCACACTGGTCCATGTTGCAGAAAACCCATCAGTAGATAGCAACCAACTTCGACTTATTTGATGCAGACCTAAAAGCTCATCATCAATGAGATCATCATCAATAGCTCTCTTCTTCTTCCTCTTCTTCTTCCCCTTCTTGTGCCTCTTTCTAGACACACGGCTTCTACCATCCGAGTCAGATTCGCTTTCTTCAGAGAATCCGTTATGAATTAGCAACGAGTGGTCACTAGACCTGCGGAACTTAATTCCATTTTCTCTAAATAGAGACTCCCATGAGTCTACAGTTTGACATTCCTCCGATAATCTGAAGTGAATAGTCCAAGAAAGTAGCCCCAGTATTTTTATCACTTCGCTGTGTTTCATCTTCGAAAGCTCTCTCAAAAGTAGAGAAAAGCTACTGCCGTTTTCCAAACCTCTGCAGACACCTGCCATGGTTTCTTTCAACATTCCTCCCACATCATTGACGTTCTCATCAAGTACAAGCCGTAGTAGCTGTCGACCTTGGCTGATAACAGAATTCAGCAGCAGCAGCTCATCAATAGATTCTGTGTCAGCATATTTTGAAAGAACAACCTCGAGCCAACAAGACGAGTCACCAATATCCCAGGATTTAATTCTTGGATTGAAACAGTTGCCAAGCAATTCAAGAAATTGACACAAGTCAGGTTCTTCGAGGGTGATTAGGAGATGCTGGGTTAAGGAGGAGAAAGACTCCTCCGTAAGAAACTCCTCTACAGCATCCCACATATAATTCATATCTTCTTCATACATGAAACGGATAAAGAGATCTAGAAAAAATTTGGTGTCAAGGAATAGAATCTGACCATCTTTGAGTGACTCAGCAAACTCGTTGGATGACCAAAATTCAGGAACATTGTCAAGAAAATTCTCGATGGTTCGTTGGACGTCCAGATCAAGAAGGTAATGAGGCTTTGTAGCAACAACCGCAGGCGATTGGCCGTGTTTGCCCCGCCACTCAAGCTCTTCCCAACAAATATCCCGGTTCGCAAATGCAAACTGCGCCAATGCTCTTGCACCTCTTTTGTGATCAGACCCACCATCAAAAGCAAATTCAGAAAACCACTCTAGTATACGCTTCGGATTCCCTGCATATTTCAAAAACTCAACATGAAGCAAAATTTCAAGATAATGTAAATAAGATTTTGAAGACCACAAAAAAAAAAAATGGGAGCAAAATCAACCAGACTTCACCTTCAAAGAATTTCTCGAGTAAATAACTTCTTTTGGCTAACACAGATCCAAGTTTCCTCGGCCTCTTTTCAAACATCAATTGCAGGAGCTGAGATACAAGCTGCATCTTTCTGGGCTTCGATCTCAATAACCTCATGAAAATATTGACTTGCCTTCTAGGGGATATAGAGATACTAGAAAGAGCACTACAAAGCCAAAGTCTAGCTTCTGATCGCGCTCCAAGAGTCACCAATGGTTGAATGTGAGAGCCCAATTTGTTCAACAGAGGCAAAATCACATTGACGTTGCTACTGTTGTCGGCATCATAGTTCCACTTGGGTTCAGACAAGAACAAATTCACCATCTTGGTAGATATTATTCAACTTGATCTAACAACAATACGATATGGGTTTAAAGAGAAATCAACATAAAGCATGAGTAAACTGCAACTGAAGGAAAATAGATTATTTTGAAAGTTTACGCGCGTGAGAGAGCACATAAATTGCATTGAATCAGAGGGAAGAAGAAACACTATCGGAAACCCTCAATTCAAACAAAATCAGAAACGTAAAGCCCAAAATCGTTCTAAGATATCGGAAACGAAAGATTCAGATTCAAAAATCTCTACGATAGGGTTTGAAACACGAGAAGGATATTTGAGGGTTTGGGAAAAGAAAGAAGAGTACCAATTTACTCCGTCGTCGGGGCAGCAAGAAACTGGAAAAGAGAAAATTCAGGCCATCTGTATTTTACATATTGTGTGACTACCATTTAATTTAATTTAAGTTTTTTTTTTTTTTCTTTTTAAATTTAACAATTGACTTGCAAAAAAGCCAGATTTTTTTTGGTTACTGTCTATATTTTTGGTAAAAATTTAAATTTAAAAGTGGTAAATCCTGAACACTTTGGTACATCGACAAAAGACTGCAATAACATCAATGTTTTTGGGATTGATTCAATTTTTTCCAAAAATTGGATGCAACACAGGTGGAGTTGTTGTAGTTGCTCGCCTCTTCTCTTTCTTTTTGCTTATATTGCTAAACATTACGATTGGACTTTTGACTTTTCGCTCTTGAATTCATCTCGTTAGTTAGAAATATGTTAGAACCATCTCATTGACAGGGTTCTAAAGGACGTTTAGGTTTAAATTTGATTGAAAACAAAGGATGGTCCAAAACACCACACACACTACATAACTCCACGAAAAGACAAAACTTAATTCTGTTTAAGACACTAATAAAAGATAAAATCCATAAAAGATGGTAAAAGACATCTTTGATGAAGCATGTTTACTCGTCGTCCTCGTCCCCGCCATCACCAGCAGAGTTCAATGCCTTCACTCGCTGGATCAGACTAGCCTTCCTCTCATCATAAGTCAGTTTCTTCGGGTTGTACCTATTATCATTTTCCAAAATTAAAATTTTCAGACTTTTGATAAAGACAATGCCTTTATTTCTACGGAATCCATCTGACATGATTTTTACCTCTTGTGCTCCTTAGGAGCCTCTTTGTCCGATTTCTTGACTGATGGATCAGCCCTAATTGCTGCGTGTACATTCTTGTACATCTCTTCCATGTTTTCTGGTGCAAGATCCTTCTTCAAGTAGTCGCTGAAATGACTCTGGTATTTCTCTGGCTCATCTTCCATCAACAGCTGCACATAGTATTACAATTGGACATTGGAAGGACATTTCACAAACAATTGAGAAATCAGCTGTATGTTAAGACGAATTACCCTCATGTAATCAGCGACGTGACCGCCATAAATGTATTTCCGGTGAATTTCAGCATCAAGGTTCTTTCCTTCCTTGTTGAACCCAGCAAACCGCTTGTCACTGTGTGGGATGTCAAGCCCACCATCCAACGCACCCTATATAAGGAAAACATGAACCCCGCTCACTTCATCAACCCCCAACAATAACAAAACAACTGATTCATCTAAGATATGAAATCACTGTATCTAGATATGCGATTGTCTAAGCTCACAGGGAAACTGAACTTTGACATATATTGGTGAATAACAAAAAGGTTTACAAAAGTACCTTGAGGGCACCAAACACACGGTTTCCAGTTGTGGTCATGACAAGTCCAACATCGAGAAGAGCACGGAATGGCCTTCTGGTGTCAGTCGGCTCGACAGAGTAGTCTTCTCCAGTGGCCTGAATAATTAAAAATGGTGTATCAGTTATCCCTAATCCAGACAGCGTAGACGAAAACACAACAATATAATCAATGACTCGTACCTCAGCATTGCCCTCGTACTCAGCATCCATCTCAAGCATCTTAAGGACACGACGAGCCAAAAGGAGACCAGTACAATAAGCTGTAAATAAAGCATAATGAGATTCGTAACCATACAGGT
Organism: Eutrema heterophyllum; assembly: GCA_002933915.1. Classification (NCBI taxonomy): domain Eukaryota; kingdom Viridiplantae; phylum Streptophyta; class Magnoliopsida; order Brassicales; family Brassicaceae; genus Eutrema; species Eutrema heterophyllum. The sequence goes on along the minus strand of PKMM01049128.1, from coordinate 166,411 downwards.
AACATTGTAAGAAATGAGAGATACCTATCAAGCACTTAAAAGGGTTAATTCTTTACCTGCAGCATAATTTGTAAGACCCGCTTTAAGGCCATAAAGAGGCAGCTCATGCGCATAGGCAGATGCAAGAACAATGTCACCAGTGATAGTGGCAGACACTATTTGAGCAATTATGTCCTTGTTGGTCTGTTGCAGGCAAAAAGTCAAGAATCAAATCGAGTCCCGACAGAAAACAGAATCGACATGGATAAACAATGCAGAGAAGTCAACATTACTTACAAATCTCACGACATAGCGATACTTCGGGGTGTTATACTTATTCTTGTCCTGATTGATGAGACGGATCCTTGCACGATAATCGGTCTTGCCCTCTAATAAAACATATCCATGAGATAATCAATATTTTTCTCAATAGGGATTATAACAGAAACAGAGAAGATACGTAGTATAGTCTATATAACATACCACGCCTTCTCCTGAACTTCACTTGATATCTCTTGAAGTAAGCCTGCTTCTTTTGGGGTTTCACAAACACCTAAAATAAAGGTGTGGAAAACAATAAGGAACAATCAACGCCAATGTGGATCTCTTTAAAGCTGATAAATTACTAATCGATAGAACATTAACTAAGTCACATCCTGTTAATCGTCAAACAAGAGATGCTAAGAGCCGCCGAAAACAGTTGGTTCGCAGATCTATGGGTGATAATCAATCAATGAAGTAGCTCAAAATCAACATATGTGTGTGAATGACTACATTTTTATTGACAAAATCGAGAAAACAAAGGAAAATTGCACCAACTAATCAGCTTAAACTCGTATACGTCCAGAGAACAAGAACGGAACAAGAGAAGACTCGAAGCGGAGGATGATGAACAGAGGAAGGAGTACTCACCATGGCTGGAAGATCAGTGGCCGCCGAACAATCGTTTCGAGCCTTGGCGAGAAGAGATGAAAAGAAAAAGCGATATAAAATACTAAAACCCTAGTGTATCCTCTGATGTAAATCAACGGTCAGGATTCGCTTACGGTAGGGTGCTAGGTTTACTTGGGGAATATTAAACTAACTGGACGGTGACACAGTAGGAATAAAAAAAATAAAATAGATAAGAGTAATTTTAGGGCGAACAAAAATGAAAAATAACTGTTGTCAAAAAGTAAGTTTTCACCAATAAAGTTAGGTCTAGCTCACGAAAAGCCCAATTTTCTCACGAATAAAATTATGTCTAGCGCACGAAAGGCCAATTTGCCGCATGAGTTGCATATGATTAAAGAATATTGTTATAAAAAATAATATAATTTATCGTAATATTAATAAAAACAAAAATATTATATCTGGTGGGATAGCGGGACTCTGATATTAGAAGAGAGAGAAGAGAGAAAATTTTATAGATGTTATTGATTGAAGGTGTGTTTACAATTGAACGAATCGTTCGTTTATATAAAGAAAATTTTAAGTTATTGTGCGTTGCATAGTGACAGTGGGCTCCACACATAATATTATTTACACAAAAAGTTTGCCGAATTTCCGCCTAATTTTTTGTAGACTTTCGTAACACCCCTCCCTTGAGACCAGTGTCACTACTGTCGTCTTGCGTTATGTCTTTGTTGTCTCGTTAAAAACATTTCCAGGAAAACCCAATAGAAAAAACCATAGTAAGGTAAAAAGAGTACAACTACGCAAGCTCCCCCTCGAATGATCATGATGTCATCTTATAGGTCACGTTGATGACGCATTCCAATGTTATGAACATGTTTCCTAAACATAGAGGTGGGTAACGATTTCGTGAAGAGATCTGCTGCATTTTCACATGATTGGACATATCTCACTTCAATTTCTTTATTCTTCTCGAGTTCTTGAGTGTATGAGAAGAACTTCAAAGGGATATGTTTGGTTCTATCACTTTTGATATATCCATCTTTTGTCTGAGCAACACATACAACGTTGTCTTCATATAATATAGTTGGCTCTGTATCTACGCGGATTCCACTGCTTGATAGGATGTGGTGACTAATTGATCTCAGCCACACAAATTTTCTACTTNGAGGTGGGTAACGATTTCGTGAAGAGATTTGCTGCATTTTCACATGATTGGACATATCTCACTTCAATTTCTTTATTCTTCTCGAGTTCTTGAGTGTATGAGAAGAACTTCAAAGGGATATGTTTGGTTCTATCACTTTTGATATATCCATCTTTTGTCTGAGCAACACATACAACGTTGTCTTCATATAATATAGTTGGCTCTGTATCTACGCGGATTCCACTGCTTGATAGGATGTGGTGATTAATTGATCTCAGCCACACACATTTTCTACCTGCTTCATGGAGTGCGATGATTTCAGCATGATTTGAAGAAGTGGCCACAAGCGTCTGCTTCTGAGAACGCCAAGATATAGCGGTTCTTCCGACCGTGAACACACATCCTGTTTGTGATCGGGCTTTATGTGGATCCAATAAATATCCTGCATCTGCAAAACCGATCATTTGACTCTTTGAATGTTTAGGATAAAACAAACCTAAATGAGTAGTCTCTTGAAGAGAAAGAAAGACATGTTTAATCCCGTTCCAATGTCTTCTTGTAGGGAACGAGCTGAATCTTGCCAAAAGATTAACATAAAATGATATGTCAGGTCGTGTACAATTGGCAAGGTACTTAAGGGCTCCAATTGCACTTAGATATGGTACTTCAGGACCAAGTATCTATTCATTCTCCTCATGCGGTCGGAATGGGTCATTCTCAACCTTAAGTGATCTAACGACCATAGGGGTACTTAGAGGAGTTGCCTTATCCATGTTGAAGTGTTTTAATACTCTTTTGGTATATGTGGATTGGTGCACAAATATACCCTTTTGAGAATGCTCATTTTATAGGTCAAGACAGTACTTTGTCCGTCCGAGATCTTTCATCTCAAATTCTCCTTTTAAATATTTGGATGCCTTTTGTATTTCCCTTTGAGTTCCGATAATATTTAGATCATCAACATATACCGCACTAATTACAAATCCAGTAGATGTTTTCTTTATGAAAACACATGGGCATATAGGATTGTTCACATATCATTCTTTTACTAAATGCTCACTGAGACGAATGTACCACATACGTCCAGATTGTTTTAGCTCATATAATGATCTCTGCAACTTTATTGCACATAATTCTTTGGGTTTAGATTTCAATGCTTCTGGCATTTTAAACCCATCAGGAATTCTCATATAGATATCAGTATCTAATGATCCATATAGATATGCTGTAACGACATTCATGAGACGCATCTCTAGATTCTCATCAGCCGCTAGACTCATTAAGAACCTAAACGTGATTGCATCCATAACAGGAGAATACGTTTCCTCGTAATCAATCCCGGGCCTTTGAGAAAAACCTTGAGCCACGAGTCGAGCTTTGTATCTCATAATTTCATTTTTCTCATTTCGTTTTCTAACGAAAACCCATTTGTATCCAACTAGTCTCACATCTTTAGGCGTGAGTATTATAGGCCCAAATACATCTCGTTTATTAAGCAAATCAAGTTCGACTTTTATGGCATCTTTCCATTTCAACCAGTCCTGCCTCTTTTGGCATTCATATACATACCTTGGTTCTGGATCTTTGTTTTCATCGTCTATTTCTTTAGACACTAAGTATGAGAAAACGTCATCAACATCATCCATTTCATTTTGATTCCATATCTTTCCATTATGGATGTAGTTGATGGAAAATTCATGATTTCCTCCAGGTTCATGATGCTCTATATTATCATTAGTCTCATGATTTGCTTCTTCCAAAATGCTTTCTGCTATTTTGGGAATATCATGCTTTTCAGCTTCCTTTCGTTTTCTAGGATTTTTATCCTTAGAACCACAGGTCTACCACGCTTAAAACGTGTTCTTGACTCATGTGTATCATCTGCTCTTTCACTTTCTCGTGGTATTTCAATACGAGCATGGGCATTTGCAGCTGGTATATGTGATTTAGTTAATGTTTTAGTATCTGCAAATGCATCAGATAGCTGATTTGTTATACTCTGTAGATGCATGATTCGTCGAACTTCTAGTTCCGACTATTTAGTAGGAGGATCAAGGTGCAACAAGGTTGGCACACTCCATTTGATATCATTCCCTACTTGTTTATTTTCTCCCCCTAGAACCAGGAATACTTTCTCATCAAAATGACAATCGGTAAAACGCGCCGTAAAGACGTCACCAGTCTGTGGTTCTAGGTATCGTATAATTGATGGAGAATCACACCCAACATATATTCCCAACCTTTTTTGTGGTCCCATCTTTGTACGTTGTGGTGGTGCTTTAGGCACGTAAACCGCACAACCAAAATTTATAAGATGGGAAATATTTGGTTCTCGACCAAATGCTAACTATAGTGGGGAATACTTATGGTACACACTTGGTCTTATCCGAATGATTGCTTCTGCATGCAAAATGGCATGTCCCCATACAGAGGTTGGAAGTTTTGATCTCATGATCAATGGTCTTGCAATGAGTTGCAGACGTTTAATTAATGATTCAGCCAAACCATTTTGTGTGTGAACATGTGCTACAAAATGTTCAACTTCAATCCTCGTTACCATACAATAATCATTGAATGCTTGGGATGTGAATTCACCAGCGTTGTCTAGTCTAACTTTTTTAATGGGATAATCAGAAAACTGTGCTCGCAGTTTGATTATCTGAGTTAGAAATCTCGCAAATGCAATATTTCGAGATGATAATAGACAAACATGTGACCATCTGCTGGATGCGTCAATTAACACCATAAAATAGTGGAATGGTCCACATGGTGGATGTATTGGTCCACAAATATCGCCTTGAATTCGTTTAAGGAACTTTGGTGATTCTTTATCAATTTTGGTTGGCGATGGCCTTATGATCAATTTTCTAAGGGAACATGCAACACATGTCATTTTATTCCCCTGATATATCTCTTGGATTTTTAGCGAATGACCATGTGAGCTCTCTATGATTTTACGCATCATTGTGATGCCTGGGTGACCAAGGCGATCATGCCATAATATTAAATCCTCAGGATTTCGTTTTATCACAAGATGCGATTCTATTGCATCTATGTAAGTATGATGCAAACCAGAAGGGAGTTATGGGAACTTTTCCAATATAACCCTTTTTCCCAATTTATCAGAAGTTATGTACATATACTTCTTTCCATCCTCAGTTGCATACTGAGTTTCATATCTTTGAAGGCATATGTCTTTGAAACTCAACAAATTCCTATTAGAATTTGGAGAATACAAGGCGTTATTTATGGAAAATTTTGTTCCATTAGGCAACATAAAGTTGGCTTTGCATGTTCTCTCAATCAAGTCTGTAGGACCTGATATTGTGTCAACAATAATTTTTGTTGGTTTTAACACAGAGAAAAAACTCTTGTGTCTCAGAATAGTGTGCGTTGTTCCACTATCTAGTATACAAATTTCTCGAATTTTCTCCTTGGATATTGTTCCATTCGTATTGTGATCCATTTCTGTAATCAACATAAACATCAATAAAGAAAACAAAATTTTCATTCATAGAATACAAAACACACAATAATTATACATTAGATTGTTTAAAAAAAACAACATTTATTTATTTTAAAACTAAAATGTAATAATTATACATGGTATTACTCGAGACTATTCAGTAGTCTCACTACAAGCATTTCAGTTATCCGCAAGAGCGGTCTCGTCGAAATCATTCGCAAAGTCGGAGGAGTCGATGTACGATGTACCCTCAAAGTGTTCCATGAGGTTCACTTCCTTCCCGTTTCCTTTAGTGGACTCTTGGTATAACTTACAAAGATGTGGAGGGGTTCGGCATACATGGGCCCAATGCCCTTTTGACCCACATCTGTAACAGTTATTCTCACGCTTATGGGTAGAATTCTCTTGGGTTTCTTTCCCCTTTGAAATATGTCAAGGTCGAACCCATTTGTATGAGTTCCTCCCTTGTGGGTTGTAAGTTCTACCTCGTCCGCGATTGAATCGACGGCCACGACCCCGATAAGTTTGACTTTTTCTCTCGAAATCCCTTACATTTGCGGTATTCACTTCAGGGAATGCTCTGGTTCCCGTAGGTCGAGAGTTGTGGTTTTTTATGAGAAGTTCACAATTCTTTTCTGCTAATATGAGTCACGATTAGCTCAGAAAACCTTTGTATCCGCGACTTCTATAAAGTTCTTGCAGGATACGGTGTTCTTTATGGAAAGTAAGGTAAGTCTTCTCGAGCATCTCTGCTTCAGAGACATGCTTACCACAAAATTTCAACTGTGAGACTATTCTCAAAATAGCGGAATTATATTCATCCACTTTCTCAAAATCCTGAAATCTCAGGTTTTTCCACTCCTCTAAGGCATGAGGGAGAGTGATTTCCCTCTGGTTGTCAAACCTTTCCTTTAGAGCTTGACACAGCTCTGCTGGGTCTTTTATGCCCACATAATCATGCGTCACATTCTCATCTAGATGTTTTCTTAAGAAAATTATCGATTTTGCCTTATCTTCGGCAGGAGAGTTGTTTCCTTCTTTTATTGTGTCGGATAATTTTTTCGACTCTAGATGGAGTTTCACATCGGTGGTCCATGCTATGTAGTTTGCTCCAGTAATTTTGAGAGCTGGGATCTTAAGATTTTTAACGCTTGCCATTTTTGATTTTTAAAAATAAAATCATAAAAATATTATTAGTAATTTTATTAGAAACCGTATACATGAATAACTAAAGCAATTACAAGAAAAAATAATGCATAGAAAACTAGCACAACAGTTGGGGTAAACTCTTCGGGATTAACTACTTCAATAAAAAGACCATAAATAGAAGCAAAAATTACAATTGAACTTAAAAGCAATAACAAACTAATTATTTTTCAAAACATTTTTCTTACAAAAGAAATCTAAGAAAAATTCTTTGAGAAAGATTTGAGAGGGGATGAAATATTTGAGTGAAGATGAGTATATTTATAGGTTGAAAACATTGTTCATAGCCGTATGATTTTTGAAAAGATTGTGAAATTTTTTCTTTGTGACCGTTGGAACCAAAGAAAATCAATCTGGAAATTTTAATATGTATCAGTTAAATCTATCAATTTTCAGATAAAATGTTTATATACATGCAGCCGAGCCTCCTTATATAATAACCATAACAAACAAATAATTAACGACAATATTTTGGTGACATAATCATCCACATTTATACATAAATAAATTTGTTATGGTGACTTGAGTCATCCATAAAAACATAATAAAATAAACGAGTATATAAATATATGGTGACAAAGTCATCCATATAAGCATAATAAAATAAACAGTAAATAAATATATGGTGACATAGTCATCCATGTAAGCATAATAAAATAAACAGTAAATAAATATATGGTGACAAAGTCATCCATATAATCATAATAAATAAACGAGGCGACAAACCGCCCATTATAATATTAAGTGAATAGTAGTGTGTTTAAACAACCACTGCAAGATAATAAATTATTATAGAGGCGGCATAACGACTTATATAGTATGGTATATATTATGAATATATATTTAGCTATAATGAAGAGTGATCGTGCTGATAATGTGTTATAAAAAGTAATATAATTTATCGTAAAGATAAATATTAATAAAGACAAAAATATTATACCCGGTGGGATAGCGGAACCCTGAAATTAGAAGAAAGAGAAGAAAGAAAATCTTATAGATGTTATTGATTGAAAATGTTTACAATCGAACGAATTCGTTCGTTCGTTTATATAGAGATAATTTTAAGTTAATGTGCGTTGCATAGTGACGGTGGGTTTTACGCATAGTATTATTTACGCAAAAAGTTTGCCGAACTTCCTAATTTTTTTTGTAGACTTTCGTGACAAAAATTACTCTTACTTATTTGGCTAAAAGAATATCAAAATTACATATCCGGAAAAAAAAAAAAAATCAAAGATTCAAAATTACTCTTAGCTAGACATTGGTGAAAGCATATTGTTTGGCTAAATAGCAAATATATAAGAGTAATAACTAATTATGATATTCTATTACTATATGCTATAATGATTTATTTATATTTTATGTGATTATATACATATTGTTTGGCTTAATAGGGTTCTTAAATTTATGAGCGACAACCCTCAATCTGACGTTTCAATAAAATTATTTTAGATGGAAGAGCTATATATGATATCTTATTACATCAAGTCTCAAACTCTTCGGAAGTTCTCTGGTTCTGGTTTGAATTTCACACTTTTAACGGACCAGTAAAAAATACCTATGGGTGAGAGAGATTCGGAGACAAGTCATCTCTTTACCCTACAAAATGTCATCGCCATCTTGCTTTTCCCATCTGGAGAAATTTGAACATGGCAATGTGCTTCCATCCCACGACAAAAAAAACGTTCAATAGTTAGAACTTGACGACCTTGGAATCAGCCAATCCTCGACGGTGTTCGGTTCTGTAATCAGTTGGCAACATTGGTGAAGGTAATGTGTTGTTTGCTGAAGCCAGTATCTGTAATGGTTTTGTCCCGCTCAACAAACGACAAGGGCGAATACACACATTAAAAGCATACGAAAGGATGTGATACCGGTTTCACCTTTTGAGGCAGTTTACCCCACACATCCCCACCATAATACATCATCGGTCTTTCTGTAAAATTAGACATATATACACGATCAAGGTGGGAACATAGGTATATCATTCTTCCAGGAACAAGCAATTGATCATATACCAGACAATCAGAAAGATTTAAGCCTATATAAAACAATTTTCCTTCGAAGAGTCTTAAACTCACCAGACAAGTCAACAGTAGGGTCATTGTATAGATGCATTGCAGCTGCCCAACCTACAATCAGAATCGTAATTGCAAATGTGACACGCTCACACCCAGCAACTACTTGCACAAAGGATTATACTAGAACTCTGCTAGGACCAGAAACTGAAACTTCCTTTATTTCTTACTGAAACCGGATCAAAGAACAATTTAAAAAACCTAAATCATAACCAGGGATGAGTTCTAGAGCACACTAACTCCCCCAAGTCTCTCAAGGTCCCAAACCACACCCAATTACTCAACCACTTCCCACATCTCAAGTCCCTTCTATTTAAGTTGATCCCACTCACAACTCACATGCTTATGTGGCAAAAGTATTCGATGTGACTCTAATCAGTGTCCTGGCTCATAATGTTTATACTATATTCACCATAGTACATAAAGGGCTAGAACTCAATTTAAAGGTTCCACTGTGGAACTTCTACAAGAGGCACATAAATAGTACACTTAGCTCATATAGGCTTCTATTTAGTCCAGTCATCAAAGTGAAAGATATCGATGTAAAAGCAAGGCTTCGATAATCAATGGGAGAACTAGCAGACAGTGAGAATGAACAGAAGCCACAAAATGATTAAAGACTAGATTTGGAATACATACGATCACTCAGAAGCTGATAAGCTTCACTCCTAGAGCAACCCTCTAGAGATATAATCCTTGGAGATGAGTTTTCCTTGTGGAAACCAGCCGCAACAGGCTGACTTCTCTCCCCCTCGTTGCTATGGGAGCTTCCTGTTTGATCCAATTTATCTTCATTTACTCTTTACTTTAGCCAAAGAAAACAACTACACACACATGCCTTATAACAATATCATTACAAGCAAAAAAGGTTGAAACTTTTCTATTAATTGCTAAACAATGGTTGAAAGGGTTTCTTTTTTTCATGCAAGAGAGAATGAAATTGTATCCGGATTTTTCAATACAGTGACTGCAAAATTTGAATTACAAGTTGAGGAATTGAATCACTATATCTTTGAAACGGTTCTTGAGGTAATCAATTACTCACAAAGCATCAGCTTACAGATTTCACATGCTAGCAAGTGGACCAGTGTCTCTACAATGAGATAAGCTCTCTTCCTCTAAATTCGCTAGTCTAAGCTGTAACCCCAAAGAATCAGATACTATATCTGAAGCCCCAAATTATCAAAGAAGCAAAGAATAGAGAGAAGCTACGAACCTCTTGATCTCCTCCGGTTCAAAGAACGGTTCCTACGAGGCAGAGAAGAAATCTCAAAGGAAGCCGAGAAAAAAACAAAATCAGTCGAAAACAAAGGAGAGATTAGTACCTTTGGTTAGGTGGAGTGTATCGTTTGGGTGCGGAGCCTGGATCCATCATAGAGGAGTTAGGGTTCGGCATCTCCCGTGGAGATCTGTGTCAACTCTCTACATCTCTGCGCCGAGCTCGTAGAAAAGAGTCTTCTCGTGGAAACTCTATAATCTTCACGCGCTAATCCTTCCGCGCGTGTTTGTAAATTTATTTACAACTTTGTATAAAATTTCCTTTTTATTTTTTTTTGTCCATGTATAAAAAGTTCCTTCATATACGTAGTGTAATTATTATTATTGTGTAAAGTTAATATAACATTATCCTTTTTTGGGCGTAGTTCGAGTCCTAGCGAACGACGAACAACAAAATATCTACGTTTATTTATTTATATTATTTATGTAAGATTTAGCTTCTAAATTGAATAAACTAATTGGCCAATAATATCCTTCAATTATACGAAAAGTGTAGCACATGTCAAAACTAGCCGTTGCCATTATTTCTATTTCCGAAACAGCCGCTCCTTTCCTCTATCTCTCTCAGCTGTACATTTCTGATCTCTCTCTCTCAGCTACCCAAGCCTCATGACGACCTGTATCAGAAAAGGATCATCCAATTCGGAGCCAAAACTCCAACCTCGAGCCAGATCTCCTCTCTCCGAGAATCTTTCTCCAGCTACCTTCCCACGATCTCCTCTCTCGTTCATCTCCCCTCATAGCTTGCCTCAATTGAAGTGGAACTCCGGTCTATTATCGCCTACGCTCGTAGCTCCCACTACTATTCATGATGATGATGATTCCGAAGAGGAAAACAAAGATGACGATGAAATGAGTATTTCATCGGTCTCAGACGCCGGAAGAGGCAACGAATTATTCTCCGATTACGATCTTGAAGACGATGAGGAAGAGGCGATGAAGGTCGGGAGACGTTACGATGAAGAAGAAATGTTTGGGAATAAGTCCAGCTCGAAATTGAACAGAGGATTGTTGAAGGATAAGAATCTGAGAATTGAAGTTCCATTTGGGAACAGAAGAGTCACAGACGGAGAATTGGGTCTCCGAAAACTCGCCCTGAAGAATTCAACTCCGGGTAGCTATCTCCGCGAGGAACGGCCGCATACTTTGAGCTCCAAGGTACGCATTTGGCCTCACTGATGTCTTGAATGAGTAATTTCAGATCTGTTATAGTTGACTAGTGTTAGTGTACTGCAAAAAAAAAGGCCCTAGAGCAGAGGAATGGTACTGTATATCTGAGAAAATGAGATATTTCCCTATCTCCTAATTCTTGTATCGGGTTTTGGACTTATATAAAAGGTCTATAGGGTTTGTAATTATTCATTCACGCATTATTGGAAAGAAATCGGTTATTTGCCTCCATCGTTTTCTCTCTTGTTTTCACACTTTAAGAGTCCATCGCTTTTTTCATCCGCGTATTCATAACAAGATATACGCTAAGTATAGGAATAAATTTTGTCGTAGGGTTCGGTGTATTGGGACATAGAAGATATGGGAACCCCAAGTGCACCACCTATAATGGAAATTGGACAAGAAGACAACAGCTTGGAAATAGAAAAGGAAGTTGAGCAAATTGAGAATGAGATTTGCAGAGAAGCAGGAGTAGAGAGTAATCAAGGAAACATTGGAGGCATAGCTGGTGATATCAGTTCTCATTTGTATAGAGATGCAGAATTTGGGGAAAGGTATTGCCGATTTTAACGATCTTTCTATATTGGTCTGTGGACCAGTCTTGATGTGTTTGTAACCGTGGTTTGGTGCAGTGTGAGGGACACTAAAACTGGGGAAGATGCGCAAATCCAGGAGATCAGCTCGGATGAATTAGATTGCCATAGTATCAGGTTAAGTACTTGTTTTTTTCACAATTTAGAATGAAAGAGGTTTAAAAAAAAAGAATTGTTGAACTTTATTATGGCTTACAAAATGTTTGTCATTTCTTTTTTCAATCTTCCGTTGGCAGTGGTCAATATGCTTGGCAAAGTCTTCTAGCATATGATGCTTGCGTAAGACTTTGTTTGTATGCATGGTCAAGGGGTTCTTCTGAGGCACCTGAGTTTCTGCGTGATGAGTGCCGTCTTCTTCGAGGTGCATTTGGGTAGGGCATGTGTTTCTTTATGGTTTCTGAGATATAATATTTGTCTTATTTTGAGTTATTGAGACCTTTCTATATGTGTTGTTATAGCTTGCATAAGTTTCTCCTGCAACCTCGGGGTGTACGATCGACTGAAGAAAACAAAAATGTGAAACCAGAGCAAAAGACATCCTTGAAGACTAAAAGCGTGGTCAGAAAGTTGAGGGTGGAAGGTAAACTATTCTTTTTCTCATGAGCTAAAACTTGGATACAAAAATATAGTTTTGTAGCTGTCTGACATGAATCATATATTATTAACCTCTTCAATTTTGATTGTTTTAGTAAAAAGACTTCGAGTGATACCACAGCGCAAACTTAGAGGCACAGATTCTCTGCGGAGTTTAATGAACTTGCCAATGGGGGCAGAGTATTGCCGACAAGTTTCATCACTTGTGAAGAATGGGATAAGTTCTATTAAAATGGCTACCCTTTCAGCAGTTTCAGAAGGTTTGTTTTCATTACAAGGGAAACTAAACATTTATTCAACCGTTTGCATGATATTTGGTTGTGATGTAATTTGTCTAGGCCGGTTCATTTGTGCCTAATATTGGCCCATCTATCACTGGTTGGACAAAGATTAGTAAATGAGATGACATAACTTTTTCTTGTGATTTCTACCTGCAGAACAATTCTCCTGCTACCTTCAAATGAAGAGCACAGCAGAAGGAAGTCAAAATGAACAAGGATCTTCTGTTTGTTTGCAACCAGGAACTGGAAGTTACCATGTCTTGTAAGCCCTTTTCTCTCTCTTGAATCAATATATGTGTGCTCTAGATTTTGAAAATATGTATGGAAGTGGTTGTTTGAGAAAATTTTGAATATATCTGTAACTATGCCAAAGTGTTTGAATAAATGAAAATTTCATGGAAAATTCCAGAATTTAGTTTTACAGTTTTCCGAGTATAGCGAATTTTACTCACAACTCCTCCTTCAGCTTTCCTGAGCCAGAAGGCGATGCTCTTCTGATAGAAGTTCAAGATAAGAAGAAATCAGTTCAAGGAAAAGTAACGATTCCTTTGGCATCCTTAACTGACAATCCGGTAAATATGACATTTCTCCTCCTCGAGTTCCATTTTGCTTATGAGAATATGTTATAGTGCTTTGGAAAATTAGATATATTGAAGAAAACTCTACATTTGTTCAGAATGAAAATGTTAGATGGTGGCCAATATACCATGGTGAACAAGACTGTGTTGGCAAGATCCAGCTCTTTATTGGTAGCACGACCACATCCAATGAAGACTATCACATAAAGGTCTGCTTTTTCTCTAAAAAACCTCAGATCATCTATGTTTTATTTTTTAGATAATACCCACACTAATGTTTTGCATTTTTGTTTGTTACAGAGTGCACCTGTTGTGGAGACACTAGCATACGATCTGCTACTAGAGGCTGCTACACGTGCCCAAAAATTTAATTCTCAAAACTTAGGACTGAATGGATCTTGGAAATGGCTGTTAAGCGAATTTGCAGAATATTATGGAGTTTCTGATTCATATACCAAGTTGAGGTACTCATAAAATATTTAGTTAAGACTGTCTTGTATATATTATCTCAAATAAATGGCACCAAACATTGCAGATATCTCTCACATGTAATGAATGTGGCAACTCCAACAAAAACTTGCTTACTACTTGTACATGAGTTGCTTGTGCCCATCATGGGGGCTCGAAGTGAGAGGAGTTTGACCAGACAGGAGGTAATTCCATTTCTTTCTTTTGTAAATTGAAATATCTGATGTCATCTCACCAAAATCAATGTCTTGGATTCGAGTTATCACACTTTAGTTAGAAATCTGTTTGTTTGATTATCATCTACATGGGCTAGTTATTGACGACATGTTCTACTCTTGCAGAAAAGTATCTTGATGGATTGTGAAATAGAGATAGAAAAACTCTTGGCAAATGTTTTTGAGAACTACAAGTCCTTAGATGAAAACTGCCCTTCAGGATTGGCAGACATAGATGGTCCGGTGCAAGAATCGGCTTCAACAGCACTTTCTCCAGCTGTACAGGTTTTTAGTCTCCTTCATGATATATTGTCCCTTGAAGCACAAGAAATTTTGAAGAATTACCTTCAGGTAGGCCATTAAAATGTTTGTGTCAATATATATGCCTGGCCCATTCGTGAGACTATGATGTTCACGATTTTCTTGTCTAATGGAAAACCTACTGTAGACGGCAGCAAGGAAGAGGTGTCGGAAGCACATGGTTGAAACCGATGAGTATGTTTCCTGCAACTCTGAAGGTTTTCTTTTGGATTCCGTCACAATCTCGACAGCCTACCTGAAAATGAAGAATCTTTGTCTAAACATAAGCAACGAAATAGAGACTGATATAAAGATCACCAATGAACATGTACTCCCAAGGTAAAATGATCCAATACGAACAGAGAAGTTACATCATTCATCTGGTTGTCATCTAGATCATCTCCGAGTGTTGATATTGATTTAGTCTTGTTTTCTCATTCCTTGTTTATCATTCAAGCTCAATCGACCTATCAAATATAGCTGCCGCCGTATACAGCACTCAGCTATGTAACCGGCTCAGGGCATTTCTGTCAGCAGTGCCACCATCCTGCCCACTGCCTCATGTCAATGAACTTCTTATAGCAGTTTCCGATTTTGAAAGAAACCTCGATTCGTGGGGCATCAGGTTTGACATTAGCTTTTTGGAATCAAAATATGATGGGCACTCATTGATGCTCTCTAACCATTTATTTTATGTTATTCAGTCCAGTACAGGGTGGTATAGACTCTAGGGGGTTATTCCACAACTACATAATGGTTTGGATACATGATATGGAACTTAGGCTACTTGACCGATGCAGAGCGGAAAAGGTATTATCCTGGGAATTTTTAGGTTGATCCTTAAAATACAAAGCCTATCATTTGACTGTGATAAGCGCCGGATGGCTTGTTTTTGGCAGGTTCCCTGGTCTGGTGTAATAACAAACCACTCAACATCACCGTTTGCTGAGGACATGTATGAGAGAATAAAAGATTCTCTTGTAGAGTATGAAGTGGTGATTAGTCGATGGCCACAATACACATTGATCTTGGAAAATGTAAGCTCCTAAGTTATATGAGTGATGTTAAGTTTGCAGCTTACTGGATTATTATCAAGACTAACTTTTTGGTTCACTCTATTTTGTCATGTACTCTTTTGGAAGACTGCTTCAACTGTAGAGAGAGCCATTGTTAAATCGCTGGAGAAACAATACAATGACATACTTACTCCTTTAAAAGACAGCATTCCAAAGAGGCTAAATATGCATGTCCAGAAGCTGACAAGAAGGCAATCATCAGCTCTCTACTCTGTTCCAACTCAAGTAAGAGCCACCCACAGACCGTGTTCAATAGATTTTTTTACATTTCTGACTTATAAAGATCTGTGCTGAACATCATTATCTCTTGTTGAATGCAGCTGGGAACTTTCGTGAACACCATAAAGAGAATTCTTGATGTTCTACATCACAGAGTTGAGGATATCTTGAGACAATGGGCATCGTGTCTTCCTGTTGTTGAAGACAAGAAGTCACTCTTTGGGGAGCAGATGAATGTAATCACGGTCTTGCTCAGGACAAAATACAGAAACTACATGCAGGCCGCGGTTGATAAACTTGTTAGCAATGTAAGTTCTATAACTCCTCGTATCTGCTGCATCTGAATCCATGCATGTTTTAACAATCTATGTGTGTGGATGTTTCAGACGCAATCAAACAAAAGCACAAGGCTGAAGAGAATCTTAGAGGAGATAAAAGAAAATGAGAGAGAAGTCGAAGTCCGTGAACGTATGAAGATGCTATGCTCACAGATCACTGACTCAATCTCAAATCTGCACGATGTCTTCACAAGTCAGATATTTGTGGCTTCGTGCAGGCTTTTCTGGGATAGAATGGCACAGGTGATTCTCATACATCACATATACATAAAGACTCTGTTATATAAATGATTCTTTTTGATGCTGAGTTTTGTTCACATCCCAGGTGGTGTTGAAGTTTCTTGAGGGAAGAAAGGAGAATGAAGTAGGCTACAAAGGCTCTTACTATGCTCTTGGGGTAAAAATTAAAAACTTTAGCACCAAAAATAGACAATGTGTGTTTTGGGGGTTGAAATTGAGCTGTGAGAAAAATGTTTGCAGATAGTGGAGGACACGTTCGCATCAGAGATGCAGAGGCTGCAAGGGAACTCGCTACAGGAGAAGGATATGGAGGCTCCTCGCTCGGTGATTGAAGCACGTTCCATTCTCTCTAGAGACACTACCAATCACTCTTCTTACTTCTATGTCTAGTCCAATATATATATACTCGCAACTTCACTCTATTCGATTCATTGGTTTTGATATATCGTATATAAAGACCTTCTACATAGCATACTTTAATATACAATGTGTATCCCATTGATCCGAGCTAGTATCTTTTTAGATACACTATGAAGTCAGTCTCACATTGAACCCTTGGCAGTTGAAATTATGCAAAAGTTGAATTTTATTACCAAGTCGACAACAAAATTGGGAAAAATTGAATTTACCAAATTGAATTAAGTTTGGCTCATTTATTTTCCAACGCTACTGGTAGTGGGGTTTCAAAGGCACGGAGAGAAAAAACATCTTCCTCAGTACGCTTCTCGTCTTCATCACTTTAATTAAAACTGAGAATACACTGTTCACTGGACGATTTCAAAGTTCTCAGGCGAAAGGAGCAGAGACTGTTGAGAAACTGTAGAAGGAGTAGAAGATCAACATGAGAACGAAATCGTTTCCGGTTAGGTCTTCGCGCAAGTCTCTCGATCACTATCCATCCCCTGCATCCCTACCGGTAACGCTTTTTCTTCCTTCGTTTCTCGGAATAATCTCCTTTAGAATCGAAAAATTAGAGGTTGTGATTTCCTGATGCAGAGACGTGACTGATTTTGACTCGTCCTGGTATAATCTAAGCTTGGTAGTTTCGTTAGCTCTACCGGTTCTATATTTGGTTGCTGAAGTTAAACTGATAAGCGTCTGATTCGCAAATCTTTGCTATTTGATGAATTCGAACTATTTTGTTTATTAAGTTCGGATAATTCTTCCTTGTTGATCTCTCCTGCTAGCTTCAGTTGCAGTTGTTTGTTAACTTCTAGTTTTGGATGTATTTGTGTGGTTGTAGAGCTTGAATTTAGAATCTTAGTGTGAACTTAAGTTGATGTATTGTGCACAATTTTTTCATCATTTCTTCTCACAGGATGAAGCTAATGAAAGATTTGGCTCTGGAGTGAGCACCACACACTGTGATCCGCTGTGTGATAGCGGTGAGGCCGATGTTGAGATTGTTCCAGATACTTTCGATGAAAGAGATGTGCCACACAAGAAGCGTCATTGTCTTGGGAAAAGTGAGACTCGTAGAGGAGGATCGGAGCCGCTGAACTTAGATGCTTGTCTTGTATGCGGAATCTCAGACAAGTGGGTATCCCGTTGTTGTGGGATTGACTGTATTCTTTCATTTCACTGGAAGTGTTTGAATGCCGAGTTGGGTAGTAGTGATGATCTTGAAAATTCTTATTGTCCGTATTGCTGGTTCAAATTTCTAGCAGTGAAACAAAAATCAATGAGAGAGAAGGCCGTTGGGGCGGAAAAGGCAGTCTTCAAGTATCTAGATAAAGAGATGAAAAGCAGGGATGAGGTAGAGGAGAGTGTTCCCAAAAGTCAAGAGTATACAACCTTATACGGTGATGAAAATGGAAACCAAGATCGTTCAATGGACAGTACAGATGTTGTAAGTGATCAAGAGTTACAAGGAGAGAAGGATGCCTGTTCATCAAAAGAGGAACAAGTACAGGTTGAGAAGGATTCTGATAAATCAAGAGGTGAGAAGATGCCATTAATTGAGGAAACCGATCAACCAGAAGAGGATAAAGGGAAGTTAGAAGCGCATACTGATAAATCAGGAGACATGAAAGAAGATAGAGGGATAGACGAGGTTGAAGCATCAGAAGACGAAGAGAGGGTAGATACAGAAAAGTTTCAAGACGCTGAGGATGACAAGGATGACGAAACAGCTAAAGATCAAACTAAAGTCAATACAAGTGCAAGGGAAAAGGGAGATATTTCACCGTTTTTGTCTATGCAAGAATCTTTTTCAGGAAAAGAACAAGACCAGGTCCAACAGAATGAGAAGGGAAGAAGAAGAAGACAGTTAATATTGAATGATGTTGATAGTGAGATCTCATCAAATGAGTCAACTAACGAACGAAATGGAGAAGATGTAACAGAGAAGATTACTTCATCGGCTCAAGTAGTAACCTCCCCTTCAGGGAAGATGAAGAATCAGCAGAGAAAACATAGCGCAACAACCAAAGTGGCTAAGCCAAAGACAGTGAGGTTTGTTCCTTTTCCTTAAGCTACGTGAACATGAATAGTATATTATCTCATTTCCACATTAAATGTAGAGAGTTATCTCATGGATTTGCAGGGACATTTCGTTTTTCAAGAAAGACCAGAGAAGGAGGCTATTTTGGACGTCCGAAGAAGAAGAAATGCTGAAGGTTTGATAAATACTAGCTGTTTTTTTTCATCATGAATAAGATAAGAATTGTTGTTGAAATGTGTTGGCTCAGGTGGGAGTGGAGAAATTTGCAGCAGAAGCAAACAAGAACATGCCATGGAGGAAAATTCTGGAAATGGGAGAGAAGGTGTTCCACGAAACACGCACACCGGCTGATCTCAAGGACAAATGGAGGAACATGATGGGGGGGAGATTAGGGCAAAAAAAGAACAAGACAGCACACTAATTCCTGGTACGCATACCCAACAATTAGTGACTCGTATAGGAGATGAAGTCAGACTTAGTGAAGAAGAAATGGGAGTTGAGCTGTATAGACAAAAGTAACTCATTTACAAGTATACTGACTTCCACTTTAAGGCCTCCTTGTCCTATGTTTTTTAATGCCACCTTTTCCGATAGACTGACATTTATACAAATGCTCGTGTGCCAGATTTTGAAGAAAGTTAAATTCAGAACCCTCCTTCATTTATACTTCATTTGTCAAAGTTGGTTTTCTATTCGGATTTTGCTGCTAATCATGGTTCTAAAAACAATGCGTCTTTTGGTGCATCTTTCGAGATAGGCAAACAAAGGTAATAGATTTAGAGAACAACATTTGCAACTTGGGGCTTAAAAGCCATAAAGAAAACTTATTACATAGGCGTATACATCATCAAAGTGTGTCTCTGCCTATTTTTTATAGGAAGAAAGAGAAATAAAGAAGGGAGCATTGTGTGTGCCGAGTGGTTTAGATGAGAGTGCCGGTTGGGATTAAGGCGTCCTTGATAACGGTTACAATTCCGCTCTTTATGAAATATCCTTCAGTCTCTCTCGCTGCCTCTTGCACATTGTCGCTGTTTATGATCTGTGTCAAGTTCAGACCAAACCCTTTTTAAGACCAGAACAAGTGTGAACAAAGTAGTTATGTGTATAGGAACTTGGGAAGTGTGTTCCATTATAAAACCTAACCTTGACATTGTCACCTATACGTGCGTTTTTGTCGATGATGGCTCTTTTGATGTGCGAGCTTTTCCCGATACCTATGGGTACACTCCCTTTCGCCGTTAGGAGGCTCTTTTCGGAAGCAGTCTATGCAAATACAATAATAAAAGAAGCAATTGTCGTCAAAAACGTAGATATTATCACAATAGTTTATCAAGTGGATTGCAAAACAGATGGGGCTTCTGCATTTACCTCGTAATAGTCAGCTCCCATTAATAACGAATCTTCGATAATAGCACCTTCTGATATGCAGGAACGGAGTCCAATCACGGAGTGATGAATTTTGCAGTTCTGCATCCAAAATTCATAAGATTTTAGTGATTCGGTGTGTTGTAAAGCATGTCGAAGAGGAGCTATTTGATGTTACCTTGAAAACGCAGCCCTCTCCGATGACACTGTCCGTGACATCAGCATCAAGCATCTTAGACGGTGGTAAATAACGTGGCTGAGTGTAGATCGGAGCGGAGCGATCATAGAAACTGCATCAAGAATTCAGAAAAGTTAAGATATCATTCAGATACAATAGTGTATAATCCACTGGTAACGCAGTTGTTATACCTAAAATCAGGAACTGGTTTTTTGGTGATTCCGAGATTTGCATTATAGAATGCCTCTATCGTACCGATGTCTTCCCAGTAGCCATCATATAAGTAAGCTTGCACCTACAAAACGTCATCAAAGTTAGCGGGTTTTGCTTCTGCATAGCTTTATCAACTACAAGAAGCTGTTGAATCGGAGAGCAAACAAAAGGGCAACAGATACTTTGTTTAACAATCAGAATAGAAGCTACATGTTATAAACATGACTATCAAAGTTAACTAGATGTTTGAGGATACATATAATTATAAATGGGTAGTAGACAAAGCACTCACCCTCAGTCCAAGGGAAGTGGCACCGGGAATGACTTCGCTTCCAAAGTCATTAGCTCCAGGAAACTTGTTCCGCAGTAATTCTAACATTACATCTTTGCTAACAACATAAATACCCATACTAGCGATGTAAGGCATCTCCTTGGCTCTCTTATCATCAAGACCTAGAATTGTTGTATCAACCTATAAGCCAGGAAATAAAAAATGTATCAACAAGGTGGTTGCAAGCCTTAATGATGAACCAAAGAACTAGCGTAAGTTTTTTGTTTTTTGTTTACCTTCATGGCCTTTAGTTGCTCCCCCTTTGGTTTTTCAGCAAATTCAACTATGCGTCCTTCCTCATCAATCTTCATCAGCCCAAAAGCAGTGGCTCGTTCCTCGTCCATTGGTAGTGCAGCTACTGTGATATCAGCATCAGTCTCCCTATGTGCTTGGATGAACTTCTCATAGTCCATTCGATACAAATGATCCCCAGCAAGAATCAGATACTCAAGAACATTGTGCTCCTCGAACAACCACAAGTATTGCCTCACCGCGTCAGCTGTCCCCTGCACAACCACAGGTTACAGTAACACATTGAAAAGTTCCACAAGCCACAATATCAGTAACACAACGGTCCTGCACTGGTTACCTGGAACCAGTTGGGGTTTTCAGGACTTTGTTGAGCGGCAAGGACTTCAACAAAACCTTCATTCTTGTAACCTCCCATGTTAGTCGCATACGCTCGTGAAAGATGGCGGTTTAGAGACGCGGAATTGAACTGTGTAAGGACATAGATTTTGTTTATGTTGCTGTTCAGACAGTTGCTCACAGGAATATCAATGAGCCTATAGTTTGCACCAAGAGGAACAGCAGGTTTCGCTCTCTTTTTGGTAAGAGGATAGAGACGAGTTCCAGCACCACCTCCTAAGATGATCCCCAACACACTCTGCCATGGAACAATACCTTTACAATATTTAGCTAGGGTTTATTCAAGATCACATCGATTGCGCATTATGTGGATAATCACAGTCAAACCCACTAATTCCTATTCGAGGATACTCAATAGTCAATATTAGTAGCATTCCTCAAAGCTGGAACAGTGTTCTTCCTCACTTAAGCAGATATAAAACAATCAGATCAGGAAGACGAGTAAAACGATACTCACCCTGCTCGCATCAGGATCGAGACACGTCTGCGAATTCTGAGAATCCGAGACCGCCTTAGGAGACACGATCATCGGATTCCTCACTCGGCCACGAACAACGGATTCGCGGCGACGAGACACGGTGGCTCTGAGCGAAAGCTTCTCGTCGGATAAACCAACAGAAGACGAGAAAGAAAGAGTCCTCGTCGAAACCGCCTCCGTGACTATCCCGGTGGAATCGGAACTCGAAGCAGCAGGTACCTTAAGAGCTCCGATTGCAGCCATAGACGCCATTGTAGTCTCTCTCTGTCTCTGAGTTTCTGTGGATCGATTTCACTTACGATCAAATCTCACAACTCGCTACAAGATCAAAGGTTAAATAGCAGAATTGGAGTGGGAGTGGGACTCTGCTTTGTCTTGATATTGTGGGAAAGTAAGAAAGATGTAATTATTTATTTCTTTTTTAGTTTGCGATGGGGTCTCGGGAACCGTTGGCTTCTCGGCTAATTCCTTAACGTGAAATTACGTTTTAGCCCCTTTTATGGGCGTTACGTCTTTATTTGGGCCGTTGGGCGGGTCAAGACAACAAGGGTGCTTCGGGAAATTTCAAGTTTGTAATTCCCAGTTTTCAAAACTCAAAAGAAGGGAGGAGAGCAATTATTTGAGAGCCGGAGGCAGAACATGGATTGGGAAATATGATTTTTTTTTGAGATATCAGACTCAAATTCGATTGATAGGTTCGAATAGTGATGGTAAGACTGACGGTGTGGAATCAGTGTATCGAACTACTTTAAGAGTATATTAACAAATGGTTATTGGCTAAGCTTAATTAGATGGTTTGGAGGCTAGAGATTATTAGTTGGTTAGCTTCATGTATATAAGTACAAATACAAAATTTAAAATTTTATTTTATCAGCTTTTGACATATAAATAAATCAAAAAATAAAAATTTGGATTGAATGCAAATACTTGCCAAGACGTTGAAAATTTTGCGGATATCCAACCAAGTGTAAACGAACAAAATTAAATTCAAACTCAAAAATTATTACAAAATATATATATATATATATATATATTTTACGAAATAACAAACGGAGCCACAATATCAACATTGTGACGGGCCTTATCAGACACTGTGGGCCAATCTTGGGTCGGGTCCTCACCCACCCGCCAATCAGTTCGAGAAACCAACCATTGAGCACTGAGCAAAGCTTTTGACGGGTTTTGGCTTCTGCTTCTTTGCTTCTTTGCTTCTTTGCTTCTTCTCCCCCAAACTCCAAAAAAAATGAAGCTCGTCAGGTAATCTTCTTCTCCTGTTATGAAACTCATCCCATTCTTTGAACTGACCTTGCTTTGTTTTGGACGATTTAGGTTTTTGATGAAGCTGAACAACGAAACTGTATCGATTGAGCTGAAGAACGGTACTGTTGTCCATGGCACCATCACTGGTACGCTAGGCTTTATTTTCCTTCCGATTCTCCCTTTCTTCCTTCATCGATTACTTGATTTCTAGGTATTTTGATACTGAAATTCGCAATCCCCAATGTCGATTCGATTCGCTTTTGGTTCAATTCTTAGTTTAAACTACGTTATTTCCAATCCACTGGCCTAGTCATGCATAGTTTAAGAGATTTTCCTAAAGAATAATGTTGTTTTGATGTTCCCTTCAGGTGTTGATGTGAGCATGAATACGCACTTAAAGACTGTTAAACTGACTCTGAAGGGGAAGAACCCTGTGACTCTCGATCATCTAAGCTTGAGGGGTAACAATATCCGCTACTACATTCTTCCCGATAGCTTGAATCTTGAGACTTTACTTGTAGAGGACACTCCAAGGGTTAAGCCCAAGAAGGCTGCTGCTACTGGTATGATTTTACTCATCTGATTTTAGCATCTTCTTGTTCATTCATTCATCTTGAACTGCTTTTTTTCCTTATGGTCTTTACCAGGGAAGCCTGTTGGACGTGGCCGAGGACGCGGTCGTGGACGTGCTCGTGGCAGAGGTCGTTAGATGTATTTCTTTTGCATATAACCTTTGTTGGCTACTACTATCTACTGGGAAAAAACAAAAGTTAAGGTCAGTGACTTTGTTTAGTAGGAGAAAAAGAACCCTTGCTCTGTCATTAATAGGAAAATTTAACAAGTTATGCTTCTATTAATTTATGCTAGGAAGGAAACACATTGTTGGCCAAATGCTATTATGATGGTGCTCATACAAATGTTTACTAGGCAATGCATAAAGAGTATCATGTTATAAGAGCATGTAGAGGTAGCACTAGCAGTAACTTGATTTGGCCTCAGAGCTTTATTCATGTGACTAAATACTCCACACATTGATTCTTTAGTACATTGGTCATCAATGGGCACAAACTGTGCTCTCTTATTCATCAATCTTCCTGTGCAAACACATTTTACAAGATTGTGCAATTGGGTTCGTGATTGTAAACCGGTTCCCCTATATAATTGTGGGGATGGCACGGGTAAGGAAAAGAGGAAGGCACACCGTATCCCTGAGGCCATGGATAACACGGCACGTCTTTTTTCTCCGGAGGTTTCTTATCATCTGGCTTCTTGTCTCCATCTTTCTTATCACCATCTTTTTTGTCACCGTCTTTTTTGTCACCGTCTTTTTTCCCTGCGTCCTTTTTGTCCCCTTCCTTCTTCTCATCTGGTTTCTTTGGAGGTTCGACTTTGCTTACGCTTACAAGCTCTGCAAATGCTACCTTCTTTCTGAGTTGGTTGGTGAGGGCGATCATATCAACTTCATCACCGGTTACCTCTATCTGGTTCCTGTGATCGCCTTTTATTTCCACTGCTGTCACGCCTATAAACCATTGCATAAAACGTTAGATCCAACATAGGTTGGTATCTTTTTGTGAAAAGGTCTTCTTACCTTTAAACTGAACTGCTTTTGTCATTGCTTTTGCTCGGGTTTCGTTATCAGTCATAGTCACTCTTATCACGATCTTTTGCTGCATTTAAAATTGATAATCTTATAACGTCAATCAAAGAGGCCATATAAACACATACATACACACCTATTGCTTGTTGTTGAGTACATATACTTGCCTTCATCTTTTTGTTTGCTTGAGAAATTGCTTTGAATGTTTTCCCTGGATTTCTGGGTCTGGTGTAGAATACAAGTCTGAAGAAATGTGTTTTCTATGGTGTATTTTCGTAGTTGTTGTCGATAGTTAGGATTTCGTTTTCAATTCGTTATTAACAAAAGCATATACTTCTTTCTTTTTGTTTCTTTAAAGCTAATTGGTTATACGTAAAATTCTTTGTACAATTCTTTGTTTAAAATATTTTAATTTTTTCCTACTTTGTTAAACTGGAGACCAAGGAACAAGGAAACGACGGCGCTGCAATGGATTTTTTTTATTAGAAATATATAAATTAGATAGGTATCCTGCGGATTTGTAATTTAATATTTTATAATCCGTAAAAAAATTAGAATCGAAAAATAAAAAACAAAATTAGATCAACTGTAAAAATATATAATACATAATTTTAGAAACTTCGTTTCTAATGAAATAAATATATTTATCAAAGGAAAATTTTGATGAAACATATGCAGTATATAACTTTGGATACGGTTATTAGATTTTTAATTTTTTGGTGTAT
>PKMM01049128.1:82671-134628 GCA_002933915.1 Eutrema heterophyllum | reverse complement strand
CTTAAAAATAAAAATATCGGTTTAATATATATAGTTTTTTATTAAGTTGTATAGTTAAACCAAAAAATATAAATATTATAAATATTTAAACTTGATAAAACGTTAAAAGTATTTATATAAAAAATTTGAAATATTAGAAATAATTTGATCAAAAGATTAATATATTATAAAAAATTAGCTTGATCAAAAATAAAATAGATTATAAAACTATATAATCAGTTTGTATATTTGCAATTGTGTCATAACACAAAAGCAATAATAGCTATTATTTGAAATTATGTAATCATCACATAATTTTGAAGTTGCAAATACAATATGAGCTAATGTTTTTATAATTATATATATACATAATATTCACATATTCTAATACGTAAAATTAGGATCAACTTTCACCCCGCACAGGGTGCGAGTAATCACTTAGTCATAATGTTATTATATATATATAACTATAGAGAAATCATTTAATATTAACTTTTATTTAAATTTTTACAATTTGAGACGTTGAAAAGGATTTTTAGGATGGCTTTACGAAAAATTCCATCTAGCTGAAGTAGGACGAAGTGGTATGAGATAAGAGGTCTCAACGAGCCTTCAGCATCTGAAACGGGAGCTTTAACCTGCATATCATACGGGAGTCTTTGACAAATCGAAGTTTCTGGGCTACTAAAGGGGTTCCCTTAAAAGGTTGCCTGGCCTCTTGCACATCTTTTATGATTTATGGCTCCCCTTGCATCTACCTTTCCAAAACCCTTTTCTGAATTATGGCTCCCCCTTGCATCTACCTTTCCAAAACCAAGATGTGGCTACATCAGACAATTTAAGCACTAGTAAAATAAAAATGGACGAAAGAATCCAAGACCTACAAAAACTTACAACGCGTTTCGAATAATTTGGTTTGGATATGATAAAAACAAAAATCAATTACTGTTATGTATTTTTAGTTTATTGAAATGGATTTATATATATATTAAATTTAAAATATATATTTTATATCGTTCGAGTTACTATGAAATTTGGTTCGAATTCGGATTGAAGAATTGCGGTTGATTCGATTTTATGCCTAATCCTAAAACCGTGGAGGGTTTGAGGAGCTAAATAAGGAAATCATTTATTGGATACATATGGTATGTTTACACACGTTTTTGGAACTTCACAATGCCATTTTTATCTATTTTGCCAATATTAAGATGTCAAATATAGACTCCTTCTTTATCGGTGTTCCATCAAATAACCTCTCAATTTTTCTGTCTCTCTCTCCTTTGCTCTTTCTCTTGCCAAAACGCAAAAGATTTCTATCTATTCCCAACTGAATCAAACAACAAACTGTATCTTTTGTCAATCTAATAATCATATGGAAAAGCATTAACGATCTCGCCTAAGCCAATTTTTTTTTCCTATAGAGAAAAGATCACCATTTTATTTGGCAAAAAAAAAAAAGATCACCATTTTGGCGAAATTCTTACGCAGAATATATATATTTGCTGGAGAATTTCGTTATCGTACGTTGAGCAAAGTATTTGTCAATTTTTTTTTTTTTTTTTAAGGATATTAGGTCTTGATTCTAATAAAGATGTTATCTTTTCGAATCCCATCTATCGGAAGCCATCCCACGGCATTTGCGGCTAAAATAACAGACAACACAAAGACCGTGGCACAACTCAAGTCGGCTGCGACCCCCACGCCTCATAGCACAGTCACGTGCGGTTACCAAGCTCACGTGGCTGGCTTCTTCCGAAACGTCACCGTTTTATGGTCCAAGAATCTCATGAATCATTCCCTCACCGTCATGGTCTCGAGTTTAGACAACGACATGAACTATTGTTGCAAGATCGATCTCATGAAGCCATGGCAGTTCTGGAGCAAAAGAGGCTCCAAGTCATTCGACGTCGAGGGTAACTTTGTGGAGGTTTTCTGGGATCTCCGGTCCGCAAAATTGTCAGGAAACGGTAGCCCCGAGCCGGTGTCAGACTATTACGTGGCAGTAGTTTCCGATGAAGAGGTTGTTTTATTGTTGGGAGACCTAAAGCAGAAAGCCTACAAGCGGACAAAATCAAGACCCGCATTGGTGGAAGCGTTCATATATTTTAAGAAAGAGAGCATATTTGGGAAGAAGACGTTTTCGACTCGAGCAAGATTCGACGAGCAGAGAAAAGATCATGAAGTGGTGGTGGAGAGCTCAAACGGTGGAAAAGTGGCGGAGGAAAAAGATCCAGAGATGTGGATAAGCGTGGACGGGATCGTGGTTGTGCACGTGAAGAATCTGCAGTGGAAATTTAGGGGAAATCAAATGGTGTTGGTGGATAGAACTCCCGTAATGGTGTACTACGATGTGCACGATTGGTTGTTTGGAAGTTCAGAGTCGACGGCGAGCTCAGGGTTGTTTGTGTTTAAGCCTGTGGCGGTTGGAGCGATGGTAGATGATGGATTTAGCGATGATGCGGAGGAAGGAGGCAGTACTGGAGGAGGGAGTAGCCCGTTGAGTCGGTACAATTCGGCATCAAGTGGTTATGGGCCATTGCATGACTTTTGTTTGTTTCTTTATGCTTGGAAACTTGAGTGATATAATTATTTAATACCATATATAGGCAATTTCTTAGTGCTTGAATCTCTTTTGATGAGTTATTTGATAACCATGGTAGATGTCGGGTCGAAACTCTGAAGTTCGTAGAAAGTTGGATATTTGTGTTATTTAAGATGTCTACAATAGCCAAGAAGAATCACAATGATTTCGGAGATGGTAGAAATCGATCCCTGATCTTAATCCACAAGACAAATCGTCTATCCACTCGAAAATACCATTACGGCGCACACGCTCTTGGTTGAGTTAGAGTAGAAACAGAGAGAAATGTTATACTTAAGATTATGATTTTTTTTTTTCAGTATAGAGAGGATATGGATAGTTCATTATTTTATATCACATATAAAGATGATTTGGATTGAACTGTAATTGCATTAACATGATGTGACTTCAAATGTAGCAGCCCAGTCAAAAACAAATTAAATCCTTTAAAATGTCACAATTGAAAATTTGGCATATCTGATTTTGTTGTCAGATAACTTACTGTGACAGCTAATCAAGGCCCAGCCGGTAGATAGCAACTAAGCGATGGCTTAGGAGGTAGGACCATCAAACATAAAAAAGCCTTCTAAAGATATATTATTCTTCTCTAGTGGATTGGCATTGCAGCAATGGTAACAATTTTTTTCCATTGGACATGGAGTTAGTTAATGAGATTGACCTTTTCCTAATGTTTTGTCACATTTTTTTAATATTACGTTTTTTTGGCATTTTATTTTTGTTTTTCTTCAAATTTAAGAATATAATTCTACGTATTTCTTGAAAAACTCATTAGTAAAACCAATTGCATATGTATTCAATCCGTCTCACAAAGAGTATCAATTTATGACATTATTTTTGTTTTATAAAAAATGTTATATGTATTTTCAATGCAAAATGTTAAACAAAAATTCAGTTTTAAATCTATTATTTTGGTGTATTAATTAGAAATNCTTTAATTTTTTTAATAAAAACACAAATTTAATATCAAAATAATTCAAAATTCCTTTTTAATAGAGGAAATCTAAACCCTAAATTGAAAATAGGGAACCAAACATAATACTTAAATTTGGTTTGTAATTAATTTCTGATATTTTTACACAATAATTTGTGTTACTTTAGAATTTTAAACTTGGTATACTAGGTTTGGGATAAAAACTAATTTATGTGTTGTTTTAGAATATTTTTCTAAGGTAATTTTTTAATAATTTTAAAATATATATAGAAAATTGTAAAATAATATTTTTTGTGAAACATAGAAAGTTTGGTGAGGGAGGCGACTATCAATCCAAAAATTGAAGTTTTATTATTTTTTAGAATGTTTCATTGAGTTGGAAGTTTGTTATATAAAACAAAAAAATCGAAGGTTTTAGTTAAATCTAGGAACAAGAAATTTGAATTGTTTTTTTTTTCTGGACTTGAAAAATATTAACTACTAGCATTACAAATTCATAGATGACTACACATGCACAATAATTTATCACAATAATTTATCAGGTAAAAAGGGAAGGACCGAAAGGGGAGACAATTATTTAAAAATTGGATACCGACTGTGTGTCAGTGTTACAGAATTATAAAAATCTTATGTGTAGACGTATCATAACTTGCCAAATATTATTTAGGCCCCTAAAGAAAACAAAATATCTCCTCTTTTAGGCAAAAGATATTTGTTCATGTGTGTGTGTGAATAAAAAACAAAAAAGAAGAAGAGATATTTTAGTTTTGTAAGGTCAAAGCAAAGACTATTATGTTGTGTGATAGGGCGTAAAGTAGCTCAAAGGTTACGCTTTAAAATTCCTGAATCGGGAAAGAGCACAAAAGGTTCACGTGTACATTCCACATCGCGAGTATAACATTTTCCTTACACGCGGAGCGCGTCACATAACACTCCAAAATATCTGTGGGGTCCCCAAGAAATGAGACTTTTTGCACTTTTCGCCCCCAATTTTTGTAGTTTTATCAGCTTATGTCACATGCCTACATGTCCCTTTGAGGACAACCCACCCATTTGTCTATCTCTTCACCCTTCTTCACACGCAGAAGGCAGAACAGAAATCGCTTCTCAAGCTTCTTTCATTTTGAAAACATTGTTTGTTTCTCCTTCAGAAGATACTCGACGATCTCTATAAAACGTGAGCTCTTTTATCTTAAAACCTTTGTCGTCTTATTTGAGTGAGGCTTCTTCGATTTCTCAATCCTTTTGGCTGATCCCGAAATGGATCTATGTTGCTCTTCTTTCTGATTCTCTTTTATATATGTTTCTCTGTTGATGGGTTACAAGATTGAGGTTTTTTTTGTTTGTTTCATTAGAATACCTGACTATTCCCTATAAAATCTAGAATTTCGACGTCACTGCGTTGATCTGAAATTTGAAGCTTGAGCTAGTCTTTCTGTGATTTTATTGGTTGCTCTGTTCTCTCGCTTGATTTGTTTTGCTTTCTAGCAGTTTCATACATAGTTTGTTTGCTTATGTTCCTCCTGTTTATAGAAATCACAACCTTTAATAAAGAAATGTTCAAAAGATTGGATCTTTCTTCTACTTCTGGACTTGGTTTTGATACCAAGTTTGCCGATTTTCTCCCCTTAATATCAAGACCATATCTAATTCAAGAAGTTATTACTTATATAATGTATTGTGGTAAGTGTTTCTCCCAATATGATGATATAAGGACTAACAGAAAGGGTTTTAATTCTTGGTCAGTGAAAGCAGCTTGCTTTCTCCAGCGTGACTGTTGAGCCAAATATCAGATTGGTTCAGTTGAAAAATGGGTTATATGTGTGACTTCTGTGGTGAACAAAGATCAATGGTGCATTGCCGGGCTGATGCAGCGTGTTTGTGCCTCTCGTGTGACCGTAATGTTCATTCAGCTAATGCTTTATCCAAACGTCATTCGCGGACTTTGATATGTGAGCGGTGCAATGCACAGCCAGCATCTGTTCGGTGTAGCGATGAGAGTGTCTCTCTCTGTCAAAACTGTGATTGGTTAGGCCACAACGGCACTACTTCACATCATAAAAGGCAAACCATCAATTGTTATTCTGGTTGTCCATCGAGTGACCAACTTGCCTCGATTTGGTCTTTCTGTTTGGATTTGGATTTCTTTTCTGCTCGACAATCTTCGTGTGAGCAAGAAATGGGTTTGATGTCAATAGATGAGGGCTCAGAAGAAAAATCAGGTGTACAAGATGTCGATGTAGATCAGCCTGGAACCAGTTCTGATGCACAAGGTATGGATCGCTCTAGTGTTCCAGAAAATTCATCATTGGCTAAGGTAAATTACATGAGTTTCTTCATATTGTGGTAGAATCTTGAAAGCCACTGCCATCTAAATGTTTCTTTTTATTGTTTTGGTTGCAGGAGCTTGGAGTATCTGAAGATGACTTCTGTGGCAAAAATCTCATTATAGATGAAGTGGACTTGGCTTTTGAGAAATACGACGAACTCTTTGGTACAGCCTTCAACTCTTCAAAAGATCTCTTCGAACATGGTGGAATTGGAAGTCTTTTCGAGAAACATGAGGTTCTTTCAACGTTCTTCTTCTATCAGACTAGTATCACTAAAGAGAAAGATGAATTCCTCTGTGATTCTTAAGCTCTCTGTATTTTTCTCAATTCAGGGCTCAATCCAAGGAAACGCAATGCGGCAGCCAGCTGGAAGCAATGCTGCATCTGGAGATCCGTTCATGAGTTGTAGAACCGAGCCAATAATTTGCTACTCATCAAAGCCAGCTCATTCGAATATATCCTTCTCTGGTATCACGGGAGAAAGTAATGCTGGAGATTTCCAAGATTGTGGGGCGTCATCTATGCAGCAGCTTTCAAGAGAGCCACCTCCATGGTGCCCTCCAACATCACAGGAGTTTAATGCTTCCTCACAAGCAACAACACGTATCAACGCTGTTATACGTTACAAGGAAAAGAAGAAGGCTCGCAAGTAAGTATAAAGTACCTGGAAATGGAATTTAAATCATCATCAGTGAAGGTTATTATTGCCAATGTTGAACACATTTTGTATAAATAGGTTTGACAAGCGAGTGAGGTATGTCTCTAGGAAAGAAAGGGCTGATGTGAGACGGCGTGTGAAGGGAAGGTTCGTGAAGTCGGGTGAAGCTTATGATTACGACCCGCTGAGCCCAGCAAGAAGCTACTGAGGATGCCACAAACCTAAAAGAAAGAAGAACTACAAAGTGGAGATATCAGACGAAGAGATCAAAAGCATCATTCTTGCGTAGAGGGCTCATGCTTCTGCCTTCTTTTGCATAAAGTTATCTTCTTCTGTCATTTGCTGCTTAACCATATGACTTGACAGTGAAACTTTATTGACGAGCAGGATCCTTGAAATTTTGTTCTATTGTAGCCAAGGCAAGACCACGATCCACGAATGTATATTTCTTCATATTTATATGTAAATCCACATGCTTTTCTAATCTGTTTGCTCTATATATCAATCACGTGGAAGATTAGAGTACCAGAGAGGCCATGTTTTATATTTACTTCTGTATTGGTTAATGATACTAGAAACTAAAGTGTATTTTTTCCAAAGCCAACCTTAAGAATAATAACCCTTTTTTTATATTTTGATATTACATTATCTTGTTTTCAAGTTCCTTTTGCACTATCAAAAAACTGAAATCATTAATATTCATCAAACAAAAGCTGCATGATACAAAAAAAGGGGTGCCCGTACTACAAACTACTAATAGCTCAGTCTTCATAACTTTCATCTCCTGACATTGCTGCAAAATCATCTCCCTCGCTTGTTTCCTGCAGAAATTCAGTTTCGAGTTTCAGGCAAAGAGTATACGCAAGAAAGGTGGTTCCAGAACTGTGGATCAGAATGAATGATACCTGTTTTTTGTCCCAGTCCTTAAGCTTTGGGTTTGCTAACATGTAATTATCACGTAGAGGAGCCCAAGCAGGAGCTTCGTCTTCATGAGAATTTGAAGATTTTTGGGCCTGCACCATCCGACAGAATCTCACTAGTAAATTACCAAGAATACACTTATAGCCAACAGCTCTCACCAATGAAGGTGATCCGCTCTGTTTATACTAACTTGCTTATGCGTTTATCGAAAGGTAGAGGGTTTAAAAACACTCAAAATTGTCAATATAAAGCATATTCGGGGAGTGACTGAGAGATATGTAGACAATGCCAAACCTTGGAGTCTGTTTTTGATGTTTTCCCTAACTCTGAGAGGAATGCTTCTTTTCTTCGCTTCTTTAACACTGATGGATGTTCCAACAGAACAAAAAAAAACAGATTTAGAAGGCAATAATAAGACAGTAGACACAGAAGGATTCATGCCAAAGATCAATATATAAAACCTCTACCTTTAGCATCTTTTGACCTTGAAGCATTCAAACCCTTCTGAGCATGTTGAGCCTTGTTTACCTGTTTAAAAAGACAAAGTTTGAATCAGAGGAACCACTCCCAGAGAATAAACAAGCGAAAACAAAGAAATGGAAACAAACTTACAGCATTAAAAAGCTTGACCACTGTGATTCCAGCAGTTCATGGAGGAAACTGAGTCAGTATTAAAAGAGAAAAACAACAACCAATCTGAAAGAGAGAGCTAACTGAATTCAGCATTGGAGGTACCATACCTCCTTTGGTGGCAACACCTATAAGAATCTTTTCATGGGAATCCAAATAGCTTGCAGGTTTAACATGTCCTTTCTCAGCAACCTTAAGGCATTGTCGCAGTGAATCCATCATCAAAAGCACAAACACATAAAAAAAGAATGGTGAGTGAATGCAACCAAAAATCATACCAAATGTTTTGCCTTTCTGGCCTGACCCTTGGCCTTCTTTTCAGCTTCCTCTTCGGCTAGCTTCTGAGCTATAAGATGCTTATGTGCTGATAAAACTGGACCCTGTTACACAAACCCAAGACTATTTTTTTATACTCTTCCTATCTGAATTAGGATTAGGGTTTGTAGGTTAGATAGAATGAGAGCTCACCAAGGTATCATCTCCTTTGGTCTTCTTCATGATTGCCTTGAAAGCGGTTCTGAAGGCGTTGCATCCATCAGTGGCAAACCTGGTGATTCCAGATTGAATCTCTCCATGGTCTTCCCCATCGGAATTGTCCTCCGGGTCCGAGCCTTCTTCATCTTCAATTTCATCGTAATTCGGCCCCATGTTGGCATCAGAGAATATCTTCTCACGAATGGTTACCTCTGGAGGCTTCGTCGATTCATCTTCGTCGTCTTCATCGGAATTGTAATCTCGCGCTCTCTTCTGAAAGAGCTTTTTGTTCTTCATGGTAATCTTAAACCTGTCAGATGAAGCAGGTAGTGTCTTTAACTTCTTCTTCTTCGACTTTCCACCATTCTTTGTGCCGACTCTCCTCTTTCTAGTGCCTCTCTCTGCCACCGCCATGTGACCTTCCTCTCCGGTAGACATTTTTTAGTTGCTTCTTCGTCGTTAACTTTGGTTTTGACGGCGGCTCTGCGAACTTTCAAGGCAGGAGTTTGGGAGAGGAGAACCGAGAAATAGGGTTTTGTATCCCTTTTTAAAAATAATTATTTATTTTCTGAAAAGATGTCAAAACTTTTTAATTTCAATTAACTGGCAAACTATGCAAAAAAAAAATCAAATGTGCAAAATGTTTTTAAATTCAAAAGATTTGTAAATTATAGTACAAAATTACCAAAAAGGATTAAAATCAACAAAAATTACAAATTACTAACTATATTTGGTATTAATTAAATCAAAATATAATTACTCAAACTGATATAAAATAATAAAAATGAAAAAATGAAATATGTTAGATTGTAAAATCCATATGTGTAGTAGTAGCTTATATTACCCTGATGGGATTCAAATAACAATAAAATAGAGAATAGTGAGAAAAACAGTATCGAAAATCGATAAACAAAATTCGAAAAAACAGTTTAGAGTATTGTGAATCTAAAAACTAATTCGAAATCGTTGTACGAATAAATTTGTAAGGAAAATACGTATCTCTAAAGTTTGAGTTTTTTTTTTAATCACAAAACAAACAATGTAATTTGATACTATTTTTCGGAGGAAAAGCAAAGTTTAGATGCATACTGTAACGGGAGGCCATGGTTTCTGTACGAAATTGCTGTTTTCCCAAGTATTTTCATCTATTTTGGTAGGAAAAATTATACTTTTGTAAATAACTAAAGTTTCATGTTAAATTGCCAATTATTTGCTAGTTTATTAAAATTCATGTAGAAGAAGGAGTCGATAGAATAAATTTAGAAAATTTTATTATTTAAAAAATAAAGATTTTAAGTAATAGATCACATAGCCGTCGTGTTGCTCTTCATCGTAGTTATCGTCGCTGATTCACCAAAGAAAACGCTCTGTTTTACAGGACTCTCATTTCTCGTTACTCTCTCTCTCTCTCTCTCTGTTCCAGTTATATTGTAGAATTGTTTGTCGTCATATTGAGAACGAGTCACTTCTTATCGCTCCCTCCATTCTTCGCTCTCTCTCTCTGAATTGACGAATCAGGTAAGCCGTCCCCTAGATCTCTCTGCATTTCTCGTGGATGTTAATTCGCTTCCCAAATGTTTATATGGATCTGGCTCTTTGATGAGATGGGTCCCTTGTTGGCTTTTACTGCATTAAAAGTTTTGCCTTTCAACGCCATTTTTGTAGATTATTGATGGCCCATACAGCAGATTCCGTCAATCCCAGAGGTATTTCCTTTATCAAACTCTCCTCTTCCTGATCCATGTGGCATTTTCTTGGAAGAATGTTTATACACGAATGTTGAAACAGATGTTTGCATCGTGGGTGTTGCACGCACTCCAATGGGTGGCTTTCTCGGATCTCTCTCATCTTTACCTGCCACAAAGCTTGGATCCATAGCTATTGCAGGTCTGATTCCTTTAAAAAACAGATCCTTTCTCTGTGTAAGCTTATAACTGACCTGCCTTTGCATTTACTGCCACAGCTGCTCTGAAGAGAGCAAATGTTGACCCGTCTCTGGTCCAAGAAGTTGTCTTTGGCAATGTTCTTAGTGCAAATTTGGGTCAGGCTCCTGCTCGTCAGGCTGCTCTAGGTGCAGGAATCCCTAACTCTGTTGTCTGTACTACAGTCAATAAGGTTTGTGCATCAGGCATGAAAGGTGAGAACTTGAGCATTTGGGCTCTGCCTTTTTTCAAATTTTGACCCTTTTAAGATGAGTGAGACAACATTTTCCGGGTTTTTTTGTGTGTGGTTTCAGCGGTAATGCTTGCTGCTCAAAGTATCCAATTGGGGATCAATGACGTAGTCGTGGCGGGTGGCATGGAAAGCATGTCTAACACACCAAAATATCTGGCAGAAGCAAGGTAAAATGATGTGGTTATGCAATCATTTGGTCTTTATACTCTATGCATATCAAGTTTCATAGTTTCTTATTCAATTTTTGATGCAGGAAAGGATCTCGATTCGGACATGATTCTCTAGTAGATGGAATGCTAAAAGATGGACTATGGGATGTCTATAACGACTGTGGGATGGGAAGTTGTGCAGAATTATGCGCAGAGAAATTTGAGATCACGAGGGAGCAGCAGGTTTGTCTTTCAATTTTCTTGAATGAACAACAGTGCTTGTTGCGTAGTTGTCTCTTATTATTGGTAGATCCTGCATAGACCCTCTGTAAAAAAATTCTCTCTTATTTCTTGTTCTTGATGCCTTGATAATTAACCTTGATAGTTGACCTCTCTCTCTCTCATTAACCTTGATAGTTAACCTTGGTCATTAAGTTTCATCGTTTATGGAAACTCAAAACATTGACTAGTTGATTTGTGTCCTACTGATGATATGCAGGATGATTACGCCGTTCAGAGTTTTGAGCGTGGTATTGCTGCCCAGGAAGCTGGCGCCTTCACATGGGAAATTGTCCCGGTTAGTATATTTTTCTATCGTTTCTGTTAATGGGATATACATGGTGAATACAGTAAGTGTAACTTGGTCATACAGGTTGAAGTTTCTGGAGGAAGGGGTAGGCCGTCAACCATTGTTGACAAGGACGAAGGTCTTGGGAAGGTGATTTATGTGCCCTTTTGGTTATAGATTATGCTTTAATACCATGATATATGTTCTCCAGTGAACCTGAACTTGTGATTTATGTGCCCTAAGGTAAACAATAGAGTGTTTTCTTCGAGTACTGATTGAGAAATTTTATCCATGTTCATGTATGCCAGTCATAATTTTTTGTCATTTGTATCTTTTACTGTATCCACAAAATGGAACTGATAGTTAGAGAACTCCAATAAATGAGAACTAAATTAGTATGATTTGCTACATGTATGATGCCTCAATATCTCAGTTTGATGCTGCAAAATTGAGGAAACTCCGTCCAAGTTTCAAGGAGAATGGAGGCACTGTAACAGCTGGAAATGCGTCTAGCATAAGGTCCTTTTCCTAACCATATGAAGTGGCTCTTGGTTAGACTTGCAACTTCTCTTTCTCTTAAGTAAAGTTTGTCTCCCTTTGACAGTGATGGTGCAGCTGCCCTTGTCTTAGTGAGTGGAGAGAAGGCTCTTCAGCTAGGACTTCAAGTATTCGCAAAAGTTAAAGGTTATGGTGATGCAGCTCAGGTAAATTACCTATACTATTACTTTCCCTTCTTAACTACAACATGTTAGATGTCTTATTTCATTCTCTAAGTGAGACCCCTACCCTGCAGGAACCAGAGTTTTTTACTACTGCCCCTGCTCTTGCAATTCCAAAAGCCATTGCACATGCTGGTTTGGAATCTTCTCAAGTTGATTATTATGAGATCAATGAAGCATTTGCAGTAAGAAAATCCGTCTTCTTCCCCTAAAGAATAGACAAACACATTGGTGTGATGGCTAATTTTTACATAACTGACTTTATGCGCAGGTTGTAGCACTTGCAAATCAAAAGCTACTTGGGATTATTCCGGTCAGTTTATTACATCATCTGAGTCTCTTAGATCACCACCTTCTCAATCATCTTAACAAAGTGGTTTCATAAGCATGGGTTTTGTTCCTCTTTGCCTTCACAGGAGAAGGTGAACGTAAATGGAGGAGCTGTCTCCTTGGGACATCCTCTAGGCTGCAGTGGGGCCCGTATTCTAATCACATTGCTTGGGATACTAAGGAAGAGAAACGGCAAGTACGGTGTGGGAGGAGTGTGCAACGGAGGAGGAGGTGCTTCTGCTCTTGTTCTTGAACTCGTTTGATCCATTATGAATCCAGGTAACTCTCATTCTGAGTAGTGTTCATAGATCGAAGACACAGAATGCGGGAAAAGAACCGTGTAAAACTCATGATTTCCTCTCATGTGTGTGTGTTTTTTTTCCAGGTTGGTGAAGTAGACGTATCTGTTCTCTCTTCTAACTTCCAAGAGTCAGTAATTGCACTTCAAGTTTGATATTAGTTGGTCTCTCAATAAAAAGGAGTGATCGTTGATATTGTAAGTCTTTTTTATTTATATGAATTCGGCTTCTGTTTCTTACTTGGTGGCAGTCAGTTCTAAATTATGAACCGATTTATCGTAACTAATGATTTGTACCGATGTACTATTGGGAAATTGATTGAAACGTCAGAACGTACGTTTACTTGGCCATACATAAGAAAAGGGAATCATCATGCATTGCTACTAGAAAGATAGGAAGAGAGCGAGCCACCTTGTGTAGCATAACAAGCACTTGAAAATATAGAAAAATGTTTTGACATTTGTTAGGTAAAATTTAGTTACATTAATGTATATTTATGCCAAGCAAAAATAGTAGGACATTTCTGTAAAGGCACATGTCTCTGCACACATAAGCGGCACTTAAAAGAAAAGAGACTTGAATGGAGAAACAATGAAGCTTTTCTCTATACAAAAAGTTTATACTCGACACTCACTCTGAGACGTCTCTTCCGAAAAGTGCGCTGATTCCCTTCCCAGGATCGCTTTGTTTAACAAGAGATTCACCTACTAGAACCTAACAACCGAATAAAAAAAAATTACAAGGGAGCTAGGATCAGGTGAACCATTAGCACTTTGAGCAATGTATCTTGAACCATAAAGTTTGTGAAAGCTTACTGCTTTGACGCCAGCTTCTTGTACAAACGTGATGTCTTCAGGAGTGAATAATCCAGATTCTCCAACCACCTACCGTGTAAAGACAAGTTGAGGATGAAAAAGCTTTAAGTGAGGTGTGTAAAATTGTAAGGGGAAGAGAAACATGGGATGTGAATACTGCTTACGAGGATGTCTTTTTGACGGATCAGTTTGCCACGCTCTCCTTCGAGTAGCTTCTTTGTGATACCAATATCTACCTCAAATGTTTCTGAAAAGAAAGGGTGATAAAACGGATCAAGAAGGCTTGTACCTTTAGCTTTAAAGGATGTCTTGTTCAAGATTTTACCAAGGTTACGGTTATTGATGCCAATGAGCTCAACTCCTTCGATTGCAAGAACCCGATCCATCTCCCTTTCGTCGTGAACCTAGTGACAAGTAGTAACCAGGCGAATCAGAGAAAGATTAATTGGATTAGGAAGAGGCAGAAGCATTAGTTGAGGCATATATGAATGGGGCTCCCTGAGGAAACACATACAAACCTCCACAAGTGTAGCCATTCCAAGTATTTTGCAAATCTTAATCATGTATTTGATGTCAAGGTCAGGTAACACAGAAGCGATCAACAGAATGGCGTCTGCGCCCTTGCTTCTACCATAGTATATCTGCCATGCCTCTACGATGAACTCTTTGCATAGCAAAGGGCACTGCATTTTTTATGACAAGGCATCAGAGCTTTGCATGTCACAATCGTATGACAAAGTATCCGAATATATACAGAGAAACCAGAAAAAAAAAAAAAGAGAAAGCAAGAACCTTAACACCAGCGTCCCGTATAGCTTGCAGGTTCTCAAAGCTTCCCTATATGGAAACAGAATCATTTCAAAGAAACTAAGCTACTACGTACTTGAAGGAATGGTCAACAAAATATATAAACATTTAGTTGGTCGCAAAGAACATCTTCTTCATGGTATTACCTTGAAGTACTTCTCGTCTGTCAAAACACTAAGACATGCTGCTCCGCCCTTCTCATAAGCTTGTGCAATTGCAACCTAAGATTTCAAGCCTTGAGAAGTGATTCTTTCAATTCCGAAACTTATTCACGTGACGGGATGGGAGAAAAGGGGTGAATTCTTACTGGGTCAAAATCATCTCTCAAGATTCCTCTGCTCGGAGAAGCTTTCTTTACCTCAGCTATTAAACCAGGTAGACCAGTTCTTTGATGGGCAGATTTAAGAGCACCAACGAAGTCTCTAGGAGGAGGAACATTTTCGAGAGCCTTCTTCAGGGTATAAAGAGGCCTTTTCTCCTTCATCTGTAAATGTGGCCAACTTTTGAATCAGAGCAATTCAATGCGAAAAACGGAGATGAAAGAAAGAACTTACCTGAGCAACTTCTTTATCCTTGTGCCATACGATCTCTTCCAAGATGTTGCGAGGCGTGTTTCCCTCGTTCTGGAGGCGGAACTCAAAAGGTCCCACGTAATGCAATGGAGGTCCGGTGGGTGGTCTTCTCCTTATCCTTATACCCTGACTAGCAACTACTTCATTCTGGTACATACCCACTTCTTGCTCATTGATCTTGAGATCACTCACTTTACCCTCCAACGCGGAAGAAACACTATCAGAACCTTCCGTGATTCCAGACTAACCAAAAAACAAAAGCTGCTTAGTTCACAGCATAAATTACATAGTTTCTTCAAGCATCACATAGATTCCCAAGTGCACAAGTCTTCAATGTTCAACAAGCAACAAAACG
The DNA here is from genome assembly GCA_002933915.1 of Eutrema heterophyllum. Taxonomy (NCBI): domain Eukaryota; kingdom Viridiplantae; phylum Streptophyta; class Magnoliopsida; order Brassicales; family Brassicaceae; genus Eutrema; species Eutrema heterophyllum. The sequence continues at coordinate 119,314 of PKMM01049128.1, read as the reverse complement.
CTTCCAGGAGAGACTATAAATTTCAGAGGACCTACCATCGATTCTGAGTTTTTATCCGAATTCGGGAACACTCCTGAAGCTGAAAGCTATTGATTGATACCAACTCGATTATAGACCCAGCTTAAGATTTCATCAATTTTGAAATCATTGAATTCGCACTGAAATTTTCAAATCGCAGCTATAGAATAAGAAGATGTACACATTCCGACACTAAGTTAGAAGAAGAAACAAGAAGAGTGGAACTGGAAGAAAAGGAAAACCTGTTGAGCACGAAGAGGAGCACAAGAGGAGGATCTGGTGAGTCTATGGAGGTTATACGTAGAGAGCCGCCGTTGAATGGCGGAGGAGGGGAAGGGCTGGAGGGAAAGAAGTCCTTCCATTTTCTAAGTCTGCTTAGCTTCTCTCGCCGGCGATGCTTATATGTGGTATGTGGTATGTGGTATGTTGTATGTGGTATGTGGTATGTGGTATGTGGTATGTGGAGTGGAGGAGAGAGACTTTTGTGCGGCGGATAATCACTTGGAAAGACGATACTGGGTCCCACGTCGATCACCATCGGGACATTCGACGAGAACCATAATTGTTGGTTTTGGGCCTCGTGTTGAGTCAAAACTCGAGACCAAATTAGTAGAAGCCCGAACTTGGCCCATTACAGTGCACTTAGAAAGAATCATGATCCGTGTTCACGGAGTCTGCAATATACGTATAGAGGCTTTACGAATTACGACGAACCAGACTTGTTCATGAATGTATAATTATGATTAGGCATATATATCCTTTAGTTTTTTTTCTTCGTTCAGGGAGAGTTTATGCTTATCCTTTAGATCTTATTTTTGGGTACAAATACAATTATATTCCGCAAGACGTTTATAAATGGTAATATGGATAAGGATGGTCAGAGTGTTTACATATAAGTTAACATTGATCTCTAGTAGAGAGAGTTGTTAATTAAGCAGAAACACAACACTATATATATATATTATTAGCACATTTATAACCTAAAACATGTAGAGCAATAAACTCCTTGAAACAAAGACTCAAAAGGAATATGGCACGATTATTGTCGGGAACAATGATCCCTTAGAGTCGGAGGGAAAAAGGGAGCGAAAACAAACATATGAGTGACACAATCGGCATTGAGACCCAAAAAAGCATGGCAACAAGAGGGACCAACATTCCCGATTTGTCCATTTATTATAGATCGGAAAATCTCTGGGATGCAGTCGGGAATAACTTCTAGCGATGACAAACAATCTGCTTGGTCCTGTCCAGGGACAGGTTGCGAAGGCAACGTTTGAGTTGTACCGAGCACGGCGATGCATACAACTGGAAGAATGAAAAAGAACTTGTTGATCCACATTTTGATCAGAGAATTGGAATGAGTTATTGAGTTGTATCTCTGATATGAGTATAATATATAGTAGTACGTAGTGTGTGATTGGATTTATATTAGATGAAACAAATGTGAAAATTGTTAAGTTGCATATTTTGGACTAAAGGTAGGCACTCTTGGAATGACCCCAAATAAAGGTTGACAGTTTGTTTGGTGGTTCCTATTATTTATTTGCCCTTGATCATTCATTACCAGTTCTACTTTTCTTTTACTAACTTTTCAAAAAATAATCACAAAACTATTTCAAAAGTGTTTCTCTTCTAATTATAATTAATTTTTTTTTTTGAATAGATGTTTTACTTGTCGTATTTGAATTTATTTGTTATTCCAATAATTGTACTTTGACAATTCTTCAAGTACTCGCTGTGACCACCTCACGACAATTATGATCCAAGACTTTCATATATCCTCAGTTATTATTCTTACAATCAAGAGAAAACAATGTTGTATTTTTTTTTGTTCTCGTTGATAACCAACGAATTGTAAATAAAAGTTACAGAGGTTTTCATTTCCAAACTTTATGGTACTTTATAGATTTAGATTCAAATAAATTGAGATTAAAAGCAACATGATTCATATTAAGCATTAAATCAGCATAAAATAGAGTTTTGATGAAAATGTGAACGTTATGGGAGGATGCCGTTATTCAAAATAAGTAAAGACAAACTCTAATATAACAGATTGTTATGATTCTTTTTAAGGGAGAGAGGAGCGGTGTTGTTGCGATTTTTACAATTCAAACACTATTTTGTATTGCTTCCAATTATCCATTTGTTTAATTGGATTCGTTTGATAAGCATTGTCCATTCCACTGTGAATATTCGAAGCTTTAGAATTCTTAAATCCTCCCAAGTTAGAGGTCACTCTAAATTTAATATCAAAGCAACAATAATTAATCGATGTCATGAATAAGATACTAGAATCCTTAGGGATTCGATGCTCAAGATTATGGCTTATTAGAAAAACAGTAAAAAAAAAGGTGCGAAACTACAAAATTTGGCCCGAATGTAGCAGTACAATTAATGTTGCCAAGATTGTTGACCAGATTCCTCTTAACATTGTCCACGTTCATCTTATGACTCATCTCTCCGTTTCTTTTTCTTTTTCTTTGACCTTAAGCTTTTGCTCTCTCTATTTGTTTTCGAAAAAAAGTCGCATGTGACCCTCACCTCTGATTTCGAAGTGGAGCCATGAAGATAAGACACCCCACGTGACACGTGAGCCAGGATATCATATCATCTTATCATCTAATTACTCAATGTGCATAGTAAATACCTCTTATATGAATTCGTGAAGAAGCAATTAGATATCATGAATGGGCAAGACTTTATTATTGGAAAAATAGTTTGACCTTCTTTTTTTTTTTCTCAGAAGTTGGTGTGATATCTTCGTTGGTTCTTATCCGGAACTATGATGACTACTATATATGAATATGAATAATAATTATTATTTTTTGTCAACTACCTATATTTAAATCAAGTTTTGGTCGATATAAAAGTGGTTTTGTGGAACAATCCTACCGATTCGGATCTATCCGACTTACGTGAGAAAATAATTCACCTTCATGTGAATTAATATGAAAAAAACTATGACTATATATATGATTTTTATTTCTTTTTGGGTCAGAAATATATGGCAATATATGTCTATGATTATGACAGCTATGATAGAAAAAATTGTTGATAAATTTTAGTAATCAAAGATTTTCTTAGTTAATAAGTAACAAAAGAACATGCATTGGCGTATTCCCTATAACCAATAAAAAAGCATTGCAGCGTGGCACTTGCGTAATCAAATTTTTCTTTTCCTTAATATAAACGATTCTAGAAACTGTTACAAACTTACAATAAAAAAGAAATAGCGTTATAGATGGTAACGTATCTCCATTTTTTTTTTGGTAACAATGGAGCGTGTCTTAAGAAATCTTAATTTACTTTGAATTTTAACTTGTGGTGATGTGATACCACATTTGCCTATAAGTACACGCAACACCAACAACAATAGACACAACAATTCATTTACCTTTTATCAACCCCCAAAAAAAAAAAATCCCTTTTTTTATTCCCTGAAATCTTTTCTTTGCGAGGAACGAAATTGCCAGTATGAGTCCTGTGGCTGAGAACAAATGGGTTAAGGTAAAAATTCCCCCTTTTTATCAATTTGCTTCTTCGATCCTCAAAATACGATTTGTATAGAGTATAATCGCAAGGACCAATAATTTTTAATTTTGGTTTTGTTGATCAGGTGGCGCAAGGAGCAGGTCCTGGGCCGAGAAGCTCACACGCATTCGCCGTCGTGGGGAACAAAGTGTATTGTTTCGGCGGTGAGCTAAAGCCGACGATCCCAATCGACAACGATCTGTACGTTTTCGATCTCGAAACTCAAGAATGGTCCATAGCCCCAGCAACAGGAGACGCTCCTTTCCCCTGTTTCGGAGTCTCAATGGTCCCAATCGGCTCCACGATCTACGTCTACGGTGGCCGTGACGACTCTCGGAGATACAACGGCCTCTATTCCTACGAAACTCTCACAAACAAATGGGAATTGCTATCTCCCGTTGAGGAAGGGCTTCCCGGCCGTAGCTATCACTCCATGGCTGGTGATGATCGGAAAGTTTACGTCTTTGGTGGGGTTACTGCCAAAGGGCGCGTAAACACGCTACACGCTTACGATGTGGTCGATCGGAAATGGGTTGAGTATCCGACGGCTGGTGAAGCGTGTAAAGGGAGAGGAGCACCGGGGCTTGTGGTTGTGCAAGGGAAAGTTTGGGTTTTGTTTGGATTCGACGGCAACGAATTGGGTGATATCCATTGCTTTGATTTGGCTAGTGGGGAATGGACCGCCGTGGAGACCACCGGGGAAGTACCGCCGGCGAGAAGCGTGTTTCCGGCGGTTTCTTCCGGGAAATACATTGTTATATATGGTGGGGAGGAAGAGCCGCATGAGCTGATGCATATGGGAGCTGGGAAGTTATCTGGAGATGTTTATAAGCTTGATACAGAGACATTAGTTTGGGAGAAGCTTGTGGATGGGACTGAGGAGGAGGAGAAGAAGCCGAGCCCACGCGGGTGGTGCGCGTTTGCGGTCGCGGTCAAGAATGGTGAGGAAGGCTTGCTGGTTCACGGTGGGAATTGTCCGACCAACGAGCGGCTTGATGATTTGGTGTTTTGGAGTTTCTCGTCGCTTAATGTCAATCAATAAGTTACTTTGTGCCTTTCCGTTTGTAAACTGCTTAGTGTTGTTGTTTAAGGAGGTATGTGGTGATGATTTGTAGCTGCAAAGTGTATGTGGTTAAGGAGGTGTGTAGTGAGAATTTGCTACCTATTCCAAATGTTTTGTCAAGTTTGGTTGTTTTGGTAATTTAATAAAGATCTTGTTGAGAACTAAGTGGGCGATATTAGCAATGCTTAGCTCACATACTATTCTCGAAGTTCGTACCTACGGGCTGACAATGAAACATTTGTCTAGAATTTTCGGTTTTCGGTTTCCTTTGCCGATCCGTCGCAAATTTCCTGATTTTTTTGCCACGGAAAATCTTTGGCACACATATTTCTTTTACTGTCTGTTGAATTTCATCTTCATCGTAAAGCCTCACCACTTATTGCGATTTACTCAAGATTCAAGTTGTCCCCCTCATCATAACATCGCAAGTTCAATTCATGTTAAGCTACCATCGCCTCAACCTCGGAAGAAATTAAAATGTGCCTTTTTCAAAAAACACATTTTGACAGATCACCATTTTTCTAAGTAGATTGTTATTATTGGAGCGAATTATACATTGCTTAAGTTTTATATTGATAGTACTTCATGTATCCCATTGTTTTCAGGGACAATTGGGGTGGACTGAAAAGTAAGAAAGATGACTTCCCTGGTTTGGATCTTTTCCTCCCCTTTTCTTTTGGTTGGAGTTTGCAGTTAAACAGGATGGAATAGCAGATTAGTTTCAAGTAGATTGAAAGGGGAACTCGAGTTTAATTTGGAAGTGTATGCCGAACAGCTTATTGGTTTTGGCTCCTATGTAGTTATTTGGTAGTGTTGCTCATCAGAATGGTTAACAATTGCAACTATGAAAAACTAAAGATAACATTAATGCTATATATATGGTTTAATCCAGTATCAAAGATACCATTACTAGAGACACTATAAAACGTAGCATACATTGGTTCATAGTTTATAAGGTTATGCGAGACATGCTCATAGACGTTGATCATACGCATTTGTCTTTTAATGATGTGTTGGGATTTATGTCTTTCTAGACTTCAACATGTATCTGATCTAAAAGTCTAGTTTCATAGAAAGAGCAAATACTGATGTAAGGAAATAGCTGCCTCATAAGAAAGTTGTTTCTACAAATTATAAGGAAAAGTTAGGACCTAAAATGCTCATAGATCGTTCCAATTGTGGTGTTATGTATATGTATGTTTAACATTTAGTCATGTGACTGGAATCTTATCCATCTCCAAGCATTACAGAATATGTCACATGTTCTACTATTTCATTTGTGATCTCTATATATTAGCGAATCATAAAACATACGTAGGTTACTGTTTAGTAATTTCCTTCTAAGGCTCTCGCCTTGTGCATGTAATGGGCATTACTATGAGATGGTTATAAGTCGATAAAACTGGTTTAGCTCAGCACATTTTGTCTTTTATGCTCGATCCCACTTATATAGAAACAAACATCACCAATTTATCTTTTGACTTCTTTATGTAAATGCCAGGTAAAGCTTCATGCTGGATTTAGATTGTAATGGTTTTAATGCTAAGGTTTGCCATTTACTAAACCCTTTTGCTAGTCATTATCTTTCACTTCTTGGTGATGAAATAGTAATTACAATACTTGACCAAAAAAAGAAATGTTACAATACATTTATCTTGGCGTTTCTTCCCTTAGAGCTTTATATCTTAATGCAAACATGTTGCCTCGACATCATCACTATCAGTCATTGAGGCTGGAAAGAAAAAAACAAGAAATTTAACTGCGATTAAAGAGTCTTATTCGATCAGTTCTAATTAGTAGTACGAAAGGATACCAAATAGGAAGATATACATTCTCTTGAAGGTCTATAAATGTCCCCATTTAAGATTTCTTATTACTTGTTGTGGCTCGTGTGTAGTATGTTTTTTAGGTTGTGCATTATTAAAGTCTACGACTGGACAAGATATATTAGCCGAAGACCTAATGGCTAATTATACCTTTGGAGCCGCCGTCTTGATATTTTCTTATGCTTAATGGTTGCTCTATAGTACCATACTTGGTTATTAGAACAAAAGCTGTCAAATCATGTTATTGTTTTCTTCTTTATGCTATGTAAATTAGAGTCACTACAAATGCATTACATAGTTGAAAAGTTGTTCATGCCATTATATTACTCAAAATATGTCACTTGCCCTGCAAGTAAAAAAAAAAAATTACTGATGATTAGAGCCTTATTATCTTGTGGAGATGCTTTTAGAAGTGCTGTCTCTGAATATGCTCATCCCTGGAGTTGAAAACCTCATTCAAGAATTGTCTTTGATCCAATTAGTAGGAATCAATAAAAAAAGCAAATCCCTTATGATACACCAGATCCGGCTCGGTTATTGATAGAGTGAATAGATATGTTATTTTTTGAAATCTCTCTTTTGACTCAAAATCGTGGTGTAACGTGTATCCCCCTCTATAGTTCATACAAAGGATCGGACTAATGACGTATACAAGAGACTTGAATAGATGATTTAACATAATCGTTTTTACTCTGACAATTATAAACCCATATCATCATTTTTCTTTTCACTACTGAGCAGGTCTCTTGAGTAAATAGAAAAGATGACAAGGGTATCCAAATTTGGTTCGTGGGCTTTTATATTATGAGTGACCAACAATAAACTTGAATTTGGTTTTCAGCTCTACACTGTAACTTTAGCCATATCAATTCAGCAATTGATGTAAGTTTAAACACGCGGGACAAATATCTAATTTATATTGAAACATAAAGAATACAGTACAAATATAACTATATAAGCATGATTGAAATAAGTATATATATATATATATATGGGATGTGTGTAAGGATATGTGAAGGTGAAATGGGGTTTGGACAAATGTGGCAGTGAATGTGATTGTTTGTTTGTTTATCAGAAGGGATGTTTGTGTTCACCCTTTTTCTTCTTTGTTTTCTTTATCATTGTACTTGAGCTTTTATCTCATTATCCCTCCTTAACCTTCTTTACTCCTTTAATCATTACCAAATCCTTCTTAATTATTTTTTTTAATTTAATATTGTATTCAGTTACTAATACGTACATGAGCTTTACTTTGAAGTCTATAAGAGATTTGATGGAGGGCCATATGTGTCATCTTCTTTTCTTCGCTCCTTTTTTTTTTTTACTACTTGTTTTAGCGTTAGGGTTGACCAATTGTTTGCCTTGTGTTCTGCACTTGCCTCACGCCTCACGATCTCAGTGAATTCTTATTATATTACAATAGATATGTATCTATATCAGAAAGTCTAGCTAGTTGATTTGGAACTAATTAGACATTGGATACCAGCTCCTTAAATTGACATAGTATTCCTTTATTGCTCTTTTTTTGTTTTGTTTTGTGTGTGTCATCTATATATTGCCTTTTTTTTTGTCAACTACTATTGCTTCTCTTTTTCCTTATATATCTATAACCTGTTTGTTGATAATAGATGTGAAAGTGAAAATTTTAAGAAATCTTGTTTTAAGTATTTTCATACATTTGGTCAAACAAAAAAGTAAAATAATTTTATGAAAAGTGGAATTTTAAGTTTTCTCAAATGAAATAGTATTTTGTCAATTCTTTACAAATTAAGTCCAAGCGGCTTCCATATTCATATGATGGGGCTTCCAAACCGAGATTACGAAAAAAACTAGTCAGCCTATGAGGTTTACAAATACCTAAAATATCTTCTATACTTTATTTCGTAATCTCGGTTGTTTTCTGTTCATAACCCCGTCAATCTCCCAACATGGTCGACTGGTCGATCTCTCAACAAAGTTTAGCAAACCAATATTGTTTTTTTTTTTGGCCAACATGAACATTGTTGTTTAGTAATTTTACGAGTTTTGTCTGGATCCCGACTTCTATCTCAAACGAATCAATCTTGCAAAACGAGGAGAGAGACGTTAGTGTTATTTTTCACAAAGCAATAATATAAAATTTGTATTGCATTCCCCTTTTTCCGGGGAATTATATTAATAAATCTGAGTCAATACGATAATTATATAAGGTTGACCAATTCGATGCCGCACATGTCACACTTTTTACAAAGTACAAACGCTAGTCGTCGAAAGAGTAAGTAAATATTTGACAGAAGCTAAATGAAAGAGCATCAAACGTCTCAATTATATGATGTGTTGATATTTCATGATTATGTTCTTGTTATATCCTGTATTCAACATTCCCATCATTAGGAAACAAGAGTTTGTAACAAGAAAATCAATAATATAATAAATAGTCCACAGACCAAATGTGCTTAATTAACAAACAACATTCCCTCTCTTTCATTTCATCTCATTTCCTTGTCAACATTTGATATTTTCTTCTTCAATAATTTGTTACAGTGGATCCATTTTACGTGTATATTAAACATATGTGGAGGCTAGGACAGCTGAGTATTATAACGAATTTTGGGTTTTCTATTTTTGGCGAAATTCCAATTCCAAAAAGACAACTAAATAGTTGCTTATTGACTAAATGTTTGATAGAGTTTTTTATTTTGCTTCACAAATAATTACTTCTTTTTTTTGTTTTGCTTCATTTTTCATGTCATTCTATTTTTTTCTGTTTGGGTGGCAGTCTTTCTTTTGTCTTTGCATTTGGATGGTAGTGTACGGCTATTGTTCGTTAAAAATGATACAAACATATGCGTTTCAATTTTGTTTATGAGACAGAGTATGGCTGTTCATCAATAAATTTTAGAAATTTGCGGAAATTAAGATTTTGGACAGAACGAATGTGGTTAGTGTATATAATGGGTAAGAACCCAAAAGTTCTAATAAATGGAAAATCACTCCGACTGACATAATCAAATCCAATTATTCTCTAAACATTTTCGTTTAAAAAAAACTATTCTCTAAAATAAAAGACGTGAAATAGTCAACTGCACTGCATCTTTATAGCATGACCAAAAAGAATTTTTTTTTAAAAAAAATGTTAACTTTTACATCTACGCGTGTACATATACGTGCATAAATATACCCTGTACGTGTATATAATTGCACAACGGTCCTGAAACAAGAAAGACGATAATGGATGTCATTAAAAAAAAAAATGTGAAGAAGACATATGGAAGAACTCAAAAGTAAAAATAAAAGTATAAAAACAACAAGAAGAACGAACAACAATGTCTCTTTTACCTCGAGAAAAGAAACCGTAATAAATACATACACAAAGACACGCATGTATATGTGTAACTTTTTAAATTAAAAAAAAAAGAGTGAAAAAAAATGAGGAAGTTGTGTACATGCGTGTCTTGGTGTATATACCTAAGTTTTAGATATATAGGCAGGTCTAGAAAAGGAGAAATAATTTGTTTTTTAAAACGAAATTGGAAGAGCATCGGATTTGCAGTTCTCTGTCGTGGATTCTTTCCCTTGGACCTTTCCTCACTTCACCTCGATTCCCATTCACAAGTCACAACTCCTTTCTCTATATAGATGTTCACATGCATACAATATATATATCTTTATGACTTATCTATATATATCCGTTTATTATACTCCCAATAAATTTACTTAAAATTCGATTTCCTTAACCCAATGAAATATCAATATCGATGTATAATTTGTTGTTAAAAGCTAGTATAAATTAATGGTGTGAAGACGTTGATGAGTACTGTGTGCGCTTTGATATTTGTTCCAAAAAAAAAAAAAATTCTTTGCATCATTTTCTCAAATTTTTGTAAAATATTTAGCACTTCCATAAAAACATTGGCAACCATAGCATTTAATATATTATATACGCGTTGATTTTCCAATCTTAACCGTGTACAGTACTGCGCGCTTCAACGTATACAATACACAAATCAATAAAAAAATTAATGGCAAAATCATCATTTAACGCATAAGAAGACAAAAAAATATATGAAAATGACAGAAAACTAAGAGTTTGAAAATTAAGTGTCAATTAATGCAAATAAGTAAAAAAAAAAAAAAGCCGTTGCTGTGAGATATAATCTCTAAAATAGACTAACACCATGGTTTAATGTTCGTAGGAAGTATTGTTATTGGTGTCAAATATTCAGCTGGGAGTGATCACGTAGATGAANGCGTTTCAACGTATACAATACACAAATCAATAAAAAAAATAATGGCAAAATCATCATTTAACGCATAAGAAGACAAAAAAATATATGAAAATGACAGAAAACTAAGAGTTTGAAAATTAAGTGTCAATTAATGCAAATAAGTAAAAAAAAAAAGCCGTTGCTGTGAGATATAATCTCTAAAATAGACTAACACCATGGTTTAATGTTCGTAGGAAGTATTGTTATTGGTGTCAAATATTCAGCTGGGAGTGATCACGTAGATGAATGCAGTTTTCATGTAAAAAGGAAAATATTAAAAAAAAACGATTTAGGAAAATGTCCAAAAAAAAAAAAATTGGCTTGAATGGCAATAGTTTTTTTCATGAGTTTTTAGTTTTTGGATTTTAGTTTTTGGTTTTTAGTTTTTAATTGTTTGGGTTTTGTTGTAGATTTTAGTTTTTTTGTCAACAAGATTTTATTTTCCTTTTAAAAACAAAATTGAATGGCATTTTGTCTAGTTTTTTTTGTTTCTAACTATAGTCTAAAAAGAAAATTGATTAATAAGATGAGTTTTGATTATTACATTAGGTTTTGTTTACCCTTAAATTTTTTATTAAATTAAATACCTAAATTTTTAATCATTAGAATAACAATAAAATATATAGTTGTGTGTTATAAAATTAAAAACTGATATAATATATGTACATAATACACCAAATTGACCACTTAAAAGTGCATATATGTTTTTTTTACCAATGTAAATGCTTACAGATTTAAAAAAACAAAAGAAAATTAAAGATTAAAAGAACAAAAGAAAAGTAAAAAAAAAATGCTTATAGATTTTGTGGTTGTAAATCTGTTTGTAATGCAAGGAAAAGAAAACAAAAAACAGAAAGAAAGAAAAAGAGTCAATTTGGTAGAAAACCAATTTTGGACTCAAAATAAGCAAAGTAATCAAAGGTTCGCGAAAACTATAAGTTATTGTGTGTGTTGTTATCATAAATGACGGAAATAACCTTTTGCATCTTGGCCACGTCGTCTCATTTTTAAACTAAAAGGAAAAGTAATGATTACCTAGGGGGGTTTAGTAGAGGATAGGGGGTAATAATATCTTACACAAATCTAGACAAGCTCAATCTCAGCCCAAACTCAATCTCAATCTCAGCCACACGTTTATATAGTTTATTCTCTCTCTCTTCTCTCTTTCTTCGCCAATTTTTTTTCCATCGGCTTAAGAGAATTTTAATCTAGATCGGTGATTTCGTTTCCGCCGATTTCAGTGATTTTGTTTCTGACAAATTTTGGTGATTTCGTTCCGGTGAAAAGGACACACGTTATGATGAATCACGGCAAAGATCTTGTGATTTTTTGGGTGAGTTGACTCGAACTCACTGAGTCGAACATATTCAGCGTTAAAAAAAAAGGTTTACAACATGTATAGTTACGGTTTCCACTCGCTATTTGTTAGATTTAATGACCGGCGACATATTCTTGTAACAAAGATGAGTGAGTGGAAACCATTGTTCACTATATGAGATGAAGATTCGGTGAAAATTCAAAATCCAGTTTTGATGATTGTAAATACGCTTCATAGCTCCAATATTGGATCATCATTATCTCCGATCAAAACTCTCGATGAACTCCGGTGTTGGTTCTTAAGATGTTATGAAGACTAATTGATCCTATGTATATACATTGGAGTAATGAGTTACATATTTTGTTACGGGTTAACATTTATTGTATCATATATGAACACGTACATTTACATTTAACATTATTATTTTCACGTTAAAACACATGTTAGATTGATAACAATAATGAGTTATTTAGATTGTAGCGCGCTACACATAAATCTACATCTAACATTATTGTTACACGGTATAGAACATGTTAGATTGATAACAATAATGAGGTATATAGATTGTTAAATGTGTTATTGATTTGCTTATTGCGTTACAGATAAATATAACGCATTATTAAATATGTTAACGGTATAACGATGAATTTTTAAGACTAAATCAGATTTCAAAGATACACGTAATTATTGTTGTTAAACTTACATGTTGTTAGTAGGAACATAAACCTTCTTTTAAAATGTAGTGATTTCATAACATATTATTTATTGTACCATACAAACATGTAGATTTACCTCTAACTTTTAATTTGTTTAGCGTGGTAACTCATTTATTGTACCGATAAGTAGTTTGTTATTGGCTATTAGACATGTTATCAGTCTAACATTAAATTTGGCAGACTACTTCAGATTCAAATAAATTAGTGGTTATTTATCATTTAGCCAATTGTCGATGTTTAACATTTAGACTAGTTGGGTCGCATGTTTTCACTGGAGTGGTCATTACTAACATAACTTCTATATGAGATTTGCTATTCATATTGAATGTGTGGGCAATAAATAAACATCTAACATTAGCCATCACCGATAAATAAATTGTTATCAACTATTAGATATGTTAGCGGTCTAATAATGGTAGATTAGCCATTACCAAAGATATATCTCCAAAAGCATGTTTAGGCAATTCATAAGCAAGATTTTCATTTTTCCACTCGAACAAAATTCTCGACGAAGCCATTAACATATAGAGAATCACATAACCTCCATCGAAGAAGCTATGCAACTCTCTCTTTCACGAAATACACCATGAACAGTACCAAACCAATTGCAAAGAGGATATGTAATATATTACACTCTAACATCTACATTATGTGTATACATATTTTATTATCCGACTAACATCAAACCAAACCGTTTTTGAAACAATAACAATAACAATAACACAACATTTATTACTCGTGTACATATTTTATTATCCGGATAAGTTAAATATTAGAGACTCTACCATAATAATTACTCGGACACATATGTTATTATCCGACTAACATAACCCATAGTATCTCACAGACAATAGCAAAACACGAACTTTAAAACGCCGAATATACAACAAATATATTAATTGTTAGAGAGTCTAACACTATAATTATTTATATACATATTTTATTACCTGGTGATGTTCCGCTCTCCCACCGCTCTCTCTCTTCGTCGGAATCCCAGATTCTAGAGAACTCATTTTGTATTGAGAAATTACATGCAACTCCGACGAGATTACAGAATCTCAAACAAATCCCTACATCGGCTAGATATTCTCCGAGATTACAGAATCTCAACCTCTAGATATTTTCTAATCCTGAAAATCCTCCGAATTGCATCTAATACTTGTGTCCGCAACTGTACGCATCAGAAAAATGTATAGATATGACACCAAATTACCGATGACATATTCAATTTCCATGGAGAGCAAAATCAAAACAAAATTATAGGGCCGAAGTGAAAAGATTGCACGACGAAAGGCTCAAACTTTTGAATTTATGTTTTTATAACAATTCAACCGAAACTTACAACTTTAACAGTTTTCTGTATATGTGATAAAATCATGCGTTTCGAAAGATCATTTCAATATCTACGTAGATGATTTCACGTAATTCCGACAATTCAGCAGAAATGTATGAGCAAAACAATATTTATGGTTTACTCGCAATTTGACCAAATTCGTGCAATATATTTTGGTTCTTAACGTTGTTTGTTCAAACAAAATTCAAACCAATATGAAGAACATTTATGCAAAGTTTCAAATAATTTCATCAAAAATTCATGGATTTACCATTTTCCATTATTTTTACTACAAACAGTTTTTTTTTTCCAATTCATCATGAATAAACGAGTCTACCATATAGATATTTTCAATAAAAAAGAATTAGGTTTTTTTGTTCGTGTTTCAATTTTGAAAATAAAATTAAGCTAACAGTTTTGTTTTAACGGTTTATAAAATTTACCGAAAAAAACCCACTAAACATTCAAAACCTGATGGGGATATAAACCTATATCAATGTATATGTAAACATGATCCGTCAGTTTTAAATTCGCATTTGTTCAATACAAAAATAAGATAAGTGGATTTGAAATTTTATATGGTTTTCGGATATATATTAAGTTTTTAGCTATTTTTAACATATGCAAGTGCGGGCATGAACAGTAAATACGTTTTATAAGTAAGAAATAATAGTATAATTTCAAATATGATAATATAATTTATTTTAAGCCAATTATATTTGTTGCGTTTGTTCATAAAAACTTGCTGTGTAAATAAATGGTTTTCATTTTTCTATATCCTCTATTGTTTAAAACAATTTTTCTATATCCTCTAAGAGAAAAAGTTATTTAGCTAGAAAATAAGACGTGTTAGTCGTTTTAAGGAAAATTTTGAGGACAATCTCGTCCACTCAGTTCTAAAAATATATACTCATGAATTGAATATATGGTGACGTACTTAATTATAGGTGTTTTTAGGCAATTTGGCCTAGTTTTATGATCAATTAGTATCCTAATTTTTTGTAGGTGTGTAATTGGTTGGTTAAAAATAGTCAGCGAGAGAGGTTTGACTAACACTACTGTTCAGAAAGAGTCACGCACTATCTATTTTAAGCGTAGAGGAAACAAAGAAAATACTCGTTGTTCCAAATCTTTTAACTTTCTACGTTACCCAACAGTACACACCAATATCTTTTTTTTTTTTTTTTTTTGAGAAAGGGTTGCACACCAATATCTTTTTAACACATAGTCACATTTAGTAATATAATATTCATAATAATATTGTTAAATTTACATATGTACACCACAAGATTAATTATAAGGTTCAAAAAAAAAAGATTAATTACCAATTCATCTTGATTAGGTTTGAAGTTTCAGGCCTCCCTTTAGCTCACTTTCAGAAGACAATCACCTATCACTATTCACTAATATAGTAATCAATTATATAACATATATACACAAATAAGTCTTGCATCTTTCCAAATGATTTCTCGATTAGTTGATTTTAGAGCGATCAATATCGAGCACTAGTTGGACCTAAATATTGTCTGATCTACATAAAAAAAAAACTCTTCAAAAATCATTTTAAAACTATTTATTTTTATAGTCTATCCAATTTATAATACTCGTTTCACTCTTACCATATATGTGAATTACTTACTATACATGTATTACTATCCAATTCTGTTCAATCAATAATTGGATGATATACATATAGTAGTTTTTAATCGGTGTTAGGTAATTCCAATGGTCATACTAGGATAAAAAAATATATGTAAGATTAGTGAAGCAAAGAAGCAAATAGTTATATGTTCTACCAATAGCTTTTAAAACAAAAAAGACAACAAGTAATGATATAGACTAAGGTTTTAAAAGCAACAAGAACCACCAAACCAACATTAATTTTTATTCTTTACAGATTGAATACAGACATCAGTCCCTCTCTGCTTCTCACTCACACACAGTACATATACATATATATTTATATGCGCCCGTGTGATATCAACAGCTGTATCAATCTTCTCTCCTTGAAATATAAACCTCTCTCTATCTCTCTCTCTCTCTAATTTTACCATGTCGGAGAAACGAATTGGGATGGTCGAGAAAAGTAACAACAAGAGACAAAGAGTGAAACTTGTTTCCGAGTTCTCCATCAACGACCACCACGACGTGCTCGTAGAAATCCTCCGGCGACTAGACGGCCCTTCTCTCTGCTCAGCCGCTTGCGTGTGCCGACTTTGGTCAGCCGTGGCTCGCAACGACTCAATATGGGAAGAGCTCTGTTTCCGACAAGTGTCACCACGACCTTCTCTTTCCCTGCGCTCCGTTGTGTCGGCTCTTGGTGGCTACCGATGTCTCTACTTCCTCTGCATCCGTCCGGTCCTCGCACGACTCCCCAAGATCCTCTGGAGCAGAGACCAACTTCAGCTCTCACTCTCCCTTTACTGCGTACACTACTACGAGCGCCTCTACGTCGGCGCGTGGCATGGAGACGCGCCACCTTCTTCGCTTATGTTCCTTCGGAAACCCGTCAACGTCGTCTGATTCGCCTTTTGCCGGAACGGCCATTAATAAATTATTAGTTCCCAAGATTGTATTCTTTTTTTTTTTTGGTGCTAAAGATTGTATTCTTTATCATATTATTATTTACTCCGATTTGTTACGATTACGAAATTTCAATTTCATCATTTCATTACAGGATTTTTATTAATAAACGTGGGATCCTTTTTTTGTTCACTCCGGTTTCTTTTCTCCCTAGATACTGCCAACGCGTAGCTGATTTGTCTCTTCTACTTTTTTTTCTTTCTTTCTTACAGTTACTTACATCTAATCTCCCACTTCATTAACTTCACTTTTTGGTTTAATGTGAAAAATATAATAAAGGAGACTAATCTCCCACATCATTAGTTTCACTCACTTGGTTTAATGTGAAAATATAATAAAGAAAAAAAATTCTACCTATTGGTTGAACATTTACCTCTCTATTTTTGTTTTGTGTGGAGAGGACACTATTTTTTTAGAATGGAAGAAAAAAAATGATGTTCCAATTAACAAAAATATATGAAAAAGTCAACAAAAATCACTAAATTCAATTTTGTTTGATATAGATAGTAACAATAAGAAGTGAATTTTATTGTGGAATGTCAATTTTCATTAACCAACAAAAAAAAAATAGTGTACATGAGAAAACCAAAATTAGCCAATGTCGTCGAAGTGATTTACCAAAAATCTTAGAAGAATTTTAGGGAAATCAGTCTACTTGTAATGGAATCGACGTTAAAAACCATAAAATAAATTGTTGTGCTTTTCAGAAAGAGTTTGCCTCGAATGGTTATGTTTGCATTGTCAAAGACGACTAAATTAAGGAGAGTTGGGTGATTGCAGATGAACCAAATTAAACACTCCAACTCGAAAATAGTTTTGTACTTCTACCGGTTTGATTTCGAAACTATATTTTCCTTAGAAATCATTCAATTTTTATAACTTTAAAACATAGATGAAATCCAAAACTTTATTAAAATCAAAGACCAATATTCAAAATGCTAGAATACCGTCTTATAAAACCGAAATCTCCCAAAGTTTAAAACACTTGTACATCTGTTGTATAGTCTCCAAACTATACCATACCATCGCTTTAATTTTATATTTTTCTCTAGTTATGTACTCATACATATTGTGGCCTGAAAGTAGAGTTTTACGAGTTTTAAAGAAGGTCGGACATGCATAGGAGCAGGCTCATCCCTCTTTTAAGGCATGTGAAGCATTGGTTTGAAGCCATATAAAAAGAAAATTTGGGCCACATTTTCGAAAGTGTTTGTAGCTTAGATGGTTAAGTCATCATACTTAACCCTCACATCTACTGTCTCAATGCCCATTTTTCCAATTTTTTAATTAAAGTAAACAATTTTTATTAGTTAATTAGAAACTTAATTTTTCTCTTTGACTTCGACAACAACAATTTTGCTTTCTCTTGTAAATATTCTATAATTTTAAGGACCATATTTTTTTGATATGCTTCAAACCTATTGAAAGTTTGGGACGAACGACACTCCGTAGGAGTTACATGCTCTCAAGTGTACAAAAAGACTTTGTTTGCTTTCCCTCGAACTTAAATTCAACATCAATTTTGAAATTCGAGTAGGCGATGTAAATTTAAAAGGAGGTTAGTAGATATTATTTCGCGATCAAACAACCCGAATAGAGTCATGCCATCATCTTCATCATAAAATTTTGAATGTCAGTTTATTCAAGTCGGAAAATAGTAAGATCAAAATTAAACCCAATTATGTTAAATCCAATTTCGGGTCTAAAACTTTGATCTTCGATACCAATGTCTTTCTCTACGCAAAATTCTTCTTGTTTGATTTTATTTGATTCATTTATCTTGATTTTATATTGTACTTCGATTCATTTTGGTTGATCCATTTATTTGGTTCCCCCTTGTTATATTCTGATATGTAATTATGGTATAATTCGTATGAATTATAAGATTGAGTACCACAAAAACATGAAACAACGAATTGAAGAGTATAATGGTTGGCCAACAATTTAGAGTTTAATAGATGATATTGGATGTGAGAAAAAGTGATGATATTTACATACATATGCATACTAGAGTCCAACGCTTAAAAGTATATTGTCAATAGGATGAGCTAGGAATGGGATGAATTGGATATCTTTGTATGTACTTTTGTTGTAGTTAATAGATTCGTTAAAAGCGTCAAGTTTGGTGATGGACCACAAAAACAAAGGCATTCAAATTTTCCTTTTTATTTTTTTGAAAGGAGTTGTCTTGGTTAATCCATAACAAAATATACTAAAGGCCCATTCGCAAATAACAGCCTGCCTTGATTTTGACATTCCCACATCTACCTTGCCCCATATAATTCAACAATGGTGTGCTTTTTTTTTTTTTAACCAATAAAAATATGGGCCTGTTTGGGTTAGACTTCGAAAACTTTTAAAGCATTTAACAGTATTTAAAATATTTTTTTTGTCAAACAGACTTTTACTATTTTATTAATTCTAAAGTCTCAAAAACAAAACTTTTTTTGTTGTCATGATATCTAAAAGCTACGTAAGATGAGTTTTTACACACAAAAAACTAAAAAAATTAAATACATTTAATTTCTTTTTCTTTTTCTTTTTCCCCCAAAATCATTCAAAAAACTTTATAGATTTATATATAGATAATTACTAACTAAATTTAATTGATTAATTATTTTATTTTTTCTGTTTTCTTTTGATATCTATTTTTTTAATTTTTTTTTATAAAAATCTTTGAAAAATATCATAAATGATAAAAGTCTTGAATGCTTCTCTATTGAACAAGTTTCATTTAGAACAAAACTTTTTTAATAATTACTATTATTAGTTCCGAATTTATTTCTAGTTCTTTTGTATTTTTTGTCAACAAATTTTTGTATTGATTGCTTATGCCAATATAAATATTTTTTTTAATAATTTAAATCCGGCGTAAACTATATTCTTTACAAAAAAAATTATCTGCAATTTTTAAAGTAACAGTCAGTTTCTACAGCTTTTATTATCAAACAGACTTTTATCATTTTTTAAAATAACAGCTATAACTTTAACAGCTAAAAATTTTTAAAATCAAAAATCTACGGTCAAAGCCAAAAGTATCAACCCTTACCAAGCAGACCCAGAGTGCCTTTACAAGAAGAAGAAGACATACATGCTTGAAACATTTGAAGACATTGACTTCTTTGCATACATCTAACACGACACAACTCATAATCTTTTCCTTTTCTGCATACATCAACACACAGCTCATAAACAACGCGAAATTTCAATGCATTGTATCAAAGATTCACAGAGTTATTATTTTCTTTTGTATTCTTAGCCTTATTAGTTTCTTCAATTCGTCATGAACGAGTGAGATTAACATAAAACATTTTTAATCATAATTACTAGTGATGTATACATGCGAGAACCAATCCAAAAACTTTGATATCAGTGTAAGACATTAAATACAGAGGCATTAAATCCGTGTTAGCGAAGAAACGAGTCCAGAATTGGTAGCATTCTTTTAAAATTCTAGTGATGTATACATGTTTTAATTAGCATTCTTTTAAAATTCTTCCTAATAGTGAAAATGTTGAACATATAACTTCTCTCTACATGAACAAGGGAAGTTACAACAAACAAAAAAGGTTGATGGGGTTAATGGAATTAGTGAAAAGTTATCACAATAAACTATCCATAACCACCCCATCAGTTAGACTTTGAACTAACAAAAGTTTCATCATATTCGCAATTGCCCAAATGGAACTTATGTCTTTGAGGGATCGAAAAACGCGGAAATCGGGCGCGTGAAGGTCACGTGCGGCGATTTCTCTCCAAAAAAATCACCTCTCAACCGTTCTCAGATCTTGCTCGCTCTGGTGGTTCCTCCGACGAATCCGGCGTCGTGAGTGAACCACCGGCCTTTTGCGAACCGGCGGCTCTTCATCCGTGGTCTGGGATCTTCTCCGGTGAAGTTGCAATCGACTCTGGCTCTGCGGCGGGGAAGATGGCTTCTTGTGGCGGTGACAGTGGTGTCCCTCCGATCTGTGAGGACTGGATCTCGTGAGGCGACCTCTACCGGAGCTCCTGCAGTGGTGCCTTGTCCGGCTCGACGTCCTGTTGCGGTGGTTCTGGATCCATGGTTTTGCGGCGGCGAAGTAGCTAGAGGCTGGTGGATGGCCGGATGTCACTGTGGGTCTAAGACTGCTTAGGGGACGGCAGCGTCGGTGACCTACGGGGTTCCGGCTATCTGAGTTAATGGCTTCCCCCTCGTCCGTTGCATCTCTCTTCATCTAAGTAAACCGTCCGGCGAAGGCTTTTGGCCTCTGCTTCTCTGCCAGAGTGGTGCGAGGCGGTGGTAGTTAGTCCTTTTTCTACCTTGTCTTGCGGCGGTGGTCATGTGCCGCTACAGATTTTGGGTCGATGACGGAACTTGCGCGATGGTGGTCTATCTCGGTCCCCCGGAGGTCTTCTGTTCCGACGGTATTGATTGGAGGTGGAGGCAGGTTCCCAGAAGCGGTGGTCCTGTTCTGCGTTCTAGGGTTTGTCTCCGCACCCGGTTTTTTCTGGTTCTCGTCCTGACCCGGTTCTGGTTTTCGATTTCAATGTAATTTGGTTTAGTTCCCAAATCAAGTCCTCTGGGTTATTATGGTTCGGTTCTGTAATCCGGTTTAATATTAATAATAAAAAATAATTATGTGGCAAAAAAAAAAAAAAAAAACTTATGTCTTTTCCGCTTATAGAAGGAGAACTATTGTATATTTTTTTGGTCAACATATACAGGGAAAATCTAAGGGGCTTTATATTATAGTCTGAAATAAAATACATACGACTTATTAGGGTTAAAACGTTGGTGGTATATTAGATTATAAATTTACCTTGAAAACGTTGGGGTTGTAAGAATATATTAGGAAAGTGAAGTCAAAAGTCAACAGGACGACGCAGAGGTGACCGGCTGGTTGGGTTACCTCTTTAGTCTTTACATAAAACTATTTCCGTCAAAGCCCCAAAATTCTTCTCTTTCTTTGTTTTTTTCCTTAAAAAAAAGAAGTAATTATTCTTCGCCTTACATTTTGTCTTTGCTCACTCTCTCCCTTGTTCCTCGGCTATAGCTCCCGATTCCGGTGAGTCCTTCTCCTTCTGCTAATCTCGGATCTGTTTCCTCTCTCGCTCATTCTTGTTCCCTTGAGCAAAACGAATTTAAACTTTCATGATCGAGTTGTTGAAGTTCGAGGCCGGTTTGTAAAATCGGTGCTAGAGGAGTCAAATTTCAGCTTCGATTGAGTTGGGTTTATAGTATCTAAGCTTGATTTTTATCTACTTTTGCTATAAATTTGTAAGATTTTTTTTGTTTCGTTTCGTGTTTGACTTGTGACTCGTTTAATCATATGAAGCAAATAGGTAGGTTCGCGGAACCATTTCCTCACGTCTTACTGATGTTTATGGTTTGATACTCTTTGATCTGAAGTCACTGTTGTACTGGAACGTGCTTTCTACTTTGAAACAAAAAATTCTGGGATTTCTAGGGATTTTGACAAATAATTTGGGTTTTTTCTTTTCTGGGTAAAAGTCAAAGTGAGATGTGTCTGATTACATTACTTTGAGGTCTTGGATTCATACTGTGATTGTAAATTTTTTACTTTTCTTTCTTTCTTGTGTTAGTCAGTACTTTGAGATGATTCTTCTTTTGATGCAGCATTAACTGGTTGTTTGTTATTGATGGGCACATCATCTGGGTCCAACCATCCCCACCAGATGTTACCTCCGCGTCAGCAACTACGTAGTGGAGGGCTAGAAACAGCGCTTTCGCTGGTATCTTCGGATCCCCATTTGTCACATGAAGGTCAGGAGCCGCGGTCTAATTCTGATGTTGTGCGCGAGTCTCCCGCTGAGAGTGCGAGTTCTCAAGAAACATGGCCACTCGCAGATGCTCTTGTGGCAAAGAAGACCGTGAAGCAAAAGATGGAGCCTGATTCTCAGGAACAAACCGTGATGCACCATGTGTCTAGTGCAGATAAAGTATCAGTACGGGACATAGCTAGGGAAAGAGTTGAAATAGTCGCTGAGAGAATGCACAGATTACCGGATGAGTTTCTTGAGGAGTTAAAGAACGGCCTTAAATCTATCCTTGAGGGAAATGCAGCGCAGAGCGTTGATGAATTCATGTTCCTGCAGAAGCTTCTTCAGAGCAGATCTGATTTGATCTCTACAACACTTATTAGGGCCCACCGGGTGCAGCTTGAAATTCTTGTAGCCATAAATACCGGAATCCAGGCGTTTTTGCACCCAAACATCAGTCTGTCTCAGACATCTCTCATCGAGATTTTCATATACAAGAGATGCAGAAATATAGCCTGCCAAAACCAACTACCAGCTGATGATTGCTACTGCGAAGTATGCACCAACAGGAAAGGATTCTGCAACCTTTGCATGTGTGTGATCTGTAACAAATTTGATTTTTCTGTCAATACCTGCCGCTGGATTGGATGCGACTTGTGTTCCCACTGGACTCATACTGATTGCGCTATTCGGGATGGACATATCACCACAGGATCCTCTGCTAAGAATACATCAGGTCCAGGAGAAATGTTGTTCAAGTGCCGGGCATGCAATCGCACGTCTGAGCTGCTGGGTTGGGTGAAAGATGTATTTCAACACTGTGCACCAAACTGGGATCGGGAATCTTTGATGAAAGAACTTGACTTTGTTAGTAGGATTTTCCGGGGAAGCGAAAATCCACGAGGTAGGAAACTATTCTGGAAGTGCGAGGAGCTTAATGAAAAGATTAAGGGTGGTTTGGCCGAAACAACTGCTGCCAAATTAATTTTAATGTTTTTCCAAGGTAATTACTGCTGGCAAGTGTATACATTTTATTTATTTATGAATAGACACTACTCTGCCTGTCTAGTCTAACCCTTTTCGTTAACACTGAAGAGATCGAATTAGACTCTGCGAAGAGCTTTGAGAATGGAGAAGGTGGACGTCTGATAGCACCTCAGGATGCATGCAACCGAATTGCTGAAGTTGTACAGGAGACTCTGAGGAAAATGGAAATAGTGGCTGAGGAGAAGATGAGGATGTTCAAGAAGGCACGCATGGCTCTGGAGACTTGCGATAGAGAGCTCGAAGACAAAGCCAAGGAAGTAGCAGAACTGAAAACGGAGAGTCAGAAGAAGAAACTTCAGATAGACGAGCTAGAAAGGATCGTGAGGCTGAAGCAAGCAGAGGCAGACATGTTCCAGCTGAAAGCCAACGAAGCAAAGCGGGAGGCTGAGAGGCTGCAGAGGATTGCACTAGCGAAAATGGATAAGTCTGAGGAGGAATACGCAAGTAACTATCTGAAACAGAGACTGAGCGAGGCCGAGGCAGAGAAGCAGTATCTGTTTGAGAAGATTAAGCTGCAGGAAAATTCGAGGGTAGCATCACAGAGCAGTGGTGGTGGAGGAGACCCGTCGCAGGTGTTGATGTACTCAAAGATCCGCGATCTGCTTCAAGGATACAATCTCTCGCCCAAGGTAGATCCTCAATCAAACGAGCGCCATCCTTTCAGATCCAATCCTTGATGCTTCCTCCCTTATATATATATATATATATGTATGTAGTTTTCATATCCTAAAATTCATCACTTTGTTTGCAAAACGAGTGTTTGTAGCCTTAACTCTATTTACTGATATTTTCTAATTTGTGTGTTCTCATTTTGTTGATATGAATTTGTTTTTCTATTATGTGGTTTCTTTATTGGTTGATTAGGTGATTTGTGAAACGCAGAGAGAGAGAGAGAGAGAGAGAGAGAGAGAGAGTTGATTGTGCAAACAACAGAGTGAATTTTATTTTACGTCTTTTCTACAACTCTTACATTGGCTTTGAGATTGAGCTATGTAACTCTTATTGGAGGATTCTCTGATAAGAAAGAACCTGAAGAAGAAGAAGAACTTGTTTATTGATAAGTGTCTACGTAACAACTTGCAAAGGTTGATTATAGAGTCCTTGCTCTCTCCCTACACATTACAACTGAGCTATCCAACCAAGCTCGAATTTGTTTGATCCGCAACATATATTATAAATCAGTGAATGAGTGATATATTTTATTTCATTTCCAGCAGTTAGTTCTATTAATCCTATCTTGACTTTCAAAGTAAATGTCTGCGTGAGCTTGTTCACGTATGTGTGAGTTTGTTTATTCACATATGGTCGGTGTCAGGAACCATCAAATGTATTTGTATTGAAACATAGAAACCAAAAGTTTGCATATTCCCCTCTTGGGTTTTGAACTCGGGGAACACCTTTCATTTTAATTTACATAAATGGCAATAGAGATGATTTTTTTTTTTTTTTTTTGTTTCTCTCGGCCTTTTGGCTAAGATCAAGTGTGGCAATAAAGATTATTAAAGTTATTAAAATAGGTGGTGAGGTTTTTGTTTTTGTTTTTGTAAGTAAAAAACAAAACGGATAAAACACGTTTTGAACATTTTTATCCACGTAACATAAACTTCTAAAACAGTTTTACATAATTCAACTACGGATAGTAGTTCAAGAATGTTTTGACCGCCACATATATACTAGAATAATGTGTTAGAGCCATTATTTAATGTAAATTAGTAATTTTGAAATAATAATAGGATAAAGACAATTATGTTATGAAAACATATTGTGTGCATCTATTTAAATTATTTCTAATTTGAGAATTGGAGGGTACTATTTCTATTAATAGTGGTCCCAAAAATTTCTGCATTTCGATCACCAAAAAATATATAGTTGGAGATGGTGAAATTTCCTGAAGAAGTGGCTGATGGAGTTAAGCCAGGAAAGAGAAGAATGAAAACAGAGCTAGCATTGGATTTTCTTTAGTTCACAAGTCATGGACATATACATACACATTCACATTTATGTCACATGGATCCCTCTTTGTATGAATTACAGAAAACGACAAAAAGACAGATTTCATGTATAAACGTTTTTAGAAACATTCCATATCAATATTTTGTTAAAACTGATATCTCCTGTTTTTTTGAACATCACTAAAACTGATATCTCCATTTTAACAAAGAAAGAAAGAAGTGATATCTCCTTATGATAAGATATGGGAGGGTTGTTAAAAAGAAAAGAACGGCAAGGGGGGTTGTGTTGTGGGGTCATAATGACACAACATTCACTTAACAAAAAAGAGAGTAAAGGTAAAAGCTGATATTCTATAAATTTATTTGTGCTTGGGAAATTCTTTCTTATTTATTTGGATTTTCTTGGTACTTTAAATTGCATCTCCACCTGAATTGCTCTTGAACAAATATTTGGAGTAATTGAACTAATTAACTTCATAGTTTTTTTATTAGCAAAATCCACAGATAATATTTTTGTAAATCTGTTGGTTCTTTTATCGAACATTTTTATTATAATAAATTTTACGTATATTTTTTAGAAAATATTACAATATTCTATCCAACTAAGACGTTATTTTACATAATTTCACGTGTTAGTTTTGTAACACGTGTTAATTTTTAACACGTGTTATAAAACGCACCATTTTTACGAAATAACCATTGCGCTTTGTGTGTAAATTTTGGCTCTATAAAAGGCTATTTTCAGCTTCAGGTATTTGTTTTATAAAAATTCTCAGAAGTTAATAATGTTTAAAGTTCAGTACATACAATCAGGGCAGTGTATATTTGACCACTTTATAGTTTTTTTATTTTTTGTATTTTTCCTATGATCCAACATGTTTCCGACCATGGAAACGGTTCTGATTGAAAGCTTCGGTTCAATCATAAAAATGCTATCCTGAAATATCAACAAACCTAACTGGACAACTGTAAACTTCTTACATACGCACGAACCCGATCAAAATCAACCTAGAGTCGTGTTTTGTACAATCGTGTGGCATGGAATCACAACATTTGAATTCAACATTGTAGTCTTTCTATACCGGTCAACATTCTTTGACTTTGATTTTCTATGGTTTTCCCGTTTTGCTTATTATTTTTCGTCTGTATTATTGTATGAAAACTAAATATATCTTTTCACACGTTTTCTTTATAATAAAGATTCGAGATAATGAAAGTTCATAATGGATTGAGACAAATATTGGATCGGGGACATGTATCTTCGATAATTGAGGGTTTAAAATAAAATGAATTGTGGTGGTGGTCGAGACATGTTTGAGTGGTATAATCGTAAATAACACGCGCAATTGAGAGATTCTATTCTCTCTCTGATAAGTAAGAGTGACTTCTCTGTTGTAAAGTCATTCGAGCCATTCCCATGTGCCTTGTCTCCGACAGCTTTCTCTCTCTTCTTGCTCTTGCTCTTGCTCTGGTTCACATGGTACTTCAATAAGATTCACTAATTTTAAGGTTTTTCATCTCAGAAAAGTCAGGTGGGTACTACCAAACTTGGATTTTTTTCTTCACTAAGAACAATTCTGTTCGATCTTTAATTCCTCGGTTTTCTAACTTTATTATGATCCCCTCGAAATATAGACACACATCAGATCGTAAATCCTCTCTCTCTCTCTCTCTCTCTCTCTCTCCTTCTTGATCCTGTCGGAAAATTCTTTGATTTGGAGTGTATGTTGCTCAATTAACCCAGTCAAGTAGACGGAAAAGGTATGAATTTACTGCTCTGTTAAGTTCTTAAACTCTGTTTTTATGAGTAGCTGCAGAGGAGCTAATAGTAGATTTGGTTTGCTTAAGGGTTTTACTAATCAATATAATTCTGCAAGTACTTGCATACATTTCAACTATATATCTTCACTTACTGAATTCCTTGCAAATAGAGGGATCTGAGTTACAAAACTATGTTAGGCAAGTTAAGTCGACATGAGCTAGAGTTTCTCCAAGATGGTTTCATATGAGTCAAGTCTGATTGTTTCTACTTGTACTTGTGCAGATCATTTAAGGTGTGACAAGAAATGTACAAGCATCCTAGACAAGAGATTGAGGCTTACTCTTTGCCTCCTTTTGAGCCTAACTCTGTTGGGAAGCTTATGTACTTACCGTTTCACAACCCTCCTAAACGGTATTGCACGCGCGAGCCATCTCCCGATTCTCCTGCTTACAATGCTCTTTTATCCGCTACGGTTTTTGTATCACATAACAACTCTGCATATGAGGATACGTCTGGCTCTTGTGTGACGGACGATTTGAATGACGACTTTAAACACAAGATAAAGGAACTCGAGACAGTGATGATGGGACCGGACTCCTTGGACCTAGTCGTTGATGGCACGGACTCCTTTGATTCCACATCGTGTCAAGAGAATAACAGCTGGAGATCAACTCTAGAGGTCCTCTCCAGACGTGATCTAAGAGCTGATCTTGTTTCATGTGCGAGAGCTATGTCTGAAAACGATCTAATGATGGCACATTCGATGATGGAGAAGCTGCGCCTGATGGTCTCGGTTTCTGGTGAGCCTATTCAGCGGTTGGGAGCTTACTTATTGGAAGGCCTCGTGGCTCAATTAGCTTCATCGGGTAGTTCCATATACAAAGCACTTACTAAGTGCCCTGCACCCGCAAGCACCGAGCTTCTCTCCTACATGCACATTCTCTATGAGGTGTGCCCTTACTTCAAGTTCGGATACATGTCAGCAAATGGTGCCATTGCTGAAGCCATGAAGGAAGAAAACCGAGTTCACATTGTCGATTTCCAAATTGGTCAAGGGAGTCAATGGGTCACTCTTATCCAGGCTTTTGCAGCTAGGCCCGGTGGGCCTCCTCGGATACGGATAACGGGTATTGACGATATGACTTCAGCGTATGCTCGTGGAGGTGGCCTAAGCATTGTCGGAAACAGACTCGCCAAGCTTGCTAAGCAGTTCAACGTTCCATTTGAGTTCAACTCGGTATCAGTGTCAGTGTCCGAAGTTAAACCTAAAAATCTCGGAGTCCGACCAGGGGAAGCTCTAGCCGTCAACTTTGCCTTTGTGCTTCATCATATGCCGGACGAAAGCGTGAGCACCGAGAATCACCGGTACAGTTTGTTTTCGAAATTTGTTTAAACATAAAATGATCCTTGTGTGTTTCCCTTGACTGAGTATATTTCGCAGGGACCGGTTACTGCGAATGGTGAAGAGCTTGTCTCCCAAAGTGGTGACTCTAGTGGAGCAAGAATCAAACACAAACACGGCCGCCTTCTTACCGAGGTTCATGGAGACAATGAATTACTATGCCGCGATGTTCGAGTCGATTGATGTGACTCTCCCAAGGAATCACAAACAGAGGATTAATGTGGAGCAGCATTGTCTAGCAAGAGATGTTGTGAACATTATCGCATGTGAAGGAGCTGATCGGGTGGAGCGGCACGAGCTCCTAGGGAAATGGAGGTCACGGTTTGGGATGGCAGGTTTCACCCCTTATCCGCTGAGCCCCCTGGTGAATTTCACCATTAAAAGTCTGCTCGGGAACTATTCGGACAAATATAGGCTGGAAGAAAGAGAGGGAGCCTTGTATCTTGGTTGGATGCAACGAGATTTGGTCGCCTCGTGTGCCTGGAAATGAAACGGAGACACTCTATATTGTAATCTCAATTCAAGTGTTTCTACATGTATGCAATGTAGTCGCTCATTTGAATCTTCAAAACATTAGAAGAATCTTATATCTACTACTAGAGAGTCGAGACCAACAGAGATGCAGCAATTGCCCAAAATTCAAAGTCAAAGCATTTCCAGTTAAACTTAATTCAAACTGGTGGATCAAGTATAATTCTTTTGTATGGTAAACCAATGCGTTATGTTATGGATCCTTCTTCTAGCAGGACTGCTCTTTACATAATAGGTAAAGTTTTTTGTGGGCACATCGCTAACAATTCTTTTTATAAGTGTACCCAAACTCAAATACGACCTGAACATTTTTAAAAATAAATTTTGCAAATATAGAATGAACACACAGCTACATGAGCCATCCGATCTCTCCAACCTATTTTTATAGTTGCCTTCTGACGTAAGCAAAGAAAAGACCACACAGAGGTACTCCACAAATCCCACAATCGAATTTTATAGTACCTTATTATGAGCAGAAAAAGTCTTGGTTTTCTAAAATTGAAATGCTTTTTTTGGAAAACAACGGTATTAGTGTTTAAGTCAAGACACATATCCTAAGACTTTCCAAAAATATCGGCTAGAAAAGCTGAAAGGAACGGTGGAGAAGAAAGTGAACGTTCATATCTCTCTCCTCCTAGAGGCTATATAATGGCAGCCAAACCAAGGAACAAAACATAAATAAGAAAAATAACTTTTCAAATATTAAATAAAAAATAACTAGTGGATTACCAAAAAACAAAAAAACAAAAAAACTGTAATCACTAGTGACTAAAATAAATCCCAATAATGGGTGTACATTTTGGAGTATCCACATTCTTTGTTTTTTGTTTGCTAGGTTTATCAGCAAATGCTAAAGTATTCAACATCGGTTCTCCTCCAGGGTCTGATATCACTAATGTAAGTTTCTAACATATGTAAGTAAAAACCCATCCCGTTGATCTCGACATTGATATCTTGCGCTTCTTTGCGATGCAGGCATTGTTGAAAACATTCAAGGAGGCATGCCAGTTCCCGACGAAGAGCACCGTTATGATCCCAAAAGGTGAATACAAGCTTGGGGAAATAGAGATGTTGGGTCCATGTAAAGCCCCGATAAGGATTGCACTTCAAGGCACCGTGAAAGCTGACGGAAACGTTAGAGGGAAGGAATATTGGGTTGCTTTCCGCAACATTAATGGGTTTAAGTTGAACGGAGGTGGTGTCTTCGACGGTGAAGGTAACGCAGCATGGAGGGTTAATAATTGCCACAGGACATTCGAATGCAAGAAACTCCCCATCGTATGTATCTATCTATCTATATAATTACTTATATCTGGGTTCCGCAAATATATAGTTGTGGTAATTTGTTGATGTTTTGTGTCATTGTTGAACAGAGCATACGGTTTGATTACGTGACTGACGCTAAGATAAGAGGCATAACCTCGTTAGATGCAAAGAACTTCCACATTAACGTGATCGGGGCAAAGAATATGACATTCGAAGACATGAAGATCGTGGCCCCTGCCGGTAGTCCCAACACCGATGGAATCCACGTGGGAAGGAGTGACGGGATCAAGATCATCAACTCGCTCATCTCCACGGGAGATGACTGTGTCTCTGTTGGAGACGGCATGAAAAACCTTCTTGTGGAAAGAGTTACATGCGGTCCCGGACACGGGATCAGTGTTGGAAGCCTGGGAAGGTACGGGCACGAGCAAGACGTCAGTGGCATCAGGGTCGTGAACTGCACCCTCCAAGATACTGACAATGGGGTAAGGATCAAGACATGGCCGTCTGCAAAATGCTCCACGACCGCCTCCAATATCCATTTCGAGAATATTATCCTCAAGAACGTCAGCAACCCCATCCTCATCGATCAAGAGTACTGCCCCTGGAACCAATGCAACCTGCAGGTGCGTACGTACAAAAATAAAAAGAAAATAAAAGCAATTTCAAGAAAACCAAATGATTATATATAGATCAGTCCGTGGGGACTACTTTCGTATTGGTTATGATTCCAAGACGTTTTTTGTTTTGTAGAAACCATCATCTATCAAGCTGGTGGACATAAGCTTCAAGAATATCAGAGGAACGTCAGGGAACAAAGACGCAGTGAAGCTTTTGTGCAGCAAGGGATATCCGTGTAAGAACGTGGAGATCGGTGACATTAACATTAAGTATACTGGAGCCGACGGTCCACCGACGTTCAGTTGCTCCAACGTATCTCCGAAGCTGATGGGAACTCAGGTTCCTAAAGCGTGTAGCAGCCCAGTGACGAAGCGACCAGGCCAAAAATAGAAGCTCGGAAGTGTATATAATATAAACTCGAACATACACAATCTAAATGTACACCCTAGTGTATGTTATCTTCTTTCATTTGATATCTTTGTGAGATAACCTATTTTTTTTTTTTGCCGTATTGGCCCCCAAAGAAATTGCAGTTTTGCTTGCTATATATGTAAGAAATGCATAATTTTTGGAAAAATATAATCTAATTTAATACTCCATCCTTTTCATAAAGAGTGTCATTTTGATTTTTTTTTTGTTACATAAAGAATATCATTTTCTAATTCCAATACAAATTTTTACAAAACATTCCTTTTTAACCTCAAATAAAAATGATCAAATATTAAAAAAAATATTGTAATAAAATTCCAAAAATCACTCACTACACAAAATTAATTGTGTGTCTTCCTAATCCCAATTACATTCAACGTAATTGATGTTAAATATTTTATTATTTTATTTATTTTATAAATGGAATTAGATATATAAACTCCCAAATTTATTATTTTATTTATTTATTTTATAAATAGAATTAGATATTTAAAAAGTTTTGATGGTCTAATATATAAACTCCCAAATTTTTTAATTTTTTATTTGATTCCCTCCGCTACAAATTTTGCCTCTATTTTTTTATATTGTTCTCTCATGTTTCTTAAAGAATTTTTTTGACAAATATGATTTGCCTACCAAAATTTATGTCAATAGTAGAATGCTTTGACCTAAGTGCATCTAATTATCGCAATGACTATCGACTCAATTAAAGAGAAGTGTAAGAGTTGTAGTATCCATAATTACATTAAAATAAATTGAAATAAATAATTGTAATTACATAAATAGTTTAGAGGTATAAAAGAACTTGTTTCTTAATTTGTGACATTTTTTATGAAACGTATGGAGTAATGAACTAATTAATTCCTTACTGCATTCAATATAGTAAATGAGAAGAACGAAGTTATGGTTGGTCTGGTACGGATTTAAGTTACAATTACTTCTTTACTGCTTCCAACAAAAGGGGTCGAATCGAGGAGTTTGGGGGACGTTCACTAGATCTAAACTATAGATATATGCTCTAATGAATACAAATGGTGACAGTTATAAAATTGTTTCTATAAGTAAAAATACGCCAACCAAAACGAGTTTGTGTTCGCATTAGACATACAAGCAGCTTGGGAACAAAGAATTTGCAAAGTTATAACAACTTTTTTCTCGGAAAATCCTTACACGAGCATTAGGCAAGTCCTCAATATTTCAAACTACAAAAAAAAAAAAAAAAAGCTAAAAAGAGAAAAAGAGAAAAGAAACATCCTCTGTTACAATCTGCCTCAAACACAAAGATATATAACCGAAGAAGAAATGATTTTTTTGGGGTGAAAATCTATGCATTGCCACCTTGTCGGGGGAGATAACATAATACACTTGTTTTGAATCTATCCCGCAAACCCGATATTATCTCTCTAATGGAAACAAGGAAAAGAAGAAAGGCTAAGTTTAGAGAGAAGCAAACCATGAGAGCCAAGATTCGCAGGATTAGCTAGCTCAAGGTGATGAAGAGGTTTCATCCCATGGAGTTGTTATATAAGATTCGCCAACAGAAACGATTCTTCACCTTGTCTCAGTCTACAATTTCGCGGTAAGCCAAAACTATTGTACTAATTAAGTAGTAATTCCTGCAACAGATATATGAAAACTGTAATAAAGACCACATATATATATATATATATATAGAGATATAAGAATAGCTTGGCTGATAATTTCCAAAAAAAACTTTTGCAGATTACTCATAAAATCGACTTACCTCTGGGTGATTGTCTCCAGTTAACACTGTAATCGCCAACATAGCCTGGAGTTGAGCTCTTAGGTGAAATAGAGGAAGGACCTCCAATCACTATAAACTCTACAAGACCTACATCATAGCCAGTGTTTGCTCCCACCGAGGTAGAAGAAGATGGTGCTATTCTTACAAAGAAAAGAAAAAACAATTGCAGGGAATATGTTCTAAATATAGTTGATAATCTTAGGGATGGGCGATTGAACCGAACCCGAACCCGGACCCGAACCCGGACCGAACCCGACCCGAAAACCCGATCCAAAATTGAAAAATACCCAATCGGTTCTTATCACAAAATATTTCGGATATCGGGTCGGGTTCAGGTAAACCNAGGACTTTGAGGTTTCTTTTAAAAAAATGATAATACAAGTAACATATGCTTCTCCTTCCAGTTTTAGGAGCCTCTTGTTCCTATTTCTAGTCTCAACACTCCATCTTGTCTGTGTTACTCCCGTTCTTAGCATTTTGGCCATATATAGACGTTTTGGGTCTGAATTGGACCGTGTAATAGAAAGATGAAATCCCGTTTTTTGAATTTTCATAGGGACTTTGAGGTTTCTTTAAAAAAATGATAATACAAGTAACATATGCTTCTCCTTCCACCTTTACAAGCATCTCGTTCCTATTTCTAGTTTCAACACTCCATCTTGTCTGTCTTAATCCCGTTCTTAGCATTTTGGACATATATTGCAGCTTTGGATCCTCTAGTTTCGATTTCTAGTCTCGGCACTCCATCTTATATGTCTTACTCAATAACGGTCTGTTCTTAACATTTTGGCCATATATTGTCGTTTTGTTTCTGAATTGGACCGTTGACTAGAGGAAATCCCATTTTTTGAATTTTCATAGGGACTTTGAGGTTTCTTTAAAAAAATGATAATACAAGTAACATATGCTTCTTCTTCCACTTTTAGGAGCCTCTCGTTCTTATTTCTAGTCTCAACACTCCATCTTGTCTGTGTTACTTCCGTTCTTAGCATTTTGGCCATATATTGCCGTTTTGGGTCTGAATTGGACCATTTACTAGACGAAATCTCATTTTTCGAATTTTCGTAGGGAATTTGAGGTTTCTTTAAAGAAATGATAATACAAGTAAAAAATGCTTCTCCTTACACCTTTAGGAGCCTCTAGTTCCTATTTCTAGTCTCAGCACTCCATCTTGTCTATCTTACTCCCGTTCTTAGCTTTTTGGCCATATTGCCGTTTTGGGTATGAATTCGATCGTTTACTAAACGAAATCCTGTTTTTCGAATTTTCATAGGGACTTTGAAGTTTCTTTAAGGAAATGAGAATACAAGTAACATATGCTTCTCCTTCCACCTTTAATAGCCTCTAGCTCCTATTTCTAGTCTCAACACTCCATCTTGTCTGTCTTACTCCCGTTCTTAGCATATTGGCCATATATTGCCGTTTTGGGTCTCAATTGAACCGTTTACTAGACGAAATCCCGTTTTTCGAATTTTCATAGGGACTTTGAGGTTTCTTTAAAGAAATGAGAAAACAAGAAACGGATGTTTCTCATTCCTCCTTTAGGAGGCTCTAGTTCCTATTTTCTCAGCACTCCATCTTGTATGTCTTACTCAATAACGGTATGTTCTTAGCATTTTTGCCATATATTGCCGTTTTGGGTCTGAATTTTACCGTTTAGAAGACGAAATCTCGTTTTTCGAATTTTCGTAGGGACTTTTAGGTTTCTTTAATGAAATGAGAATACAAGTAACATATGCTTCTCCTTCCACCTTTAAGAGCCTCTAGCTCCTATTTCTAGTCTCAACACTCCATCTTGTCTGTATTACTCCCGTTCTTAGTATTTTGGCCATATATAGACGTTTTGGGTCTGAATTGGACCGTTTAATAGAAAGATGAAATCCTGTTTTTCGAATTTTCATAGGGACTTTGAGGTTTCTTTAAAAAAATGATAATACAAGTAACATATGCTTCTCCTTCCACCTTTACGAGCATCTCGTTCCTATTTCTAGTTTCAACACTCCATCTTGTCTGTGTGGAAATTTAGAGTATGAGTATGAAGAAAAAGTGTTTAAGTATGAAGAACACTTCTTTAAGTATCAAGAACAAGAGAGAGAGAGAGAGATAAACGAATTTGAGTGAGAGAGAATTGTGATGAATATGTTCTTGTTGTTATTATTTCTTTATTGTTTACATCACATATTTATAGAGAAATACAACTATCTAATTTGCAACACAAGTTGTTTACAAATATCTATCAAAATGTGACTAACCCATGTGACTAACCCATGTGACTCACACATATGTGACTCACATATATGACTAACACATGTGACTCACATAAATGTGACTCACCTATATGACTCACAAATGACTCACATACATGACTCATAAGTTGACAACTACACAAAGAAAATGTCTTACGTATGAACAGTGCACACGTCTTGCTATAGTGCACACGTCTTGCTACAGTGTCTTGCTACAGTGCACTTCATTTCATTTGTTTGTTTATTTTAACACTCCCCCTCAAGATTGGCTGGTGGAGATCCAATAAGCCCACCTTGACATGAAGTTCATCACATACTTTTGAAGTTGTCGCCTTTGTGAATACATCTGCAAGTTGATCAGAACTCTTCACATAAGTTGGAAAGATTATACCTGCTTGGACCTTCTCCCGAATGTAGTGGCAATTTACTTCAATATGTTTGGTCCGCTCATGAAATACCGAGTTAGAAGCAATGTGTATTGCAGCCTGATTATCGCAGTGTAGAGTCATTGATTCGGATGACTTGACTCCGAGATCTTTAAGAAGATTCTTCAATCATACCAATTCTCCAGTAATGCTTGCCATTGATCTATACTCAGCTTCAGCACTTGATCTTAAGATTACTTTCTGTTTTTTGCTTTTCCAAGTAACCAAGTTTCCTCCAACAAACGTGCAATAGCCTGTGGTGGATCTTCTATCCACCCTATCACCCGCCCAGTCTGCATCGCAATACCCAACAATCTATGTGCTATTATTACGACCCATCCATATGCCTTTACCTGGTGTACCTTTCAAATACCTCAGGATCCTCTCAACCATTTCCCAATGATGCTTAGTGGGAGCTTGCATGTGCTGACTTATTTGATTCACAGCAAAGCAGATATATGGTCTAGTAATGGTAAGGTAGATCAACTTACCTACCATTCTCTGATATTGCTTAACATCCTCAAGTGGCTCCCCCTCACAAACAACCTTATAGCTATCTTCAATTGGTGTTTTCGCAGGTTTTGAACCAATCTTTCCTGTCTCAGATAATATATCCAATGTATACTTTCTTTGAGAAAGGAACAAACCATCATCAAAGTTGCATACCTCGATTCCAAGGAAGTACTTCAGCCTTCCCAAGTCTTTGATGTCAAATGAAGATTTGAGGAGCGTTTTGGTCTGCTCAACACCAGCAACATTATCACCTGTGATGATAATATCATCCACATATATGAGCACA
>PKMM01049128.1:40871-60681 GCA_002933915.1 Eutrema heterophyllum | reverse complement strand
AAAGCTATAATCAATTCTTCAAGATTTTAGAAAATTAAATGTATAACTATAAAATAATAAAAAGTAAACATAATTAAAATAGGAATAAAAAACTTAAAATATTTTAAACTTATAAAGTTTAATTATAAATCAAATAATAAAAAAGAGAATCAAAATAAATAAATAAATAATTGTTAAGATTTTATGTTGGTAGTCATATTTTTTCCACTTTTTCGTTTTTTTATCTTCTTTTCTACACTTATAAAATATTATATTATAAATTCGCATATACGTATGACCTAATCTAGTTTAATTCGCTTCACTTATAACTCTGCTCATATTGATAAACAATTATTATCACAAGCTATCATAATGACTAAAGGAAGTAGAATCACTATCAATTATGTTCTCCAATAAACTATTGATAAAATTACAAAAAAAAGAGATGATTATCCATGTTAGAGGATAAATATTTGCTTTAATGATTGTAAGAGTTGAAAATGCAGTTTTATGCGTCTAAATATAAAATTAAATAATTTCATATATTTAGTTGACCATTTATTTTTTTCATATCTGAGACATGAATACACATATTATATTTGTAAAATGTTGTTGTAGCTAGAATTACAACAGTTAAAATTTATAAATAAAAATAATTGAAAAACTTTGGCTTGTTTTTAAATAACAGAATATTGAATGGTTTGTTAGAAATAAACAAGAAGTTGATAATCGGAATGGATTGAGAGTGGATTTAGTCGAGAATATGAGAGCAAATGAGTTTAGTATTTTATTTTCGGGAGCGTTTACACAAGAACAAAAGCAAAGAATTTGCAAATGTAAAGTATAGTGTGAGTCGAGTGTGAGAAAGTTGTCAGTTTCTCCTTGCTCTTGCCCTTGCTTTTATACTATGAGTCCGTGTTTAAAGTTGTTATTTACTCCGCTTGTTTCGTCATTAAGTGTGCAACGTTGTTATTTACTCAGCTTGATTCGTCATTAAGTGCATTTAATCTTGTAGATTCTGCCGTTTCTCCTTGACGTTTTTAATCATTGGTTTGAATGTCTATTCGGTTGACTTCGGGGTTGACCATGAGTTCGACATCTATTCCCCTTTGACCGTAATTCACTCCGGCGTATATTTCAGCTCGGTGCTTCACCTCTCCTTCGTCTTTCACTTTTCCGTCCTTTTACTTCTTCGTATTAATGGGCCTATTTTATTGGGTCGGGATTTACACGCCCATAGTAAGCCCCATAATTCGTTAATATGGATTCTAAATCCGTTTTAAGGAATTTTTAATTGTTCATCTTCTTCAATTTCTGATTTGATTCTTCTAATGGCGCCTTCTAACTCATATGCTGGCAAATTTTGCACTTGGCCGAGAACCAGTTTCACTCTCTAATCCATATATGCTCTTCGTGCTAATTGTAACCTTCCAGAGGGGGTTGAGATAATCATTTCTTCGTCGCGAGAGAACCCGGAAAAAGTTCAGAGAGTACTGTTGTGCGTATGAGATCTACTTTAGCCACTGCGGCTTGCCTTTCCCCATCCCAAAACTCTTGGTTCGGCACCTTTCCAAGACCTGTCTCTGCCTTTCTCAACATTGTCCCAACTTTTTCCGCCAAGTGCTTGGTCTTATCGCCATGGCTAGTGACTATGGTTCCTCTTTACACTTGAGAGATATTTTTCGTTTGGGCCTCGCCAGGAAGAACACTCCCCGTTCTGGGACCTTAACCTTTACGGCTCGCTCATGCCGAAAGATCATTACGGGCTTCCTGATGGAGAAGGCGAATGGTGGAATTCATACTTTTATTTCTGAGTTAACACTGCTTTCGTAGAGCAGAATTTTCTTCCTCTGCCCATTGACTAGATGAGATGAACAAGTTTCACTCCGCCAATTTTTCCCTCCTTTTTTTCTTTTGTTGTGACCATATGGTTGACCATTTTGCCCTTCTTTCCAATATTGAACTCCACCATTCCTGACTCCGGCCGATTTAAGGTTCTCCTTGAAAAGTTGATTTCCAAGACCAAGAGGGTTTTGAGAGGGAGAATTTGATTATCTCTATCAAGAACGGGCTGCATCTAGCCGCTCAAGGTTTCCCGGATGGTTATGATTTTTCTCTTTTTTTGTTATTTGCTTTTGAGATGCCTTTATCACTTCCTTTCTTACTTTCATTTCCTATGAATGCCAGGTGTTTTTTTTTTTTACGACGGCACGCTTTGTGTGTCGACCAGGATCGTTTATGCATCGCAAGGTAAATCCTATCGCCCTTCCCCTGCTTCCAATTAGAAGATTATTGATCCGTCTTTTCTTTCTCCAGACAAGACCCTCGCTATCTCTGTTACTCAAAATTCTTCCGCTCCTCCGCGCATTCAGTAATTTGAGCATCAGAGAGCTTTCATGACCGCTTCTTCGAGTTCTCTGGCAATTAACCTTGAGGACACAATTTCTGATGAGGACAATGTTCCTCTGAAACGTTGCAAGTTAAAGTTGTCTATCGTGGTTTACCCTCAAGGTGAGGCGTCTCATTAGAGTTCTTTTCCGCCTCTTGATTTGTTTGCTCGCGATGGCACTGATTCTTCTCATCACGTTGAAATTAACGAAGTGATAACTTCTCCTCGTGAAGAGGTGCATGAAGGTTCACTTTGCAATGGCATATGATGGCTATCGGGTTTATCGTTCAGCTTTAGGTAATAAAATGTATACCCTAGGCATCTGCAAGTGCACAGTAGTGCGATGTAGTACTTAGGGTGTCGATCCACATGGAATCCTCGCTTACCTGCAAAATCTTAGAACCAAAATTAGTAAGGAAGTCTAAGACGAAAATGGGGGCTTTGGATAGGTTGTCACGATTCTAGATGAAAGCAAAGAAAGAAAATAAAACGCGATTGAAAATAATAAAAACTATTGTTGGGTCAATGGGGATATGTCCATAGTATGTTTGATGCAAAGCACGGTAACAACGCTCTTATATAATTGATTCAAGCTAACTCCACAAACTAGAACACGGAATTGTGTATAGCCTAGTGTCGTAGTACTACACACCTATAATTTAACAATTTAACTAGTTAGCTTTCGTTGCTAATCACGCAGAAAATTATGCAATAAAGTCAAGTTCATAAACATTCACAGCACTCTATAAGTACGCTTTCATATCTTATAGCGAATTCCGATCCCTAAAGATTAGTTCGGATATCCATGCAGTAATAACAAATCTACAAGAAAGAGTTCCAGAATTCGACTAAGTTATCGCGTATAATCCCTATTGAACATAAGCGATTCCTTTTGATAGATCCCTTAAACTCAACGACTAACTAATCAAACATGAAGAAAGCAAAAACGAGATAGATGAATGCATAATAGATAAATCAGAAAAGAAAAGAGGGTTCAAGAGACATCTCTATTTTTCTAAACGAAGAACGAAGAACAAAAGAACATAAAAACTAAGAAATCGTGAATGGTGGCTCCCAAAAGGGGCACACCGTGGAGTCCTAAGAGGCACCCGAATTAGGGTCTTTAAAACATGTATTTATAGGTATTCTGCTCTTGTTTGGTCGTCCTTAGGGTTTCCCCGAAGAATAGAGTTGAACGTGCTTCAAACGGATTTGCAAACGGGCTTTTCGGGACGAAACAGGGCTGGCCGCGGTCGTGACTGCTGGAGCCGCGGCGAAGTGCTTCCTGGCCGCGGCTGGAGCTTCTCCATTAGTGGCCGAAGGTCTTCTGGCCGCCGGTGCGTGCTCTCTAGGAGTGGTCGGATGGGACTGTTTGATCTTCATGTAACTTTTGACTGAACTGTTGGATCGTCCTCAAATCAAGTGGAATGGAAAGGTAAATAGTCCTTCTTTGATGTCTCCAAATTTGGGTTGGATCGGACGGTGAGAAGATCTTCTTTGAGGGTTGAACTTCTGACGATTTGACTCTTAGTCGAACTTCTGACAATTTGACTCTTAGCCGAAAATCTGATTTTTCTCCAATTTGCATCACTTTTGCCTAAGTGACCTGAAAAGAGTCTTGACACTACAAATATACAAAAACCGTAATAAAAACATATAAAAGAGAGTAAAATACTTATTAAAGTACTTTAAAATCATAGGTTTTATGGGTAAAAATACGGTATTATCACCATACTTCTCTTAACAAGTGGTAAAGAGGAGCCTTCCGAAGTTGCTGGTGACAAAGCGACTCCCCCTCAGACGTTGCCCCTTACGCAACCTTCGCTTCTCGAAGGCTGTCTAAGGAACAAAAACGGTTTATTGCGTTGCATGGGGCCCAAATTGTTCCTGAAGACCATGACCGTCCAATCTTAGACCGCGAGGGGAGTTCCCTTTTGAGCATGTCCGCTTTTTGCTCCGAGGTGCGAGACACTCATCGTAATATCTCCAGGTTTGCTATAATGCGGGATCCAGATGCGACAATGTTGATGATAAGTCAATACCGGCTAGACTCACCCGATCCTCTCGATCTTGATGCACTCTCTGAGGATGGATTTCGGCAATACATGTCATCGCTTGGCTTACCACCATGTTTGCACCAGTTCTCAAGCTATGCACCAGTTCATGAGGTACTAGGATGTTATCAGAAATGAGTCTTTCAAACACGAATGCAGATTGCGTATCAGATACTAACAAGGGAAGAAGAGGTTGTACCTGAATACCATAATCTTTGAAATGATCTTTATACAAAACAGAGCATAAGCTGATGGGTCTCAAGTTACACATCTATGTGGGATTCAAATTTTTTGGCAAAAGACAGAGATGGGTGTAGTTCAGCAGAAGAAACACCATTCACAAAAAAATTATGCACCTCAGCCGTGATCTATCTTCCAATAATAGTCCAATAATGTTGAAAAACAGACCTGGCATTCCATATGCTCCTGGATCACTGGATGGCTATATTGAGAATACATCTTCTTTCACTTCTTCTAGAGACACCGATCGAATCAACCTTTCATTCATTTGATCACTTACCCTTGGATCAATGATATAACCTGTTTTTACGCCTTCTTGGACATGATTTTACGATATTTTGCAGGTGTTTTAACTCGGTTTCTGATGCTTTTTAAGTGATTTCCATGTTTTGGAGTTTTAAAAATCTTTTCATGTAATTTGGGCAAAAGAAGCATAAAGTGGAGCAAAAGTCTTATTTTTGGACAGATTCAAACCGTCAGAAGTTTCCAACGGTTAAATCTCAAGAACCGTCAAAAACACTGAAGCCCCACCAAGTTGTCGAACATAAGCAGGAGTGTGGAGAAGACACCTCTAGATGCAACCTGAAGCTCGTGAGTGCAGCCGGAGAGTCATTTACCGCATGCAGAAAGACTCGTCCCTTTGGTCAGCCCCAATTCGTACCAGATCAGGCCCAACTTCAAGCCCACTTCAAATCCATCACTTGTTTCGCTCAAGACGAACCCTAGACGTCTCCAGAACACCAAAAGACCATATAAATACGTCATATAAGCCTCTTAGGTCGAAACCACCTATATACATTTCAATAATCACTTTGTAGTTCGAGTTTGATAGGTTTTAGGCATTTTTCGTTCTTCATTCATGGGGAGGAGATCTCAACTCTATACTTCATAGAGAAGAGTTCGAAACCCTCTTACTCTTTTACTCTTACTGTTTTCGCAACTTATTATTAACTTGATGATGATTTGCGATTCCATGTGCGAGTAGTTTTCTTGTTGGGTTTTAAGGGTTTTCGAAGGGGTTAATCATGGATCTATCTTATTAGGTTGTTAGACTTAGGATAATTATTCTGGTTCTTCGTTTTATTCTTGTTCGTTAATGCATGTTGCTTGATTGATCACCTAGCAACTGATCTAAGGAAGATAAAACCATTGTTGTGCTGAATTTATTAACCTAGACTAGAGTAGGCGAGCAATTGTGTTGTAAGATACAAAAGCATACCTATAGGGCTTTGTGAGCGTATTACGAACTCGATTTATTGCTGATTTTTCTGCGTAGTAACCAACGAAAGTAGAGTTACTAAGTTGTTTAGATCTAGGTGTTTAGCTCTACGCGAGTAGGTTAGATACGATTCTGTATTCCAGTTCTAGAACCTAGTCGACAAAGTCGCTTTAAATCCTAACTAATGCTTATTTTATTCGATCCATGAACCCCAGAGAATTCCCAGCTGCCCAACGTATTTAATCCTTGAATTAACATCGTTTATTTTCCGCTTTGCTTACTTAATTTCCTTGCTACAAACCGTGATAACCATCCATGAATTTTATAAGTCTAGACGCAACTTTATATTAGAT
Organism: Eutrema heterophyllum; assembly: GCA_002933915.1. Lineage (NCBI taxonomy): Eukaryota > Viridiplantae > Streptophyta > Magnoliopsida > Brassicales > Brassicaceae > Eutrema > Eutrema heterophyllum. The sequence continues at coordinate 54,447 of PKMM01049128.1, read as the reverse complement.
CAAAATCCTAAGTACACTAGTCCATATGGCCGATTCGATACCCTTAATATGCTACAGTGATTATTGTGCGCTTGCAATTTAGTTAGGGGGGAAACTTGATAGAAGTTTATCCCGTATCAAGTTTTCTAGTGCCATTGTCGGGGACTTGATTGCTACTTGTGATTTCGTGATCTAATTTTTTGTTCTAGAAAACTTTGTTTTAAAATTTTTCTTTTAGTTTTGACATCTCTTTTATTCTTCTTTCTCTTACTCTTAGGTCCATGACCACAAGAAGAAACACTTCTAAAGTCTTACCACCACTAGAAGAGATCGACATACACGAAAGAGAACTCTGAAGGCTTAGGAGACAACTAAGGATGGCCGACAATCTCGACCACCACAAAGACCAAGAAAACCGTGAAGGTCTTCTTCTTGATGATGACCGAGAGGCTGCCGTTTATGCAGACAGACAACCACTGCTCGATTACGACAGAAACCCGATCGTACCGCCTCCCGCATTAAACGGAGATGGAGACGATGATCCACATGTTGATGCTCGTAGAAGACAAGAGCCAGCTGATCCTAATGCTAATAGGAACATTGAAAATGGAGTGAATCGACTCATTCCACCGGCGAATCCAAACGCCATTGGTCCAGACTTGCCCGCACAACAACAACCGAGAAGACACATGCGTAACCACACTATCACTGGCTTCGATACTCCACACCAACAGTTTCAAAATCGAGCAGCCGTTCAAGTTCATATCCCTCATAGGAATGACTACGAGATCAAGCCACAAATCACTACTTTGTTGAAACAAAATTGGTTTCACGGTCTCTCTCCTGAGCACCCGATGGACCACGTCGAACTCTTTGAAGAAATCTGCAGCACAATGAGAACCAATCGGATTCCTGCAGATTCTTTGAAGTTTAAGTTGTTTCCATTTTCTTTGAGTGAAAAAGCTCACCGATGACTGAAATCTTTACCGGCCGGATCGATTACTACTTGGGAAGAATGAAAGCCAGCTTTTCTCAGTCACTTCTACACGAAGTCAAGATCGAATTTGTTGAGAACCAAGATCCAATATTTCCAACAAGGCCCTGTCGAATCTTTCTACGAAGCTTGGGAGAGTTTTAAAGACTATAAACACGATTGTCCCCACCATGGCTTCTCCGGTTCGAATCTCTTAAACACTTTTTATAGAGGTTTGCAACTGAAGTATCAACTTTCCCTTGACACAGCCAGCAATGGAGATTTCACCACCAAAATCGTCGCTCAAGGACGTGCTCTCATCGACAATATCGCTAATAGCAACATCAACAACTATCCCGACTTTGACAGAAGCACCCGCTCTAATGATTCTGATTCTAAGCAAATTGTTGAGCTTAGGAGTATGATGAATCAACTTCTCAAGAGTCAAAACCGTTCGGTGAACTCGTGTGAAGCTACCATTGGCGCAGAAACTGATTTTCATCAAGAGTTTGATGCAGAAAATTCATTCTCTTAAGAAGAAGAAGTGAATTATTTTGGAGCTCAAGGTCCGTGCCAGAATCGAAACTTCAACAACGGATTCAACAACAACTTCATGAGCATGAATAATCTCTCTTACCAGAATCCAAACGTGGAGAATCTTCGAGATCAACACTATCCTCCTCAGCAAAAGCCATTTCAAAATAAGTTCCAAAACGTGAACTATGGAGGCAATGGAAATTTTTAGCCGAGAGCACCATTCAACTCTCAACCCGCACCATTTGCTACTCAAAACGCGCCACTCCCAGCTGCACCATCACCTCCACATGTTGCTCAACAAAACAAGCTCAAGCAGATGATAGAACAAGTTATAGTGAACCAAGAGAAAACATCTAAAGACCTTCAAGATTGAATGGAAATTCTATACAATGACTTGAATGGGAAATTTGAATCACTTTCAACCCATGTCAAGAAATTGGAAACGCAAGTTGCTCAAACATCAATAACCGTTAAGAGACAAGCTGCAGTTTTACCCGGAAAGGTAGAAGACAATCCAAAAGGCTATTGCAACGCGGTCTCCACCATACCCGAAGAAGAAGCCGACGCCAAACAAAAGGTGAAAGAGGAAAATTCAATCTTCATTCCTCTTCACAACCATGTGAAAAAAGAAGTCCAAAGAGGCCGAGATACCACCACTTGAGGTATCAAAACGTGCTCCTTTACAAAGGTTCAAAAAGGCTGATGATTTGGGACGTTTTACCTTCTCTTGTTCGATCACTGGAATCGAATTTTCAGATTGTTTGTGTGACTCCAGGGCAAATGCTAACATCATGTCCAAGACATTTGCTGAGAGATTAGGCATCAAGACTTTCATTCCACCTACCATGAGTCTCGTCTTTGGAGATTCATCTCAAAAGGAAGTCTGAAGGAGTAAACTATGACGTCCGATCATTGGAAAAAGATGATTCCTACAGATTTTCAAGTGATTAAGATGGATCAAAACAAGGAAACACCAATGATTTTTGGTCGACCTTTCCTAGCTACATTTAACGACATCATTGACCACGCCAACCACAACGCCGTCTTCTTGAAAGTGAACCGAAAGGTGTTCAACCCAACCATTCCTAATGCTGTCCCAAGTCAAAGGAATGCTTCCAAGGTGAAACGTTCAATTTTACTAAAGGAAAAAGAGAAGACAAAGGGCATGAATGACCCAACTAAGACTAAGACTCCAAGGGTGAAGCATCCACACCCAGCAAGGCCATTCTCCAATGTCAAGATTCTCATTCCTCCCGAGCTAAGCAACGCAAGTGAGGAACGAATCAAAAAGATGGTCGAAACGACAAAAGAAATTCTCCGAAATGCAAAAGTTCTTAGGAACAAAGATGGAGACAAGGCTGAAACACGGAATAGGCGACATTCATCCAAATAACGAGGATGTTTCAGGAATAACCATCCCCGAGACATCTTTTTCTCATGCCTAATCCATCTTGAAAGTCGAGCTAACGACTTTAACCAAAAGCGCTTGATGGGAGGCAACCCATTTGGAACGTGTTTTCAATTTTAACTTTCTTTCTTTTTCTATTAATGTTTTGCTTTTCTAAATATCAGGCTTTCACAAAAATCAAAAAATCGAAAAATCGAAAAAAAATGAAGAAATTGCACAAGAGCTCCACCACATGCAGATTTTTGACCGTGTGGTCGATGAGCTCTCCACCGCAGGCACAGCTCCAGGGTTGCGGTAAACTATTACTCCACCGCACCCACGACACCTCAGCCTGTGGTGAAACCAACTTTGTCCGTTCGTCCGTTTTTCCATCACGTCTTGAAACGCCAACACTTCTATGCGTTCGTGATGAGGTTTCTTGATGGAGTTACAAGTTCTTGAACTTCCATACACATATTTTGGACAACGCTAACAAAAGAAGACGAACGGAGATGCAAGGAAATGATCAAAACCAAAACCAAGCAAGGACATGACGAATAGGCATCGACCGCAACCACGATGCTTCAGGTTGTGGCCAGCCTTCATTCGACCGCACCCTTAGCTCCAGGGTTGTAGTAAACCCTTACTCGACCGCGACCACAACCCTCCTCCGTGCGGCCGGCTCTGTCGGACCAAGACGTGAACCGGTCGATCCCGACCACTTTTCTATGGTTTGGTACGTTTTCCTTGACCCGAACTCGAACCATTAGTGAAAACAAACCAGATTTTGTTATTCGTGGCCCACACGCAAGATAAGTTTTTCTTTTTCAATTTTTTTTTGAAATCTAAAAATCCTCTTTTTGGTCACAAAAATAACTTTTCCAAGTCAAAAGAGATTTTTAAAGATTAAAAGCTTATTTTTCTTCTTCTCTCCCAAAGAGTTGGAGATTTTTGAGTTAAGATCAAATTTTTAAAAATTCGAGTTTACAAACGCTTCTTTGGTCCATTCTCACTCTTTTTTGAAGGAGATTTCAATTCTCCACTCATCTCATTCTCTCTCTCAAGGTATTTCTCTCAATCTCTAATTTTCAAGAGAGCTCAATTTTAGGGTTTTTCTTGTATGACTATATTAATATCTAGGATGGTTAGGGAATGATAGAAAACTTTAGATTGAACTTCTAGGTTGCTTAAATTTCAATTTTTAGTCATTAATGATGGATTTGAGATTTTGGAATTTTGAAATTTGTAAGCTCCTTTGAATACGAATTTGGAGAGTTTTGTTGCTAAATTTAGCTAAGTCTAGTTTGATTAGTGATTAGTATTCGGTACTCTATTGATTTTGCACAAGATTTCCATCAAAACCAACTTGAAAAATTTCTTGTGTGGCACATTCAATAATTCGAAAATTGGTCATGAGCATTTAAAATTCTATCGACATTGCAGGTGAAGTTCTGATGGAGAAGCTACTTGTATGTTTTGCGTCTCTTTTATCTGCTTTTGGAGGAGCTAGTAAGGCTTGTGGATTGTGGTTTAGCTTGGCTCTATGCTAGCTGACATCAAGGAGAGATCTTGGTAGTGTGAGTAAGATATCCATGATTTTTCAGGTTGGCGTAGTTCGTTCAGTGCTATAGATCTCAAATTAGTTGGATGAGCCTCGATTGAAAATATTAAAAATAAAAACAAGTTGAGTTGAGTCACACCACACGACGTCGTATTGGTTATTTAGTTGATTAAAAAAATAGATTTCCCCCGTGATTAAACTAAACCCAGAAATTGAAGGCGATAGATATTGAGAAAGAGGGATTATCGATTTGTCGATAATCTGGTTGATGTTGAGGAAAATCGATTGATTAGGAAGAAATCGAAGGCAACTTCTGAGTTTGGCTATTGCTAATTTAACTTATGAGGTCTCAATCTTCCTTAAAAAAATGAGGTAATTAGAAATTCTAGGGTTTAGGTTTTGGTTAATTCACAACAATAAACCTACCTGAATTCGCTGAGGAAACCTTCTGATTCGACGAAGTAGCCATTCTCTTTTATTTTCGTCGCCCACCAAAACCCTAGCCTTCTGTGTTCTTCCCCAAATTTCTTGTTTCTCCTCGACTCGACGAAGAAGAAGACTTTAATGTCTTCAGTTTTTTTTTTAAATCTCAATTCAACTTCTTAAGATTTTATTGTGTGACTTATCCCAATAAATGCATATGGTCTAGCGGAATACTTCACTCCGAGTTAAATTGGTCGCCCACGGTTCGATTCCTTGGGCTGACATAATTTTTGTTTTTCACTCAAAATGACGTCGTATTGTTCTACCGTTCCAATAGGGATTCCACTGTATCAGTTGACTCATCTCCGTTAACGGTTTAATGGGGTGGACTCACGGAATTCGGGTCAATGCATGTTTCGGCCAAAACAAAGAAAGTGTGTGTATGGATATTCAAATTTTTAAAAGTATGTGTATGATTTAGCACAGATAAATTGTTCGGGCACTAATCGGTACCATTTGCCTGGGTTCAGGCAGGAATTAGTCTTTCTCCTAGCCTCGATTAGATGACATTGAAGGAGGTCTACGATCAATGGCATTGAAGACTTATCTGAGTGTTAGCGTTGTTTCCCTCGGGCTTCCAGTGAAAGAGCTTCCGATATGCAGTTGAAATTTTCGCAGTCTTCTAACTTGTTATCCGATCGAGCTTTATCTCGATTTCTTTTGATTCTTGAGTTTTCAAGATCGCTATTGCTTCATCTTGACACCGTGAGCTGCTAAGCTTACAGTTATGTCGATGGACCAAATTTTGTTTTGATATTTGCTTCCATGTTATTATTCTTTTTTGCCGTGGAACCAATTCATTGGTTAAACTTTTTGTAAGACCTAAACCGTTAATTTTCAATGATATTTACATTCTTAGCAAAAAAAAAAAAAAAAAAAAAAAACGTAAAAATGGCAACTACATCTATGGATGCCCATTATAAGGCTCATATTCTAGGAGGTTTAGAATATTCTCGGTTTCCTGATTCTCTGTATTCAGCTTGCTCCCCAAGTCTATGTAAACCTATATATACCTCTCTTTATTCATGGAATAATACACACAACAATTTCCTCTCTCTCTTTTATTCACAACACGTTATCAGCACGATTTTGAGTAGACTTGTTTGATCGCATCTTAGAGCTAGTAACTTGGACATTGAGTTGAATTCTTTTTATGGTACTTTTGAATTTGAGCTCCCGTTTTGATCTTCTTCCTCTTCTTAGTCTTGTTTGCTTGAGGACAAGCAAAATATAAAGTTTGGGGGAGTTGATATTCTCATATTTTACTTGTTTTAACATGCATTCTACTTAGCGTTTTGAATCACATGCATGCATAATCATTGTTTTCTTTAGTGTTTTAGTCTAAATCAGAGTCTAACTAGGTTGCATTAGGTCCTAGAGAGTTTTGCATGCATTTGGAGTGTTTTCTAGGTGTTTGGAGACATTTTGGAGATGTTAGGAGTAATGGACCAAAGTAGGAAGCAAGGGTCATCCAAGGCCTCTCAAAGATGCAGCTGTACGGCGACCCCCCCGATCTGATTCAGCCTCAACGATCTTCATGGAAGTTGTAGAGAAATGAGTTAGCTGTCCAGGGGAGTTAAAATCAAGTCATTCGGACGTGTAGTTTGGGATATAGGCCCTTTTTACTGAAGCCATGCCCGACTAGCCGCGAAGCTGTCAACCAATACCGACCAGCATTGGATCGGTCCATCGGATCGGTATTGCAACAGAGACTTGTACCGAACATAAGCTCTTCTCAATACCGCTCCAGATCAGCTCGGCATGAAGGCTCAAGAATATTAGTACCAACCTGTTCTGGAGCGGTACTACTTGGTCGGTACAAACACGGCAGTGCAGGTCAATCCATTTGTACCGGCTGAACGAAGGGGTTACGGTCGGATTCAGCCTCGATAATCTTCATGAACGTTGTAGCCAGATGAGTTATCTGTCCACAGAAGGTCGTTTGAGGTCATTCGGAAGCGTATTCCAGGAGATACGGCGATTTTACTAAGGGCATGTCTGACTGGCCGCGATACAATGCCGACCCGCACTAGGTCGATACCACCAATCAGCACAAGAAAGATTAGTACCGACCTGTTCTGGACCGGTACTAACTGGTCGGTACAAAGGCAAAGATTAGTACCGACCTGTCCTAGCTCGGTACACTTGGTCGGTACAAAGCCACTTCCTAATCCGTCCCCATGAAGCCAGCCGAAGTGTCTTGAAGATCCGGCAGAACGAAGGGGTTACGGTCAGATTCAGCGTCAATGATCTTCATGAAAGATGTATCCAGATGAGTTATCTGTCTACTAGAGGTAGTTTTAGGTCATTATGACATGTATTCCAGGAGATATCGCGAGTTTACCGAAGGTGTATCCGTCTGGCCGCGAGACCAACGCCGACCAGCATTGGATCAGCACAAGTAAGCCCAGTACCGACNTTAGTACCGACCTGTTCTGGACCGGTACTAACTGGTCGGTACAAAGTCAAAGATTAGTACCGACCTGTCCTAGCTCGGTACACTTGGTCGGTACAAAGCAACTTCCTAATCCGTCCTCGTGAAGCCAGCCAAAGTGACTCAAAGATCAGGCCGAATGACGAACTTACACTCGGATTTAACTTCGGAAGTCTTCATAGAAGTTGTAGCTGATTGAGTTAGCTGACTTCTGGAAGTTGTTGCATGTCATTCGGATCCGTGGTTAGAAAGATATATCAGAGTTATCAGAGACATGTCTGTCTGGCGTCCAAACGAGTGCTGCTCCCAATACGACTTCTGAAAGATCAACCCATACGAAGGGTTTCCAATCCGATTCAGCTTCTACGTTCTTCATGAAAGTCGTAGATATATTAGTTAGCTGTCGCCTGGAGGTGGTTTCAGGTCATTTGGATAAGTGGTTCAAGAGATATGGCGATTTTACCAAGTGTATGTAGACCAGTACCGACCGACTCCCGTGCGGCACACTCCGACCAGTATGACACCAGGGACTTGTGCCGATCCACTGTACCAACCCAGGACTGGTCGGTACAGACCACCAAAATCAGCCAAAAACCAGTTTTGGTCGGGTCAACACCCGGTTTGTTCCGGGTTGACCTGGTTCGCCCTTTTTTGCTTTAAATACTCTTGAAACCTAATTTTTGTAGCAAGCTTTCTTCTTTCTAGAGTTGTGTTTTATCCCAAACTCTTCTTATGATTTTGGAGGGATTTTGATTGTTCTTCATACAAATGCCACTCTAGAGGAGATTTCTTCAACTCTATCTTTTATTTATGCAATTTATTTATCTTTATTTCTTTTTCTCTTTTGTTCTTCATGTTTAGACTTTAGGGTTTTTTGTTGGATTATGGATGGCTTGATTTTGATGATTTGATGATTGATTTGTGTTGCTTATGTTCTTAATCATTGCTTTCCTTTCTTTCTAAGTGATCTTAATGCTAGATTGGGCTTGAGAGAGTCAATCTAGATCTTTGGGAATTTCACACCCACAAGGTGTTTGATGAAATTCCCCAAAGAACTTAGAAAGAGATAAACATTCTTAACCTATGAGAGTAGTTGCTTAAGGTGTTTATTGGTTGATTTGAATATTGATCTTAATGCTTGCTAATCATTTCATCACAAATGAGAGTTTGATCTTGATTTAGTGATTAGCAAAGTGATTAGTGCCTTGAGAGAGGATTAGTCATAATTAGTGATCTTAACCTAAGGAATAGCATTGATTGTGTGTATTAGCATCGTTAGTCAATTGTCTTGATGATTAGATGATGACGATTTAGGTTACATCTTGTTAGATCCTTCACTTAGGTTGATCTTAAAGCTAGTTTTGGATTGAGAGATCAAAACTAGAGCTTAGGCGTTTCACGCCCGAGAGGTGTTCGATGAAATGCTTGAACCAAACCTTTTGTGAGCCTTTCATGCCTAGCCAATGAGAGTTGATGTCTAGGGTGATTAGTGAACTAAGTGGAATTGGAGATTAAAGCTTGTTAATCATCTTATCACAAACGAGAGTTTGTTCTTGATTTGGTGATTAACAAAGTGATTAGTGCCACGAGAGTGGATTAGTCATAATTGTGAATTCCATGTTCTAGGATAGTGTTTAATTCAATCTAAATCATCATTGTTTGTTCATTAATCATCTTCTTGATAGTTAATTCATTTTTCCAACACTTCTAGCATTTGTTTTCTTTCTTGCATTTTACTTTCTTAATCTAAAAATATAAAAACCCAAAACAATTGCTCTAGCCTAAAAAGTTCTTGCATGTCTAATGCATTAATCTTAACCCCTATGGATTGACACCTCTTATGCTACAATGACAAGCATAGAGGAATTGATATGAACATAATAAAAATCCTTTATCAGCGACTAGCCACACCATTCTGAAAGATAAGAGATATTTTTCTCATTTGATAATGAAAGATGCTAGTGTGAGCAATGTATCGGTTAGTGCAAAGATAATTGAAGGCTCCAGAAGAGCATATATGTTATTGCCTATGGGAACGCAATTTAAAATCGATGATGCGTTATACTCTCCCAAATCTAAGAGAAATCTTTTGAGTTTTAAAGATATCTGCATAAATGGATATCATATTGAGACTATGAGCGAGGGAAGTTGATATCTTCATATTTTACATGTTCTAGCATACATTTTACATAGAGTTTTGTGTCATTTGCATGCATAATCATGGTTTTGTCTTGCATTTACGTCTCATTTAGAGTTTAGGACATTTTCATTAGGTCCTAGTGAGTTTTTGCATGTTTTGGAGTGTTTTTTAGGTGTTTGGAGGCAATTTGAGTAAATTTGGAGAAATGGACCAAAGTAGGATACAAGGGTCATCCAAGATGTCTGCAAAATGCAGCTGGAAGAAGACCTTCCGTTCAGATTCAGCCTCAACGGTCTTCATGGACGTCGTAGAGGAGTGAGTAAGCTGTCCAGTGGAGTTTGAATCAGGTCATTCGGACATGTGGTTTAGAAGATATGTCCGGTTTACTGGAGACGCATTCGTCTGGCCGCGAGACCCAACGCCTTCACACCGACCCAACCATCAGGTGTAACCATCTGATGCACAAACCCAGCAACAACATCGAGCCCTCCAACCGGTGTAAGCAACCGGTGTTACATCAGAAGCTAAGCACCGGATGAGGCAGCTCCCACACCGACCCATGCACTCGGTGTAGCACTTACCAGCCGAGCTCACCCGATGGGTCTGAAAGATCGGCCCGAAAGAAGGGTCTCCAATTCGAATTATCTGCGGAGGTCTTCATAGAAATTCTAGATAATTGAGTTAGCTGTTATCGGGAGGTGGTTTCTCGTCGTTTGGAGTTGTGGTTCAAAGGATACACCAGATTTATCAAAGACACATCTGTCTGCCGCCCAAACGAGTTATGCCCGGAGTTGAAGCCCAGCAACTACACCGATCAGTTGCACCGACCTGTCTGGTCGGTGTGAAGCCACTCAGAACCAGATTTGACCCATTTCAACCGGGTCAATACCGGTTTGTCCCGGGTTGACCCGGTTCTCCCACCTTCCTTTAAATAGTCCAACAACCTAATTTTCATGAGCTAAACTTTATTTTCCTCTCCTTTTCTCCACCAAAAACGTGGTCTCTTGTGTTCTTGAGGGTTTTATGATTTTTGTGAGAGATATCTTGAGGTTTTTATGAAATTGAAAGTTTTAGTTTCTTGATTTCCCTAATCTCTCTTACATTAATCATCTAATCATGGATTCAATCACTTCTCTCATGAGATTTGAGGGTTTCACCATGATTAGTGAGTAGATCTTCTAAAGCTCATGGGTGAGGTTGATTAGGGGATTTAATGATGGATCTTTGATGTCTAGGGCTTAGATTACTTATTCTCTTTCTTATTTAGTGTTCATAATGCTAGATTTAACTTGAGAAAGTGGATCTAGAACAAAAGACATTTCATGCACACAAGGTGTTTGATGAAATGCCTCTTAAGTTAAATAAGAGATTTTGCTTGCTTAGCATATGAGAGTAGTTGTCTAGGGAGTAATTTGGCTATTGGAACTTAAGATTAATGCTTGTTAATTGACATTTCACAGTTGAGAATTTGTTCTTGATTAGTTGATTAGCAAAGTGATTAATGTTAAGAGATTAGGCTAATCTTAATTAGTGTTCTAGGCTAAGGGAAATTGCTTGATTGTGTGATTTGACATCTTAGATTGATCATGAAAGTCCCCAAAGTCCATAACCTCATCCAAGAGCTTGTCTTTATCATTTGCTAACCTCGTTTAGTATCTATTACTTGCCTTGCTTTGTTTAATTTGAATCATTAGTTTGTTAAAACATCAAAACCATCTTTGTTTGCTTAGCTTAAGTCATTTCTTGCATTCCTAGTGTGTTGTTCTTGTGCCTCCCTTGGATTGATCCCCAAATACTACAATGACGGAGTGTTTGGGTAATTGATTTGGATACACATGCACAATTATCCTTCATCAATTTGGCGCCGTTGCCGGGGAGGCAATTGCAATAACCATTAGGATTTAGATTTTGCTTGAGACTAAGCTTTTATTTTCACTATGTTAATGCACATCACTAAGAGTATGCATCTCGTTGAGATGATGAATTTTCTTTTATTTATGGTACTAACTTGTCTTCCTTAGCTTTTTTGTGCTTTCAAATGTACCAAAATCAAGGGAAGAGACATGGGAAGACAAGATCAATTGAGGTGTTTGAGGTGGTCAATCGAAAAGACATTCTTGAAGATCTTCAACCTCAAGAGATGGACAACCAAGATAGCATCCCTCAAGCTCCAAAACCTCAAGAAATGACACAACTTCAAGGAAAGCCACGTCCTCAAGAGTTGGCTCAAGAGTTGGCATCAAGTCCGACCCAAGCTCCAAGGGACAAGCCAACGGTTGGAAGCTTTGACACTCCTTGTTGTCGTGAATTGAGGTATGGGATCCACCCTCCTCCAATTGAAGGCAAGGCCTATGAGATCAAAGCAAGCTTGGTTAGGTTGATTCAAGAGTCTAAGTTCTTGGGGACGGAAGTGGAGAACCCCTATGATCATTTGGACTCCTTTGAGAGGTTGTGTGACACAATTAGGATTGGAGGAGTGCCCCATGAGAGTATCAAGCTCATCTTGTTTCCGTTTTCTCTTGGAGAAAAAGAAAGCCAATGGGAGAGAGTATTACCATCTCACTTAGTCAAATCTTGGGATGATTGCAAGGAGATTTTCCTCAACAAGTTCTACTCCACACAAAGAACGGTCCAAACTAGAAGGGACATCTCGAATTTCAAGCAAACCATGCATGAAAGCTTTCATAAGGCATGGGGAAGACTTAAAGGATATACTCGAGATTGTCCCCATCACAGGTTCAAGAAGGAAGCCATCCTTAGCATCTTCTATTCGGGAGTTGATCAAGAGCACAAATGGACCTTAGACGCGGCTAGCAATGGGCGTTTTACAAACCTCACCATGGAACAAGGAGAGCTACTAGTGGAGAACTTTGCCCAAAGCGAAGAGAACTATGGTGATGAGTATGCTCAAGCTACAAGGACCACGAGTGCTAATGAGGAGCAAAGGAGAACTAAGGAAATGAAGGCTCTAAACGAAAGAGTGGACAAGCAATCCACATTGATAGACAAGCTCATCAATGCATCTCTAAAATCAGCTCACTTTGATGGAGATTTTGATGCCACTACACGGTTTGAAGAGGATAATGTGGATTTGGGTACACAACAAGACCTTGAAATGAAGGGCATGCTTCAACGACTCCTAACCGGGCAAGCTAATAGAGCAAATGAGTTGAATAAGATGGTGGCCGAGATTCATGACAAGGTTGATTGCTCTTATGATGATCTACACCGAAATGTTGAAGCCCTGTCTTCTAGGATCATGCATTTAGATCATCAAAATGCTCAAGGACGTTCCCTTTCTAGTAGACCCATGGAGAATCTCGAAGGAAAGATTTATGAGAGCCAAGTGAAGGAGCATTTGATTGATGAGAATGAGGAGTCTCTAATAGAGATTGAGGAAGTCCTCCACGGCTCTCAATATAAAGAATCGATGGTTGCTAGCAAGGAGAAGGTTGAGGAACAAGCCATGGTATTGATGACAATTGATGAGCATGAAAAGGCAATTGATGAGATCTCTAACCTTCTCTACGGTTCTGAGGTCGATGCTAAAGAGGTGATGGTTTACAAGGATGATGAGGTTGAAGCTCCAAGAGTTGAGCATGTGGGTAGTTGTGCAACGATGGATGTGGTTTCACCCCCAAATGCTAGTTTTGAGAAGAAGAGATCTTGTGGAGAAAGAGCTTTTGGTTATGGTAATGGTGAAGAAGCTCATGCATTGGATGGTGATTGTTTAGCGTCCCTCTTCCACACAACGATGGAAAATGAGGTTGAAAGTAGCAAGGTTGCAAAGAAGAGAACAAGGACCAAGGGCAAGGGGGAAAACGGACCAAGCAAGTTTGATGAGCCCAAGTCCGAGCTAAGCCAACCTTCCACCATGACTCTCACCCCTTGGAGACATGAAAACGGGGTGATTGAGTACAAAATCAAGTGTGAGGGACAGTCTAAGCCTTTTGCCATGGTCAAAGCAATCCTCACACCCGAGCTTAAAGAGAAAGGGCAAGCCGGTCTTCAAGAGGTCATGAGCAAGGTCCTCAAGCTTGAACTATAGGATCCACCATGGAGTGCTCACACTCCCCCATCAC
>PKMM01049128.1:0-35415 GCA_002933915.1 Eutrema heterophyllum | reverse complement strand
TATATATATATTGTGAACCCGGTTGAAACCGGTTGATCCATGACTCAAAGATTTTTTCCGGTTCGTCCTCCGGTCCGGTTTTAAATACATCCAACACGACATGTACAGCACTCATTCTGAATTAAGGCCACGTTGAACCATATCTCCAAACTTTTCTATTTCCCATGCTTGAAAAAGGATTTTTAATTTTAATTATATTTGGAAAATTTGGAATTTCGAAACATGAATAACTATGACCATAGGGAAGACAGATTACAAACAAAACAAAACAAATTTTTAAAATTGTACGGATCATAGGGAAGAAAACATTTCATATATATATATGTCCAACAAAGAGTGGACAGTACAAAAAAAAAACATTCGTAGGATAACATAAACTTAATTTAACATTGAGACGATAAGTAAACCCAAAGTTTAATAGAAATCAGAAGGTGGATCCATATCATTATTATTACTATATTTTTTTTTTGTTAAAGATCATTATTACTAAATAGTTGTTGTGGTTTGGTGTGTTTGCGGGTGAGCATAATGTCCCAACTCTTTAGCTTTCTCCGATATCCTCATTCTCGCATAATCAACCTTATCCGCTCCCATAGGGTGTTTTCCGGTGACGTACTTATAGATCCAAGATAACGACGTCGCTGCCGCCACCCCACAACCACCGGATAACAGAAATCCCGCCGTTAAAACCCCGATCGTTATCATGGCTGGCACCAGCACCGGGCTGAAGAGAACCATCAACGGCGTCGCCACGATTAGACCGATCACCGTTCCAGTGAGCGTCAGTCCAGAGAGTACTAGCAGTGACAAGCCGATCATCGCCGCCGTTAGGAATCTCACCGTTTGTCGAGTCGATGGTGATAATGATGATTCATGGAGATTTCGCGTCATTGGTTGCTGATGTTGATGTTGATGATCCGCCATTTTCTCTGTTTTTTTTTTTTTTCGCTATTTGTGATTTGTGAACGATGTGTGAAAGTCGATGAATATAACAGAGTTGGAAGGAGACACGTGGCGAACGATGAGGAGCGCGTGTCAGCTCTGCATGGAACTACTCTTGACGTTGACGAGGTACTGACACGTGCTTACTCAGTTTTGTATTAGATCTCATTCAGCTCGTGAAGCTTATTGGGCTACTATCTGGGCCTATGGTTACCGTAAGAAAATTGGGTAATTTCGGGTCGGGTACTAGGTCGGATGATCCTACCCGAAATGCACCACAAGACAAATTTTGAACACAAACTTCGACGGTGAATATTGACACGTGGCAGCCTCTGAATTCGACCGTTGCTGCTTTGCTGGTAGACGTTTTTTCCCCTTTTTAAATTTTTGTCCCTTTCTTCTCCATTCGATCTGTATGCTTTGTAAAATTGGTCTCTCTCTCTCTCTCTCTCTCTCTCTCTCTCTCTCTCTCTCTTCATCATTCTCTGTATCTTGGCTCATCGATCTCATTCATGGGGATTTCTACGGAGACGCAGCAACACGAGAAGGTAAGAAATTACTGGTTTCTGATTCACGAATTCGAACCATGATTCCTCTTTCTTTTTATCGAATCTGTTTCGATTAGGGTTTTAAAACATTGTCTAATCTCTCGCTTTACTTCCTTGGGTTCGTTTGTGATTCCTTGCGTTGGTCTGTGTTGATTGAATGTGTTTTTCGTTCCAATTCGATCTTTTCTGTTCAATTTGAGAAAGATTTTGAAGATTTCGAGCAACTTAATGATTTATGTTTGTGGATTTAGCGACAAAACCGAGGATTAGGGTTTGGGATCTAAACAGGATCATAGATCTTCGTTCAATTTTAGATAACAAAAGACTTGGGTTTGGTTAAAATTCATTCCATTCGAGATGTGATTCAATACAGATTGGTTTCTTGTGATTAAATTATCATTTTGTTATAAAAAATTCTCCTGAGAGTGAATTGGATTCTATCTGTGTGATCTTTTGTATCAGGAGGCTTCAGAGACTGCACAAAAGAGATGGACTCTGAGCGATTTCGACATCGGAAAGCCTCTTGGTAGAGGGAAATTTGGGCATGTCTATCTAGCAAGAGAAAAGCGGGTTAGTATCTTCACAATTTAGAGTTGTTGGAATATTTTGTTTTTTTTTTAACTTATGTTGACATTTGAAACAGAGCAATCACATTGTGGCTCTAAAGGTTCTTTTTAAGAGCCAGCTTCAACAATCTCAAGTTGAACACCAGCTTAGGAGGGAAGTAGAGATCCAGTCTCATCTTCGGCATCCCAATATTCTACGGCTCTATGGCTATTTCTATGATCAGGTGTTGTGTGTGTTTTGTAAGTACTTCTTGTTGACATACAGTATTTGTCTCTGTGAGGTTAACAACAGTTTCTTGTTGTTGCAGAAAAGAGTTTACTTGATCTTAGAGTATGCAGCTAGAGGTGAACTTTACAAAGAGCTTCAGAAATGCAAGTACTTCAGCGAACGTCGAGCAGCGACTGTATGTTGTGAATGCGTTTGTCTTTTCTATATTCACACTTCTTGTAGTATGAGCTAATACCCTTGTGTTTATTGTGGCAGTATGTTGCGTCATTGGCGAGAGCCCTCATCTATTGCCATGGAAAACATGTAATACACAGAGATATAAAGCCAGAAAATCTATTGATTGGTGCTCAGGTAACAAATACTAATCTGTTTAATCTTTCTCCGTCGGCGCCATGTGATTGAAGGTTAGCTTGCATATTTATGTGTATTCGTTGATATACTATCAGGGTGAGCTCAAGATTGCAGACTTTGGATGGTCAGTACACACGTTCAACCGCAGAAGGACTATGTGTGGCACTCTGGATTACCTTCCACCTGAGATGGGTAACTGAAAGCTATCCATTGCGTTTCTAAATTAGTCTCATCGGTAACCCGCTTGTTAACTGGCTTTCTGCTATTGGATTTACAGTGGAAAGCGTAGAACACGATGCTAGTGTTGATATCTGGAGTCTTGGAGTTCTCTGTTATGAGTTTCTTTATGGTGTCCCTCCTTTTGAGGCCAGGGAGCATTCAGACACATACAGAAGGTAACTAAACAGTTCATTAAGCTTAAGATGGGATTAGTACTATGTTGTGGTTATTGACAAATTAAGAATACTCTTTGTCTACAAACGCTACAGGATTGTGCAAGTGGATCTAAAATTCCCTCCCAAACCCATTGTGTCCTCATCTGCAAAGGATTTGATAAGCCAGGTTTCTACTCGCATTTCTCGTAAAATCTCTATTATGCTTTTGTGCATTGAGGAGTGGATTCTAATTTTTTTCGCAATTTCTTATCAAACAGATGCTTGTTAAGGAGTCTACGCAACGTTTGGCCTTGCACAAGCTTCTGGAGCATCCTTGGATTGTGCAAAACGCAGATCCTTCGGGCATCTACAGAGGTTGAAGAAGCTTCATGCTTCCATGCAGAGAAGAATAGACTTCATTCTTGGAACGAGATTGGACAAAGTTTATAGTCTATATCTAGCTGAGTTGCAATTTGTTTTTGTATTATATCTGTTAAAGTTTATAGCAACGAGATTCGTTTAACTTTGGCACCAATTAGTTTCGAATCTTACATCACTTTCTTTTAATAAATAGTTTCGAATGGTTTCAAACAAGGGGTGGGTGTTCGGATCGAGTAGGGTATTTCGGGTTTAGGGATTTAGGTGGGTTTAGGGATTTAGGTACCGATCGGGTATTTTAAAAATTCGGATCGGGTATTTTTTTAAGATCCAAATTGTTTTGGATATGTTCGGATCCAGATCCGAAAGTATCCAAAAGTATCCACAATACCCGAAAAAATCCGAAGAACCCGACATCCGACACAAAACACAAAAATATGAATATTCATTTCAATAAAGTAATATACTTTCAAACCAAAAATATCCAAAATACCCGAAAAATCCAGAAAAAATTGGTGTATTCGATATATCCATAATATCGAAAATATACATAAAATACCCGAAATACCGAAAAAATAATTAATATATTCGGGTTTATAGTTATAATTTTGGATATTTGGGTTATATCAAATCTAAATATAATTAATATATTTGGGTTATATAATTCAAACTAATATCTTTTGTTCGATGTGTATTGTGCTTTGGTTGTTAATTACTTAATTAAACAAATCTTTGTTATCAATCATTTTCCTTCAAAAGTTGAATGAGATAAGAATGAACAATGTTTTTTTTGTCTAATTAACCTCAATAATGAATTTTGGTATATCTTGTTGTAAGCTTGAGTTGAGTGTGACACTGGTGGTGTGGTGTAGTCTTAGAAGGCGTATCGGTAAATGGCATCAGCAACACCGTCTTCATCGTTGCTTACACCGATCACATCAGCCACTGCCTTTGTCTTTTCTGCACCGTTGCTCATAGCGACTCCAAATGACGCAAGTTCCAGCATCTCTATGTCGTTTTCCCCATCCCCAATCGCCATTATCTGATCAAAAATCCGGTTTTCTTAATAATCAATTATCGTACTTATGAACAAATAGATCAAGCAAATCGAGTCTAAGAAGCTTGAGTTCAGGGGTTGGTAATTGATTTTTTGGTTTGGTTTCTCCGGTTTTGACTTTTAAGAAAATAAATTTCAGCTCGGTTCAGTTTCGAGTACAGATTCAGTTTTCGGTTTGGTTTGCTTTGACTTCTATTACTACCCCCTTACTTGAGTTCCTTTGAAATGCTGTAAAAAACGCTAGATTATTACCTCATCTGCTGAAACCCCCAAATGATTGAGTAGCAGTTTTACACCGTTCCCTTTGGAGGTTCCTGGTGGGACGATTTCTAACATGTCTGATTGAGCTTGAACGACATTAGCACGGTCTCCTGTTGCTTCTGACCAATACGGACGGATAATAGATGAGACCCCCTCGGTCGTGTCCATAAATATCACTTTCTGCGGATATACAAGATAACCGAACATCAGTACTTAGGCTTCTACAGATATAAGAAAGCAAAATCTAAGTTCTTACACCGGGAATTACCTGAATGTCAGCTTCAGCTATAAGTTGATCAACCGACGATATGATTTCGGCCTGTTAACACAAAACATGTAGAGATTGTGTGAGAACCTGAAAAAAATCATAACTAGAAGGGGAGAGAGCGTTAACGGTTTCATCAACCTACCTTTGGCTCATTGTAGGTTGTGTGAAGAGAGTCCACGAGAGGGTGGTCAAATAATGTCAAGCAGCGATCCTGGCTGAATGCAATGAGAGGAATTCCATGCTCCAGAGAATAAAGACACGTCTGCATATCACAAATCAACATTTTGGAAAGTATGAAATAGAATTTCTAGCTCTTAGTTATTCAATCACAATGCACACGGATAATAAGTTGAAGACTATCCTAGGTAGTTAAGTAGTTTTCTGCTTCCCATGGTAGAGAACTATGATACAAGGAAACTCGGTTCCAGAATAAGCCTAAATCCTAAGTGGATTACCTCTCTGCAGACATCTCGGTCCAAGTTTCCTCTATAAACTTCTTTCCCCTGTCTACCATAGACAAGTAAGCCCTGTAATCAAACAGAATTTTAGTGAGATATATGGTGATATAGAGAGCTGACATATACAATTACAAAGGTGGATCGCACTGGTTAAGGGAAATAGGAGACCTGAATGAATACGCCAGGAGAGGACTCTGAAACAATGCCATCGGATCCAGCTAGATCAGCCATTTTCAAGATTCTGATCGCACCAGGGCGGGACTGTGACAAATAGATGAACTTAGCAATAGCCATCTTCAAAACATTCTGAAGAAGAACATATAACAGAAAAGAAGGGAAGACATTATTAGATGGATACTGTTCTCTTCTTACCTTCCCCGTAGCTATCACGACTTTAAGTCCCCTCAGCGTGGCTTCTTTTAAAGCTTTTGCATTAGCTTCTGAAATCTGGCTTTTACTGTTAAGCAATGTGCCTAGCATTTACATTAAAATCTTATAAGAAAGAGAAGGAAATCGAAAACGAAAACTACAGACTGTTGAACAGGTGAACAGGTAATCTTACCATCCATATCACAGAATATGTAGGAGAATTTTGGTCTGTAGAATCTTAGGCCATCCCCTTTCTTCCTGTCTTTTAACAGTAGTCTTAGCAAGAACAAGCAAACAATATATTTATAGTACCCCCTTGAAGCGGAGGAAGTGTAAACGATTGTTACAATTGCTAACTCATAAGTAGAGGAACTAACCATCTGATTTCTCCGGCTGAGGTTTAGCTATTTTTTCAATGTCATATGCACTCTGAATGAGTCCTTTCCCTTTCCACCCAAGGCTCTTTAGCAACAACTCCTCCTGTTCCTCCATTTCTTTCTCAGCCTCCTCACTGATCTCATGATCAAAGCCCAGTAGGTGTAACAACCCATGAATCTTTGGACAAACATTACGGTATCAGCAAAAAGAAGCTGAGACACAAATCATATGAAACTATTGCCCTTCTTATTTCTTCTAGACATTATGGAAATACAGCACTGACTTCTTACATGGTTTAATGGAATAACAAAGAATCAAGAACTATACGTCTAAGCAAAAGAAAACTAAGGTATCCAAACAAAATTCTTAGTAGTTCTAATTTACACAGCGTAAGGATCCACATTTAACTTCTATGTTTTGGTTCAACAGTAAGTGAGTAACCTACCACAAGAATGCGTATCTCATCAAGAAGAGTGTGTCCCCTCTCTGCAGCTTGCCTTGCAGCGGTCTCAACAGAAATGACGATATCTCCCATCATAAGCTACAAGAATGATGCACCGTGACGATTTAGCTGTTTAGAACCATACTGTTATAAACCAGCGAATGAAAAACAACAACTCTTACTACTGGAAGCTTCAGTTCAGGGACATGTTGCGACATTGACAGAACATCGGTAGCATGATCTTCGTCCCTCCACTCTTTGTTGAGTTTAGAGATGAACTCATCGTTGCAAAGCATTACCGATAATTCAACAGTTTCAAACCCACCAACATCTTCTATGTCAGTTTCTCTTGTTTTATACTTGGAATCTTTCAATCCATCAAAAGCTAGCTTCATTGCCATTGGGACATTGAGACGAAGCATTTCCGCAATATTCTACAGAATCTCAAAAGAGTTTAACAAGAAGAGTTTGATCATGGAAGAGTTCAAGGACCTAAAACAGCACAACTAGAACAGCAAATTGAACCAACCAGAGCTAATTATTCTCCCAGAAACGATGATTTTATATTCAAATTCGATTATTAACGACAAGAAATAGACAAACCTGAATCTCAAGATCATTAGGAAGCTGCTCCTCGATGCAGATACTGACACTAAGCTCCAATTCCTGTTTCTTCTTAGGTGCTCTCTTCCTCATCTTCCTACTATATTCTCTCCTCTCTGCAAACACACGACCCGCCGGCTTCGGAAGCTTCCAGTCTCTTCCTCCTCCGGTGGTACGCAGGGCGTGGAATCTCCGGGGGAACATGGAAGAGAAAACCGAGGAGGACAATGACGAAGAAACATCGAGACGATTCGATGTGGTCACAAGAGCATTTCTCGGAGAAGACCGTAAGAAATGGGGTTGGAGGAGACGGGCATGGTGGTAAAGGGCGGCGCGTGGCATTTCACGCGTTCGTGCGGAGCAGAGACGAATATGGCGGAGGATTGGGCAGAGACGAGAGAGCATGAAGAGAGGCTCAGTGACGGAGATGCGTGGAGGCATATCTCCGGTCTGCAAATTTTGCTTAGGTTTGGAGAATACAAACCAAATCGAACCGAGATTATTCGAACTAAAACGGAATTGAGTTTTATAGCGAAGCCAAGGCAAACAGTAAATATAGTTTTGTAAGAGAAAATGGTCAAAATCACCCCGCGCTAAATTGGATGTGCCAAAAAAAACGGAACTAAAATACGGTGCAATTTTTCATCTTTCAAACATAAAAATTCAAATTTTTTATCCAAACTATTGAATCTAACTCAAATTCTGCATTACCGCAAATCCGTTAGTCAAATGGTTAGTTGTCATTATTTTTTTTAAACAAAATTTCCAATTTTTTTTTCAATTTTTTTTAAGAATGATATCATTTATATATATATATATTTTTTTGTCTAATTTTTTAATATTCCATTAATATTAATTACCTAAACTTTTTTAGTATTCCATTAATATTAATTACCTAAATTTTTCTCCAAATTTTTTTTTTCTATATTTATTTTTTTGTCTAAATTTGTAATATTTCATTAATCTTAAGTAGGTGAATTGCTTCCCAAAAAAGACTAAAAACCACCCGAAACACTAAATTATCTAAACCAAAATTTGTGAATTCGAACCAAACTGAAATAAAATTTGGAATCGAACCGACGATATACCTAAATATTTCTATTATTAGAATGAAATGTAAAAATTACAGAAATAAAGAAAAATGCTAAGACGCTTCTGCGCAAGGAAACCAACTTGATGAAACTTTTTGGATGCTTAAACTACATGAGAAATTTGATGGGTTTCTGGAGAGACTTCCCATGTGATGAACAGAGTCGCGTGGCTTGACTGGATGCTTAAACCAATTACAAAAATAAAGAAAAAATGCTAATCTCCAATAGCTTAAACCAATTGGAAGCATCCACGTTAGCAATATATGTCATCTGTGGATTTGAATTCAGCTTCAGACGAAAACAAAAATACACTTAATTGGACAAGTTTACAATTTTAAACTATCTAATTTAAATAGAATCATTTTTTAGGTAATTAATATTAATGGAATATTAAAAATGTAAACAGAAATATATATAGAAAGATGATACCATTTTTTTTAAATATAGAAAAAAAATAATAATGATGACTGACGTGGCAGCTGACTGTGGACGCTTTAGCTGACGTGACAGCTGGCGCAAACTGCTGAGTCAGCGCTGTTAACGGTTTGACTAACAGATTTGCGGTCAATGCTGAATTTGGGTTAGATAGTTTGGGTTAGAAAGTTTGGGTATGAAATATTTCTATTCAATACTTTGGGTATGAAATTTGAATTTTTATGTCCGGAATGTAGGAAATTACACCGTATTTTAGTTCAGGTTTTTTTCGTCACATCGAATTTAGTAAATGTTGATTTTGACCTTTTCCTAGTTTTGTTCCGAACAAACCCAGTATGATCAATTTAAGTGCAATTGAACCGAATGGAATAAACCAATATTTATTGAAAATTATTATTTGATATAAAAAAGGGAGAGTAACTAAAATAACCTTCAAAAGTTTTGAAATTACTAAAACAATGCAAATCTTTCAAAATTACTAGAATAACCTAGGGTTCCGATTTTACCTTTTTGGGCTTTGTTGACAAAAACGTTATAACGAAACTGCCATTACTATTTTATTTCCATGTAGGCAAAAGTTCGAGTTATTTACCAACCTTACGAAAGTCTACCGTTTTTTATGGAAAATATATTTATTTTCGGTATACTTATGTTTTGGCCAGTAGATTTGTTTGAGGAACGGTAGATTTGATGAGTTTTGGTAGACTTATTATTACGAGGTGGAATATATGTTTTTGGGCGGTAGATTTATTAATTTGTTGGTAGATTTATTTGTAATGATATCAGATTTGTTAAGGGTTGGTTGATTTAAAGAGCTATCAGTTGACTTTTTGGTAGATGTTTGACCAAATTGGTAGGTTTATTCCCTTTGATGGTAGATTAATCTTCTCCGCAGTAGACTTCTTTGTAATGACGGTGGACTTATCTTCGGAGGGTTTGTTTTTTAGTGACGGTAGATTTATTGTAATGACGGTATATTACTATTGTCTTGGTAGATTTATTCTTAACATAGTAGATTTATTATTAATGATGAATATATTTAAGATAGGTAAAAACTATGGTTCTTAGATTTGTAATGGTAGTAGATTTATGTTACGAGACGGCATATTTATTAAAGGTCGTTAGATTTATTTATAAAACGGTAGATTTATCGGTAATGGTAGTAGGTTTATATAAACTTTTGGGAAACACGAAATTGGTAGACTTATCTTAATTTGGTAGATTTATAGGAAGTTGATAGATTTATCTGAATTTGGTAGATTTGATCGTTTTTATTGGCGGTAGACTTGTTAAAATTGGACATTATCAAATTAAGTTTTTGCCCACCAAAGAACTTTAGATTTGCAAAAAAAAACCATGCACCCATCAACCTTCATCTAGGGTTGCCGCCGACCCAAAAAATTTTCTTGGATGAAGTATTTTCCAAGATCTTCAACTTCCTAACTCTACCTCTCTTTCAAACGTGAAATCTCTTTAGCTTCTCTTAAACGATATTGTTCCCACAACTTGTATCTTGTAAAAATAATTTCTTCATCATCATCTCTTCATCATCTTCAACCATGGAGCAAATTATTCTAGTTTGTGGGAAATTAAGTTTGAGAAAAATCGTTGGGTCTTCTTGGTTTATAAGTTAAAAGGGTGTCAAATTTTAGGAGTGGATCATAAAACCCCGTTTGGTGATTTACTTCGGATGGTTTATGAAGATTTTGGTTTGGATCATCGCTATTATGATGTATAATTGAGTTATATATTGTCAAAAATGTATTTGCAAATATTACCACAAGATACACATCTGATATTTATAGCAACTACTAGACAATTGAGTGGTTTTTTTCAACAATTTCAAAACGATACGGTTCGTTTATGCGTGGAGATTATAGAGAAAGCGGAGAATGTCGTCGAAGATGTCAAACGATCAAACTCAGAAGGTGATCATGTCATTGGGAAAATTCAAAAAGATCATGCAAAGAACAAGAACAAGTTGACAAAATTGATGAAGAAGATGATGAAGATGAGGAATACAAATTTGACAATTGCGAAGACCCGGATGGTGCAAGTTCCGATGATGAAGAGTATGGGGTGTGTGAAAAGTATTCCGATAACGAAGAAGACATGCAAAATCTTCCACCCAAGAAACGGGGTTCAACAAAGATTCCTGATTTTGTGCATATCAAAATGAAGTCTGTAGACTTAGTTGTTGGCCAATGTTATGAGACAAAAGAAGAGTTGGAGACGAGATTGAAGATCCATGCAGTTTCAAATAATTCGACTTTGATGACGGTTAAATGTTAGGTGGAAGGATGTAAATGGAGGGTTCGTGCATCAACAGTATGAGATAATCCAAGGTTTCATATTAAGACTTATGTTGGAGAGCACACGTATTTTGTTATGATGCGTTCATCTCGTGCCCGGCAAGCAACTCATGAGATACTAGGACGTCTATATAAATACTTTGTAGGTGGTGTTGGACCGACCGTTTTGCCATATCATGTTGTTGATGCTCTCACCAAACTTCATGGAATAAATTTTTGATATCCTTTACAGTAGACTTTTTTAGTTGTGGTAGATATATATTTTGGTAGATTTAAGTTGGTAGATTTGGTCGATTTAGTTTGATAGATTTATTTTGGTCGATTTAGTTTTGTAGATTTATTTTGGTCGATTTATTTTGATAGATTTAATATAGGTGGAGTATTGGCAGGCCCATCGTGTATTAAAGTATGCACGAGAATTAGTAACATGAAGTTTGGAGAATGGTTACGAGGAGCTTCTGTCAAACTTATATATGATTAGGCGGGCTAATTCGGAGACACTTATAAAGCTAGAAGTTGACAAGGAAGACAAGTTCAAGTTTGTGTTCATCGCATTTGGTGCCAGCATACATGGGTTCCCGTTTATGCGGAAATTTTTGGTTGTTGATGGGACAGTTTTGAATGGTACATACAAAGGTACACTACTCATCGTCTCAACGCAAGATGAGAATTTTAATATATTTCCGATTGCCTTTGCTGTCGTTGATACCGAGAATGATGAGTCTTGGGAATGGTTCTTTAGACAATTACACCGGGTTATCCCAGATGATGAAGGACTTGCCATCATTCCTTCATCATTTCAGATAGGCATAGAGCAATTGGAAACGCGATAAGGAAGGTTTACCCCCTTTCTAGTCGTGGTATTTGCCCTTATCATTTGCATAAGAATATTTTGGTGAAATTTAAAGGCAGGGATTTTTTCAGACTTGTGAAGAAGGCCGCAACCGCATATAGGCTTCTAGAGTTCAATGCCTTGTTTGGGCAGATTCAAGCTACTAATCTTCCACTTTATAACTATTTGTAAAAAGCGAATGTACGTATGTGGACACGGGTTCATTCCCCGGGAGATAGGTACAACTTCATGACTAGCAACATAGCGGAACCAATAAATAAGGTCCTCTCAAAAGTAAGAAGTTTTCCAATCGTGACACTTTTGAACGGGATAAGGTCGCTTCTAACAAGGTTGTTTGCGAAAAGGCGCCAGAATGCAAGTCTAATGAAAACCGAACTTACTACTGGTGTTGAGAAATTGCTACGGGTACACATTTTCCTTTGTTATAGATGTTTTCTTTTATGGTAGATTGTTTAGTTTGACGGTAGATTTACTTATAACATGTTATAGGTATTTCTATCGACGGTAGGTTTATTATATTTGATGGCAGATTTGTATTTACTGTAAACAGGTTAGAGTTGAAGCTGCCAAGCAATTGGCTGTGGAGGAGATAGATGAGCATCAAGCACATGTACATCCTTGCATGTTGTCAATTTGGATGAGAAAAAATGTACTTGCCAAAGGTTTTACATTGATAAAATCTCGTGCGTCCATGCCATTGCAGTGGCGGAAGCTACAAAAATTTCAAGGATCTCTCTATGCCATCCCTACTTTCGAACAACTTACTTGTACAACGCTTACTCGGAGATAATAATGCCAAGGGATATTGTGTGTGCCCAAAGAAGTGGCTAAGAAAGTTTGTATGCCTCCTTTCGTTCGTAACCCACCTGACCGGCCAAAAAAAATCCCAAATGAAAAGTGCACTGGAAGTGGCAATGGAGAAGAAACATCGAAGGAAAGAACACAAGTGTTCCAAATGTGGTGACGGCGGACATAATCGTGCTACATGCCAATTGTGAACTCATTAGTTTCTACTTTATATGTGTAATAATAAGTTTGACAGTGATATGTGTTATTTACTTCTATCTTGAAATGAACAATCGTTTCTAGTTTAGATGTATGATGTAACTTCAACAAATCTACCAAATTATAAACAACAAATCTGCATAAATTATGACAACAAATCTACCAAACGTTATAATTCTAATCAACCAAACTCTGAACAACATATATGCCAAACATCCCTTAAACAAAAAACCTTGTTTGGGCGACAATATTACATGGCTACGTAAACATGGTCCAATCTACCAAACTTTCGAAGGACCAACTTCATGCAAAAAACATGGTCCTTTGAAAGTATAGTTTCATCAACTGAATAAATAAACCTACCGCAAATAAGTCAATAAGTTTGTGACAACACAGTTTAATAAACCTACCACGATTACAAAAGTACTACTCTACAAAAGCAGCAAAACCCTGTAATTGTACTCACCACGAGGGTTAGAATCAGATCACTGAATTGTTTGTCCAAATCAGTCCGATGGAATCTCGTCCATAATCTCATCTGCATATTTCATACGAGTCCTAGCAAAGTTAGTATCGTTAAGGTCTACCATAACATGCCCAAGAGCCAAACACTCAATATACTTCAATGTATACACGCCACAGTCTTCACTCAAGAGGTTTGGTTTTGGTTTTTAGTTGTTGCATCTTCACTTTCGGGTCAGCCGGTTCTATTTTCACTTTAAGAACCGTCTTTGAGTTGGACGTCGGGGTTCTAACGACCCTTGCTATGGGAAACTTTGGCTCAGACGTTTCATGTACCTTTGACATCCATGACTGTGGTAGTCCACATTAAAATGTTATTAGAGACATCAATATCCAAACACATATCATATGAAACAAGTCTACCATATCGTATGAAACAAGTCTACCATATCGTATGAAACAAGTCTATCATATCATATGAAACAATTCTACCATATCATATGAAACAAGTCTACCAAATCGTATGCAACAAGTCTGCCAAATCATAATGAAACAAGTCTATTGTATCATATTTAAAAGTCCATAACGTATTAAACAAGTCTACCATTACGTAAAGTCTACCATATCGTATCAAACAAGTCTACAATTTCCTTTATAACAATACCATTTCATTTAACAAGTCTACCATAATAGTACCATTTCGTATTTAACAAGTCTACCATTTCATTAAAACAGTACCATTTCGTATTTGACAAGTCTACCATTCCATTTTAAACAAATCTACCATTCTATTTTCTTAATAATCCATACAACCATAAAGAAGAAAAAGTATGAAAAACCCAACCTAATGTTCTGAAAAAACTGAAATGTGTTCAAAAGTTTTAGGTTTTAGTCAGTCTCCAAGTAACTTCTCTAAGTTACTTTCATTCGAATAGAGACTTGCGTACCGGATCTTGTTCCCTGGAACCATCTTTGGCTTTGGATTGTGCATCTTTCGCTTTCCATTGTGCATCTTTGGCTGCGGATTGTACCGAATATTCCTTCTCTTTCAACATATCTTTGGCCTCGAGAGTAGACAACCTCCTTTCCAACGGGAAAACGGCCAATTCGTGCCTCAACAAAGACAAATGGTATAGATTAGTTCCCGAACAATTTTGGTGTCCGAATTCATACCCGAACCCTTAAATATTTGAATATCCATACATGTACTATTTGTTTTGGCTAAAACATACATTGACTCAATTTCCGTTAGTTAACGGAGAAGAGTCAGCTGCCAGGTGGGAATTCTCGTTGGAACAGATCCTCAAAACGACGTCGTTTTGAGCATTTTGGTTTAAAAAATAAATAAATAAACGACGCCGTTTTGAGATCTGTTTAAAAAAAAAAATATAGTAAAACAACAACCGTGGGGCTCGAATCCACAACCAATATATTAGAAGCTGGGCGCCCTACAAACTGAGCCAGATGGGCTTTAATGTTAGAAATATGAGATATAGATTATATAGACTATCAATCTCCTTCTTCTTCATGTTTTTTTTTCCAGAAAACTCTGAGATTTTTCCACTTTTTTTTTTGAATTGAATGTAAAATTTATTCAAAACAAAAAATCGTGTTTACAACAAGTGCGACTTGATCTGAAAAATGTTTTAAAGGTTTCCTACTCAATAAAAAATTGAAAATTCCTTAGCGTGTGGCCAACCAAGCTTGTATTCTGGTAGTGTCGGATTCGTCTCTGAAACTCTAGGTTTTAAACCTAGAGGTTCTGCAAGTGCAGAGACGTGCGTTGTAGTACTTTAGGTATCGATCCACAGGGAGAGAGAGCTGTTCCGTGAGACCTTAGACAAAGAATAGCAAGGAAGTCTAAGACGAAAATAAGGTTTTTGGATAGATTGTCACGATTTCTAAGATGAATGCAAAGACTTATGTTAAAGAAAATAATGAATGGAAAGAAAATAAGGCGCTACTAAAATAATAAAGACTTATGTTGAGTTGTCGGGCATATCTAGTAGATATGATCGACACGGTAACAAAGCTCTTAGTAACTGTTTCTAGATTTCAACTCCACGAACTGAACATAATAAATGGTGTAGCCTACTTTTGTACATCCTACTAACCAACAATCTATACACTCTACCAGTAGCTTTCGTATCTGGCCGCGCGGAAAATCCTGATGTTCGCGCTGGTTCTTCTTAGTTCACGGCACTCCGTAAGTATACTTTCAAAATTTTACGATGCACACGCTCTTATAGATAAACGAATAAGGTGTTTTTAGATCCAGCACTTTTGGTGGTACTTAACACCTATGAATCACCTCTAGTTCATGATGCTAGATTAGCATTAACAACTATCTATAAGAAAGAGCTCTATAAATCGGCTAAGTTTATCTCGCGAAGATCCTTCTCGAACATAGTCGATTCCCTTCGATGAAGCCCTTAAACTCAACGACGAATTACTCGAACATAATTAACAGCAAAGACATAGATAAATAAAGAACAAGAGATTGAAAAAGAAGATTCTCGATTTTAAGAACGTAGTCCGGAGAAAACCCCTTTACCAATCTCGAAAAGAAAAGTGAAGACACGATAAATGTAAAGACAGAAAATTAAGAATGCATAATAGATAGAACAGAGTAGAAATGAGGGTTTAAGAGAAATCTCTATCTCCCAAAACAAAGAACAAAGAACGAAGAACAAAAGAACATAAAACCCTAGAAAAATCGTGATGGTGGCTCCCAAAGGGACACCCAAGTGGGGCACAATGAGGCACACGAAATTTGGGGCTGCTAAGTACATATTTATAGGTCTTCAACTCTTGCTTTAGTGGTCCTTAGGGTTTCTTTGAAGAGAAAACGAAGTGGGATTGAAGATGGGTTTCGAACGAGCTGTTTTTGGACCGAATTTGGTTCACCGCGTGTGCGTGGCTTGGACTCGTGGCCAAAGGTGGTTTCGCCGCGGCTGGAGGGCCTTGACCCGTGGCCAGGAGTGTATTCGCCGCGGCCAGGAGCCTTGGACCCGCGGTGGTTGGCCTATGAGGTTGAAACTTCAATTTTTCTCTTGCTTCTTACGCGAGACTACAGAACATGCCTTCAGTCAATTGGATGTATCTTGAGATCTAACCGTTGGATTGTCTTGAAACTAACTGAGTATGAAAGGTGGTTCTCCCTTCGATCTTTTATCCAAATTTGGGTGTGATCGGACGGTGAGAATGTCTCCATAGGATGTCAAACTTCTGACGGTACAAAATTGTCCAAAATCTGGTCTTTCTCCAATTTGCGTTGTTTTTGCCTAAGTAACCTGAAAAGAGTCTTGAAACTAAAAAAATGCGAAAATAATAATAATTGCATGTAAAACCAAGTGAAACAATTATTAAAGTGTTATAAAATAGATAGTAAAACGGGTAAAAATACGGTGTTATCACATTCCTCCTTCGTATCTTCCATCACCCAGCCTTCGTATAGATGTTAGGCGATTGCGCACATGCTTATCAATGTATTGAATAAGTCGGGATGAGAGATTATGAGGCTCACCATGTTTCCTTCCATTTCTTTCTCCAAAGTGAATGAATCGTGGTTTGAAAGACATATCGTAATAGAAATGAGCTGATCATGTCTTGATCCGTTGTTGTTATTAGGCCAACAATATCGACCCATTTTGTTGTGTATCTTCCTCCTAGTAGCCTTCGTGTCAGCCCTGCCCATACCTCTTCCAAGAATTTGCATTCAAAGAAGAGATGATTTCTGCTTTCCATACCTTGGCATAAAATGTATGGACTAGTAGCTCCGACATTCCAGTTCATGACTCTATCACCTGTGGCCATCCTGTTATGCATTGCGAGCCAAGAGATGAAGGAGTATTTAGGCGTTGAGTATGAAAACCATATGCCCTTGTACCCACTCACATATTGGCTGCGTCGTACGGACTTGCTCCCATGTCATTTTTGAATTGAATTTGGGCTTGAACTTATCTCCCTTACATCTCAATAAGAACTCGTCTTGGTCTTGAGATACATGGTTTCGTCTTTGAGTCTCTATGGCATCTTCAATCTGATTCAAAATCTTTGTACGATGCCTACGTCTTCGATGAAAAATCAGAACCTTCTCCACCGATGAGTGGATATCAATACCCAAGTCAATATAGCCTCTGAAACCCGTGTGATCGATCAACTTTCCCAGTTGTGTCCAATCATCATACCAGAAAGATGTTAACGCCCCATTGCGTACGTCAACCTTTGTGAAAGTAGCAGCGAGCTCCCTGTACTTTAGCATTTTTTTCCACATCAATGAGCCTAATGATGTTGTTTCTTTTACTGACCAGAGGGATCCCTTACGTATCAAGAATTTTTGAATCCAATCAACCCACAATAAGTTTGAGACAGCTCACCTTATTTACCTCCTTTAGTGATCTTAAACCCAGCCCACCTTCTTCCTTGGGTCTACAAACATCAGTCCAAGCAATTTTCGCCTTCTTTGGATTTAGGTCGGGACCTGACCATAAGAATGTTGCACAAAGCTTGTCATTTTCGTCAATACATGCTTTCGGGAGTCTAAATACAGACATCCAAAAATTCGTGAGGCTTTGTATGACTGAAGCAATTAGTTGGAGTCTTCCCGCAAAAGAAAGAAATCTTGCTGTCCAGCAACTTATGCGAGATCGTATCTTTTCCAGCAGAGGCGTGTAGTCACTTACTGTCATCCGCTTTGTGAGTAAAGGGAGACCTAAGTAACGAACCGGTAGTGTACCCGTCTGAAAGGGGAATTGCCCAAGAATTTCATCTCTATTCGCCTCCGAACCTCCTGCCATATATATCGTGGATTTCTCCATACTGATGCATAGACCTGAGGCTGCTGCGAGTTCATTGAACACTTCAAGTATACCTTCAATCGAGCACTTTCTCCCATATGAAAATATCATTAGATCATCGTCGAAGCATAGGTGAGTAAGCTTTTGATTCTGACAATACAGATGATACCCAATTTTCCTCTCCATTGCCGCTTTATCCAGCATTTTTGAGAGTACATTCATGTAGATGACAAAGAGATATGGTGACAAAGCACACCCTTGTCTAAGACCCCGAGCACTTCTAAAATATTCTGCAAGTTCCCCGTTCACTTGGACTGAGAAAGATGCTGTCGTAATGCATAACTTAATCCAATGAATATACTGCTCCGTGAAGTTCAGAGCCTTTAGCGTAGACAGGAGAAAATGCCACTTAACAATGTCGAAAGATTTTGCGATATGAATCTTCACCGCACATCGAGTTGATATCGTGTCTTTGTGATAGCTCTTTACCAATTCAGATGCTAGTAAGACATTTTCCATCAGCAAGCGATCCTTAACAAATGCAGACTGATTCGGAGCAATAAACGTCGGTAAGACTTTCTTCAATCTATTCGCCAGAATCTTTGATATCACCTTATACAATACATTGCAACAAGAGATATGCCTGTAATCCTTTATTACATTTGCTTCCTCTTTCTTTGGTATGAGAGCTAGTATAGTTGAGTTGACTCCTTTCGGCAAGAATCCCTTTTCAAAGAAAGACAATATTGCTACTGTGAAATCCTTCCCCACGATTGGCCATGCTGCCTTAAAAAATTCATAAGTGTACCCATCTGGTCCTGGAGATTTATTATTCACCATCGCAAATAAGATTTTTCACCTCCTCCTCTGTTACCACTCCACTCAGCATTTCTCTATCAGCGTCGCTACACTGAAAACCCAGCAGCTCAGTCAGTTCTTCTTGATCTATCTCAGCATTGTTCTCCGGTATATGCGATAGAAAACTGTGGAAACAATCTTCAGCCTCTTTTATTATTTCTTCTTGTGTGTCCACGATAGTCTCATCACTTCGCTGTATCTCTCGTATCGATTTCCTTATTCCTCTCGCCCTTGCTGCATGATGAAAAAATTTATTGTTCCCATCCCCCACATTCAGCCAGTGCACCTATGATTTTTGCCTCAAGTACCTTTCTTCTAAGTCTTCTAACAGCTGCCATCTACGATGTGCCCGTACTTCCTCTTCCAGATGACTCGGAGATGGATATAGCATCGTTTTAGTTTGACATTCACAAAGATCCGCATATGCTTCTTTTGCTCGCTTCGGTAAGTCTCCAAAGTTGCTCCTTACTCAGCTCTCTTATTTTTTTGTTTTTTAGCTTCTTCGGGAAGCAATACATAGCAGAAGTTGAACTGAAAAGTTCCTACGTCTCAGCCCAGAAAGAATCCATCAAATGCAGAAAACCAGGTAAACTCGTCAAAGCATTAGTGAATTTAAAAGGACGTCGAGTTTTTGCTGGTTCTGCTTTGATGTGAATGCGACTTCTAAGATGATTCGAGCATCCTCCTGTCTCAAAAACACAGTAAGCTTGTGGATATGAAGTATGCCAAGAAGCCGAGACTAGTGCTCTATCCAACTTATTGCAGATTAACCCTTCCTCCCTCTTGTTACACCATGTAAATAAAGGTCCATGTGCCGTCATGTCTGTGAGAGAACAATACCTAGCTGCATCTTGAAAATCTCTCATGCCTATTGGGATTGACGGGGCTGTCTCATAGCTTGAATGTTCCTCTCCATCCAATATTTCGTTAAAGTCCCCCATTATCACCCATGGTTTATTACGAATCATTGGCAAGTCCTGGTGATTCCTCAAATCCACCCATAACTCTTTCTTTTCTTCCATAAAATTTGAAGCGTAAACAAATGAGAAAAAAAAATCCTCCTCGAATCCCTCCAGCAATATCGAACATGTAATCATTTGCCCACTTGTAAAAACTCCTCTGAGATTTTTCCACGCCAATCTCGTATATGTTCTCTCTAATTCGGGTTTTCATGATCCGATCTTAGTGTTTACACCTCTGATTTTCCCAAGCATCGTGCTACCCCAATTCCTCTCTCAAAATTCGTTCTCAGATTGATGGGTTCTTCCTCCAATACTCTTCCTCTCTCCTGCAAATAAGCGTCAATGATGATGAATGTCGCTTCATAATCGGAATCGAACTGTTGAGATTTTGTGATTCATCTCTAAAAATATATCTTCGTTTCCTTTTCGTGCATCAATCAATTGGAGTATAATCATTATATGCTATTGAGAAATATTTCGTGCATCGATCAATTTCCTATTTCCTATTTTGTTCACACATCAAATTAGTTATGAAGAATAAATAATCGATTTCAAAGTAATCGATTTAGTGTTCTTTGATTTTCAATTTTTTGAAGAAGGAGATTGACATATTGTGTATATAAACTGTATCTGATATTTGGAACAATAAAATTCACCTGGCTTAGTTGGTAAAGTGCACAGCTTATTATGTTGCAATGTTTTTTTTAAACAGATCCTCAAAACGACATCGTTTTGAGTTAAAAAAAAATCATCAAAACGACGTCGTTTTGAAGATTTGTTCCAACGAGGATTTCCATCTGGCAGCTGACTCATCTCCGTTAATGGTTTAACGGAGTTGACTAACGGACATGAGTTCAATGTATGTTTCGGCCAAAAAAAAAGTACATGTATGGATATTCATATAGTTAAGGGTTCGTATATGAATTCGGATACCAAAATTGTTCGGGAACTAATCGGTACCATTTGTCTTTGTTGAGGCATGAATTGTCCATTTTCCCCCTTTCCAACCCACTTAGTTGGCTTCCAAATTTTTTGTCCATTAGTCCCACTTGGTTTGCCAACGACTGAAGGGTATTTAAGATCTGTTGATTACTGTCCACACTAGTCTCCCTGTACTCAATATTCTTCTCCTTTTTTTCTCCCTTTTTGTTTTCCTCTTAAACTCTTCAAGCCGGATATCAAAATCTTCTTCATCCCCACCCTCCATAGCACTTTCCTCATCGATTTCCTTCTCCTTCTTCTTCTTCTTTTCCTTCTTCTTCTGCTTCTTCCTTTCGACAACACTACCCTCCTCAATTTCTTTTTCCCTCTTCTTCTTCTTCACATGAATAGCCTCTGGAGTTTTGTTCTTGTGGTTCTTCCCTTTATTCTCCAAAGACCTTTTTGGGATAAGCTTCTCAACAAATTCATCTTCACTTTCCTCAACAACCTGCTTCTTCCCTTTTACCTTCATCGGGGACTTCACAGCCGGCTCAGCGTTATCCCAAACCGTCTCATCCAAGTAGAGCTGTCAATGCGGTGACCATGGGCCTGCCTGTGACCACACCCATTTGGACTGCATCCATTTGGACATAAAATTTTAGGCCCATGCGGGCTAACGGTAAAAAAATTGATGACCATGACCGCACCGCCTGATTGTGCGGTTACCATGGGCTTGTCCGCGGTCACTAGGAAAAAAAGTAAAATGAGTCATAGTTTCCAAACACCAGAAAGTGTCAGAGTGAAACAATCTTAAACCAGAAACTGATACAATCATAAACCATAAACTAGAACAAAAAAAAAAGCAAATACACCACATAAGACAGAAGTAAAAAACTACATAAACAAAAGTGATAGTTTCCTTGAACATTTGACTTAAGCTTCTTCTGTCTCCTCTTCTTTCTTTGCCAGAAACAAATTTATTTGGGTTATATTTGGTGTGTTTGTTACTTGCTCAAAAACATGTAAAATTGTTGACTAATCAATTTGGGCTAATTTGGTCTAGACCGCTGACCGCATGGTCAAACCCGTTTTTGACCGCTGACAAATTTGGGCATAGCCCATTTGACCACTTCGTATTTGGGTTTTAATTCTTGTGACCATGACCGCCCCGGAGCGTGCGAACTGGGCCAAGCCCATGGGCGGCCCACCCATATTGACAGCTCTACATCCAAGCATCCATCAAGAATATCTTGGATCATGTTATCCAACTTCCTATCAACGTCTGGCTTTCAGTCTTCTGGCCAAAACGAATAAATCTCATCTTGCAGCTTCACCAATAAGTGTGTAACACGAACCTACAACCATTTGATAAACAAATTTAGCTGAAATACTAACTATCAGATAAGTCTACTAATCCCCAAACATCAAAGAAGTCTTCCGTAAAGTCTGGTAAACAATATTTTTAAGTCTACCACAACCTAGTAGATCATAAGTCTGCCAAAACAATTCGAATATAAAAATAACTCTACCAAACGTTTCATAAACAAGTCTACCACCACAAATTTTAAGCAAACAAATTATCATATACAAAATCTACCACCACAATTCAAGGATACATACCTTGTTATCCTCCGACTTACTCTTGTCCTCATCCATAACGGACTCAAGATTGAATCGTGGCCATGATGAACACCACCTAAGGAGAGGGATTGTATCAGAATTGTGCTTGTTCTCTTCTCTTCTCCCAAACTTTTCTCCCAATATAGGTACCGACTCAAATGCCCATATGAGCACCGCATGCACAAATCCATGAAGAGTGTAACTATCTCTGTCTAAAAAAGCAACTTTAACAGAGTCTATTAAATTCAACACTTAAATTCAACAATTGTTGTTGAGCTAAAACAAATAGCCCACGTTATGATTCAACAATTTTCCATTATTATCAAATTTTTCATGTTAGACACCATTCATTCAAATCTACCGAACCGTACACATAAATCTACCACCAACATATACATAAAACACGGTGAAACACTAAATCTACCACCATCAGTTAATAAATCTACCAAAACATTTGTAGATTTATTCAAACCTAACCGGAAATTTGTCTCTTATCACCGAAAATTTCTCTCATTCTACCGGAACT
This sequence comes from Eutrema heterophyllum, assembly GCA_002933915.1. Taxonomy (NCBI): domain Eukaryota; kingdom Viridiplantae; phylum Streptophyta; class Magnoliopsida; order Brassicales; family Brassicaceae; genus Eutrema; species Eutrema heterophyllum. Next base: position 12,347 of record PKMM01049128.1, on the reverse strand, counting down.
TCTATCCTTTCACCGGAACCGCCGATTATGTAAGCTATCTGCAACAAAAAAAAATTATGGTTTAGTTTTTTCTCACTTTCACCCGCCGCCACTACTACTCCAACCGGATTTGCCCAAACGACGCCGAAAGTTTCTCTATTTGCTCCCCGGGAACTCGCATCGCCCCTCAGACCCTTCGCACGTCGCCTCATAGAACTCTCAGAAGGAACTGGCGGAAGAAGACGAAAAGACTCAGGAGAAAAGGAGAGTTCCTTTCCTACTCGTTGCCAGAATCAATGGTCATGAGGCTGGAACACGGACTCGCCGTAAATCTCGCAGGAGAAGACGAGAGGTTTCAAAATCGAAATCGCCCTCATAGTCACCGATAAGAGGAGAGGTTTTTTTAGAAACCGATGAATTTTTTTTTTAGATTCATTACTTTTTACGTTTTTTAGGGTTTTGTAATTCTTTTCTTTAATTTCATTATTTTCAAAATTTCGAATTTAATAAAAAAAAAATTTAATGGCATTTTGGTTATTAAAACGAAAAAGTATATTTGAATGTCTTTTGCCAATTTTAGAAGGTTAGTTTAGTTTTAGGAATTTATGACAAAGTTATTCTAGTAAAACGACAACTTTTGAAGGTTATTCTAGTTATTATTTCTAAAAAAAATATAGTAATATTTTTTTCTTTATATACTTGTTGGTGTTGCATGACACATGAGCTTGTGTTCATCATGACATTGTCGTGGATCCGGAGGATGCTCATGATGGTGGAGATAATCCTGATGATGAAGAGCAAGGAAATGACGCAAAGCAGATCCATCCTAATGGTGCTCCTAATCAGATTGCTCACTTTCATGAGGCTCTTGAGGATGAGAATCAAATGAATGATCAACTAGAGGAAGTTGATGATTTTGACATTGGTGAGGAGTTAGAGGAATCTGATGGGATCGCAAAAGGAGAGAGTTCATCGAGAATCTTCTAAGTGAAAATGCTCAAATTGCTGCTGCAAATCAATCTACTGAAGAAGCGCGGCCGTAACTCCAATAAGTGATGATGACCATCTAATTTTGGAGTGGGAAGAGTGTATGGATTCTGAAGGTTCTTTTTCTTAGTACGGAAGTTTCTTGGATGAAGATCGTGCACAGTCCAATGGTAAAAAACTAAGTATATGGATTATGGGTTGTTCTCGATTTTCAACACCTTGAAAGTAGGAATTCAAGAGAACCAAATTGGAGGTCCGAATAAGAGAGCAAGAAGAGATGTTGAAGAGGTCGTTGACAAGTTCATGGATGGTTCAACCAAAGTGATGCGGAAGTCTAATGCTCTTGAGAAGTTGCAGATTAATTACAATGAGATAGGCGACTCCTCGACTCAGCAGAGTTCCAACATTGGAGGCGTGGTGGGCCCTAAACCACCAGATGCAGTGTGGAACTGTCGGGCTTGGGACAATGCCTCCAGTTCGACGTCTAAAGGAGATGCATCGAGTGTATCTCCCGGACTTGTTGTTCCTAGGGGAAAGAAAGCAACAAGATGACTATGTAAGAGATATTGGGGTGTTCTTGGATTATGATCAAATGCAAATTGTTTCACCTCATGTGCTTAGTGGTGGTTTGTAGTATTTTGGAAAAGTTATGTTATGGTACATTGTATTATTTTTGATGCAAGACTTGTTGATCTTTCCATTTAATACTCCAAAGACTTTGGGAAAAATCTCCAAAGACTTGCAGTTTAAAGAGTAGGTCCTTGGATGATGTGTGGTGATTTTAATGAAATCACAGACCAATCTGAGAAGAGAGGAGGTAGAATACGGAATCCAAGGAGTTTTAAGTACTTATGTACTATGCTTAAAGTCTGCGATATGTAAGACCTTAAACACAAGGGGAACCCATTTAGTTGGGTAGGAAGACGCAAAATAGAGATTGTGGAATGCTATGTGGATCGAGTTCTACTTTATTCTGAATGAAAAACATTGTATCTTGCTTCGGAAACAGAATTCTTGGAGTTAGCGGAGTCTGATCATCGTCCTCTAATTGTAACTATTGAACACGAACCTCAGACCAAACAGAGACAATTTCGATATGATAAAAGGCTGTACAAGATGGATAATTTTGCAGATATGGTAAGGGAAGATTGGTATCGTTATTGTCTCTCAGGCAAATTGTTTAACAGCTGTAAAGTGATGTCAAGAAAGAAACGTTGGCATAAAACAAACTCGGTAGAAAGAATACAACTCATGAGAAGCAAAATAGACTCTGTTTTAAGGGACTCTTCGATACCAACTGATGAAATTAATGACATGCGGAAGGAATTAAATACCGCATATCGTGATGAAGAACAATTCTGGAAATTGAAATAGAGGAATCTCCTGTATAGTAATTGAGAAGCATTGTTAGAAAATAACATTGGCTTGACATGTTATTTACACTCATGCCATACTGACGTGTTAACATAAGAGAAACTCTAAAAAAAAAAAAATAGGTTTAAATTACTAAAATACTAGGATTCAAACCAATCTGAGAAGAGAGGAGGTAGAATACGGAATCCAAGGAGTTTTAAGGACTTATGTACTATGCTTAAAGTCTGCGATATGTAAGACCTTACACACAAGGGGAACCCGTTTAGTTGGGTAGGAAGACGCAAAATAGAGATTGTGGAATGCTATGTGGATCGAGTTCTACTTTATTCTGAATGAAAAACATTGTATCTTGCTTCGGAAACAGAATTCTTGGAGTTAGCGGAGTCTGATCATCGTCTTCTAATTGTAACTATTGAACACGAACCTCAGGCCAAACAGAGACAATTTCGATATGATAAAAGGCTGTACAAGATGGATAATTTTGCAGATATGGTAAGGGGAGATTGGTATCGTTAAAATAATTGTCTCTCAGGCAAATTGTTTAACAGCCGTAAAGTGATATCAAGATAGAAACGTTGGCATAAAACAAACTCGGTAGAAAGAATACAACTCATGAGAAGCAAAATAGACTATGTTTTAAGGGACTCTTCGATACCAACTGATGAAATTAATGACATGCGGAAGGAATTAAATACCGCATATCGTGATGAAGAACAATTCTGGAAATTGAAATAGAGGAATCTCCTATATATTCATTGAGAAGCATTGTTAGAAAATAACATTGGCTTCACATGTTATTTACACTCATGCCATACTGACGTGTTAACACAAGAGAAACTCTAAAAAAATTAAAAATAGGTTTAAATTACTAAAATACTAGGATTCAAACCAATCTGAGAAGAGAGGAGGTAGAATACGGAATCCAAGGAGTTTTAAGGACTTATGTACTATGCTTAAAGTCTGCGATATGTAAGACCTTACACACAAGGGGAACCCGTTTAGTTGGGTAGGAAGACGCAAAATAGAGATTGTGGAATGCTATGTGGATCGAGTTCTACTTTATTATGAATGAAAAACATTGTATCTTGCTTCGGAAACAGAATTCTTGGAGTTAGCGGAGTCTGATCATCGTCCTCTAATTGTAACTATTGAACACGAACCTCAGACCAAACAGAGACAATTTCGATATGATAAAAGGCTGTACAAGATTGATAATTTTGCAGATATGGTAAGGGAAGATTGGTATCGTTAAAATAATTGTCTCTCAGGCAAATTGTTTAACAGCTGTAAAGTGATGTCAAGATAGAAACGTTGGCATAAAACAAACTCGGTAGAAAGAATACAACTCATGAGAAGCAAAATAGACTCTGCTTTAAGGGACTCTTCGATACCGACTGATGAAATTAATGACATGAGGAAGGAATTAAATACCGCATATCGTCATGAAGAACAATTCTGGAAATTGAAATAGAGGAATCTCCTATATATTAATTGAGAAGCATTGTTAGAAAATAACATTGGCTTTACGTGTTATTTACACTCATGCCATACTGACGTGTTAACACAAGAGAAACTCTAAAAAAATTAAAAATAGGTTTAAATTACTAAAATACTAGGATTCAAACCAATCTGAGAAGAGAGGAGGTAGAATACGGAATCCAAGGAGTTTTAAGGACTTATGTACTATGCTTAAAGTCTGTGATATGTAAGACCTTAAACACAAGGGGAACCCGTTTAGTTGGGTAGGAAGACGCAAAATAGAGATTGTGGAATGCTATGTGGATCGAGTTCTACTTTATTCTGAATGAAAAACATTGTATCTTGCTTCGGAAACAGAATTCTTGGAGTTAGCGGAGTCTGATCATCGTCTTCTAATTGTAACTATTGAACACGAACCTCAGACCAAACAGAGACAATTTCGATATGATAAAAGGCTGTACAAGATGGATAATTTTGCAGATATGGTAAGGGAAGATTGGTATCGTTAAAATAATTGTCTCTCAGGCAAATTGTTTAACAGCCGTAAAGTGATGTCAAGATAGAAACGTTGGCATAAAACAAACTCGGTAGAAAAAATACAACTCATGAGAAGCAAAATAGACTCTGCTTTAAGGGACTCTTCGATACCAACTGATGAAATTAATGACATGAGGAAGGAATTAAATATTGCATATCGTGATGAAGAACAATTCTGGAAATTGAAATAGAGGAATCTCCTATATATTAATTGAGAAGCATTGTTAGAAAATAACATTGGCTTGACATGTTATTTACACTCATGCCATATTGACGTGTTAACACAAGAGAAACTCTAAAAAAATTAAAAAATAGGTTTAAATTACTAAAATACTAGGATTCAAGCTATATAGCGCGGGGTAATTTTAGTTTAAAAATTGTTTTGAAATTTAAGAAAAATTGTTTTTATCTGAATTTTAAAATATGTTAAACTAATGATTATAGATAGAATTATCAACTTGGACTAACATGTCTACTTAACTCATTTTGCAATAAACTAAAATATTATTCAAGCTAACCCATAAAAACCTATAATCTTAAAAACATAACTTAAATATGCACCGCTTAATGACTATGATTTTTGTGGTCAGTCTACAAACTCTTAAAAAAATCAATTTTCTCGTGTCCAACTCTTTATAAAATTAGTAAANTAAATAGTAAATAATCTCTTTAATGGAAAATAAATACTTTCCATATTCTCATCAATAATTTTAAAAGACAATTATATCCTTTCCTATTTCAATTATATTTTTCTTATTTGTAATGGCATTTCATGTAATAACTTACAAAACAAAGTTCATTTTCAAAAATGTCTTCTTAAATAATATTATAGAGATTTACATGGTATGCCACTCATTAAATTGTTAGAGAATCCATTATATTTCTATTAAGTATTACACCAACCATTTGTCAAAAAGAAATTTACCATAATCGATTATACTTTCTCTCTCTTCTAATTATATTACATTAATTATTTTAATTATATATTCTCTTTTATTTTTGTTTAATTATATGTTTGTAAACAATTAAATCATCACATCATTCATATAATAGAAAAACATAGAGAAAATGATATATATGAAGTTTTTAAAATAATATATTTTTTTTTGATCAAAAGTTAGAATATCATAAATATCAACTAATATTATATATAATCTTAAGATAACTAATCAAAATATAAAATTTAATGAAGTATATATATTTTCTAGATCAAAAAATAAATGCAATGTGTCTCATCAACTTTAACTATATCATTATTCTTTACAAGTTATATAAAATATTGTAAAACATTTCATACACAGTTTTATAAATAAATACATTGGATGTTTCAAAATATTTAATGTATTACAGATTAAAAGTGTCTCATAATGTATATGATTATTTAAGTAAGAAAAAAATGTGTTGATATTAATCATTTAACGGATGAAACGCATTATTATACAAAAAAAAAATCACATATTTGAATAAAAATGAAAGAACAATCATTACGTTGACAAAAAAGCGATCATTACATGTTTTTTATACACAAACGGATCTCGGATCCCATATAAATACGATAGATTTTTGTACCTAAAACTACATTGAATATATTTAATAATTATTTCATCTCGTGCATGCGCGCGGACCTAGTATTTGGTTAAAGGCTGGGGATAGAAATACTCGTTTCTACCATTGTACTACGAAAGCTCGTAGGGCTCGAAATCAAATTAAATTTATTGAAGATGACCAGGGTATAACCCATCGAAGAGATGATGCCATATCAATAGTTGTTCAAAATTATTTCCAAACATTGTTCACTTCCACAAATCCAGGTACTGACCATGGAGTTTTTTTCAGAGTTACAAGAGAGAGTTGACCGGTAACAGAAGAAGAGATCAAAGAAGCCGTTTTTCTAATTGGTTCTGATCGTGTTCTAGGACCCGATGGGTTCACGACGACTTTCTATCAACAATTCTAGAATGATATTAAAAATGATGTTTGTACAATGGTGAAATTTTTTTTTGAAACAGGGGAATTAGAGGAGGGGATAAATCACACTCAAAATTGCTTGATCCCGAAGACGACAGAAGCAAGCAAGATGAGTGATTTCAGGCCAATAAGTCTATGTTCAGTGAGTTATAAAATCATTTATAAGATTCTGGTTCTGCAGCTCAAGAATAGTTTGGGGATGATTATTTCGGAATCACAAGCTGCATAGGTACTAGGCAGAAACATCAGTGATAATATTTTAGTTGCACATGAGTTGTTACACGCGTTCAATTCAAGACGAGATTGTGCAGAATCGTATGTACCTATCAAGACCGATATTAGCGAAGCTTATGACATAGTGGAGTGGGATTTCCTTGAACAAGTCATGAAAAAGATGGGGTTTGAAGAAACATGTTAATTGGGTTATGAAATGTGTCTGATCGGTATATACTCAGTGCAGATAAATGGATCAGTCCATGGTGATATAAAACCATGTAGAGGAATTCGGTAAGGAGATCCTCTTTCTCTATATCTCTTTCTTCTATGTGCCGAGGTACTCAACCAAATGATGCAGATAGCAAGGAGTAAGAAGAGATTTCAAGGAATGAAATTAGCACGCTCATGTCCTTCAATATCCCACCTACTTTTTGCTGACGATCTTATTCTTTTGTCGCGCAACGCAAAGAGATTGTCAGGAAATAGCTACTATCCTTCAAAACTATGAAGAAATTTCAAGCCATAAGGTAAATTTGGACCAGTCATGGATGATATTTGGTATGAGAGTGGAAGGTATAAAGAGAAGATTATTACAAGATATCCTATGTATTGAGAAAATCGGTGGTGGTGGAAAGTACTTGGGTCTCCCAAAAAAATTTGAAAGGAGTAAAACAGAAGCGTTTTGAGTTTATTATTGATTTTCTGCAAAATTTAACGGATGATATAATCAGTTCCTTTCCTTGGCTAGTAAGGAAATTTTGCTTTAAACTGTGGTGCAAGCACTGCCAAAATTTTCGATGAATAACTTTCTTATTCCAAAATCAGTTTGTGACGAAACTAATAGTGCTCTAACTGAATTTTTGTGGGGAGAGGATAATGGTAGGAGGAAGATTATGTGGGTGGCATGGAAACGAATGTCCATCCCTAAACGTGAAGGTGGCTTGGGATTTTGTGATTTGCACCAATTTAACCAACGTTGCTAGCAAAACAGGCTTGGAGGATCTTTTTGATATAACTGTGTTTTTACCCATTTTTATTAGGGTTTGAGCACTTTAATAAGTATTCTACTCTATTTTCAAGAATTTTATTATGATTTTGGACATATGCATACCGTCAGAAGTTCGACCTTCGATGAAGACCTTCTCACCGTTTGATCAATCCCAAGTTTTTGACACAAGTTAGAAGGATCAAATATCTTTCATATGCAATTTGTTTGAGGACGATCCAACGATTCAATCTCAAGTTCCATGAACTTTACTAAGCCCTGTCAAGCTGTCAAAAGAAAAAGCAGAAGCATGAAAAAGCACTCATGGTTGTGACCTGAAGGGTCGTGAGTGCGGACAAAGAGGCTTTTCCCACAACCAAGAGGCTTGTCCCTGCAGCCAGATCAAAAACGTCACGGACCAGGGTCGTTTATAAGCCCACTTCAAATATACTTCCGTTTTCGACAAGGAAAAGCCCTATACGACTTTTGAAGACCTCAAGACCTATATATATATATATATATATATATGTTTAAGTCTCTTATTTGCTTAACCCTCATACGTGAAACCTTGAGAAAAAACTAACTTAGTGCCTATTCTTACAACTTTTGTTCTTCGTTTAGAGAGATAGGGATCTCTCTTGAACCCTTTTGTTTCTGTTCTGATTTATGATTATGCATTCATCAACCATGTTTTTGCTTTGCTTATTCATGTCTGAGTAGTTTATTAGTTGGGTTTAAAGAGTTTTAATCAAAGGGGAATTCATGATTGAAGGGATAACAAGTATTAGAACATAGTTCGATTTCTAGAAGTTCTTTTTTTTTGGTTTGTTCTTATTGCATGGAGTTAGCGTCGCGAACTAGTTGCTAATTTTAGGATTGATAAAACCACGTACGTGCTGAATTTATTGTCCGGAACTAGCTTAGGAGAGCAATCTTATTATATAAAGCTGATGAATCTCTCAACGTGTGTGTAACACGTAGGATTTTTCTAACTCATTAGATCGTGACATTTTTTCACGGTTAATTTAGATCTTGACATGTGTCAAAGTTATAATTTGAATAAAAGGAAAAACTAAAAATTATTTTAACTCACCAGATCGTGACATGTGTAAAAACGGAAAATAACAATGTAATAATATAAATTTTCCTATTGTTAGTTATTTATTTCTTAAGAAGATAAAATAACAAAAACATAAAAAGAAATTGTGTTTTATTTAAATGGAAACTAATCAAATCAATAAAATAAGAGAAAAAATAGAAACTACAAAATCAAAAATATAAAATTTATTTAAGATTCATAAAATATAAAATTAGAATTGAGGGAATGTTTACAATCTTTATGAATCAAATCACAAAAATTTTAAGGTTTGAAATTTTTTTTTGGACCGTCTCATTCATATAGAGAGAATATTTACCATGTTTATGGGTAATATAAATCAATTTTGAATTTTCATAATTGTGAATTAAAAAACATAATTTATAAATAACTAAAATGAATTTTAATTTTAAATCTAATTATACGGGTCATATTTACGCGATTTATCAAATTTAGAGTCTTATAGTTTATCTTTTACCCTCGTATCATGCGAGACATAATCTAGTTACACTATAAGATATGAAATCATACTTATAGGGCTTTGTGAAGGTTAATGAACTTGAATCTATATATTGCGTGATCTGCTGCGTTGCTACCAACGAAAGCTGAGTAGTTAAGTTGTTAGAGAATAGGTGTTTAGCTCTGCGAAAGTAAGTTAACCACAATTTTGTGTTCGAGTTTAGGGAACTTTGATCTAGAAACGATTAGGAGTTTTGTTATCTTGTTTGGATCAATCTGAACCTCTGCGATATCCCTGGAAGACTCAACGCTTAGTTATCATTAGTTTACATCGTTTAACTTTTCTTTTCTTTTGCATACTTACAAATCGTGACAACCACTCTCAAAAATCTTTGTCTTAGCTCACTACTAATCGTCTTTTGAGTTTTCTTTAGTTGACATCGTTTAACTTTTCTTTCTTTTGCATACTTACAAATCGTGACAACCACTCTCAAAAATCTTTGTCTTAGCTCACTACTAATCGTCTTTTGAGTTTTGCAGACATGCGTAGATTCTCTGTGGATCAACCCCTAAGTCCTACAACGCACATATGTGCACTTGCAGACACCTAGGGTTATAAATTTAAAACCTGAGCTCAACCAAAGCAGCATCAAGTTTTTGGCGCCGTTGCCGGGGAATTTATATGTTCATGCCTGCAAAAATCTTGAGGTTAGTAATCGACTCTAAGACCACTGTTTTTCTTTTGATTGTTGGTTTTGTTTTTCTTCATTTCAGGTCTCTGAAACATGGATCCACCTCTAGAGCGAGATCCCAATGTGGAGCAGGGTAACTTCGGCCCATCTGCAGCTCCTTACTCTTGCGACTCTCATAGCTTGCACTACTCTGATCGGAAACTGGCCCCGATCTACTCCTTTCACGGACGCCACCAGCCTCCCTACTCTCGAGCTGAATATTTTGCACATCCTTTATGCAATGACAATTGCGATCTTTACCATCTTCCTCATCAGATTTTGAACCAACAAAATCGTCCCTTGCAGTCCACCACTCACATGGACAGAATCGAGACAATGTTGAACCATTTCATGGACTATCATGTCATGATGGAAGCCTCTTTGCACAAGAAGACGGATGCAATCAATGTTGATTTTTCTGAGAAGCTTGAAGGCCTAACTACTCACGTCAAAGCTCTTGAGGAGCAAACTCTCAAAGATGCAGGAACGATCAATGACAGACTGTCATGGATCGAAGAAGAGCAAAGAAATCAAAAGTGTGATCTCAACCGTGATATGCGCGACATTCGTTATTTGAAGTGCAAACTTGATGAAACTGGCGACTCTATCTATTTGAATAGAGATCATGCTGAGAGCGACATTCTACAACTGGTAGAAGGTCTACGCAATGTGGAATCCCAAGCTGAAGAGACAGACCTTACTCTTGAACGCGTTGTCAACACTCTCGAATATGTGGAAGAAAAGTTGAAACAGACCTCTAAATACCATGAAGAGCATGACAAATTGTTTTATACTCTCAACCTTGGTAAAAAGACAAAGCCATTCAACTCTTTTGAAAAAAATCTTGGAGAAAATGAAGAAGGTGATGATTTTTCAGAAGAAAAACAAAGAAGAGACAACAATCTAGCTAAAACGAGCATAGAAATCAGTCGCCCTCCTGACCACATGCAGAACTCCAGGATTGCGGCTAGAGACCATTTTGCCACAGGTAGAGCTACATGAGTGCGGTCAGAGCAACTCCCACCACAACCCTGACACCTTATAGTGCGGCCACGACTCTTCGAGAAAGCAATATTTGCCATTAGTACTCAACCTTCTCCAACCACTTCTAATCATATGGAACCATTCTCTTTTGCACCTTGTAACATGGTTCAACCTTATGATGTGATGAGGACGTCATTTACTTCAACATCCAAGCATTCAACAAGTTCACCAAGTGAGATTGAAGTTGAAGAATCATACTCAGAAGAACCTCCAACTGTGACTTTTCGAGAATAAAATTTCTACTCAGAGTTTGATCTAATTTGTCCTCTCTCCTACTCATCTGGAAGCAACAATGTGAAGTTAGACAAGCAACTCTCACAACACATTAGCAGGGAGATGCTAATCGAGTTCAACAATTTTTTCATGTCAATCATGTTCTATGTCTCATTCAAAGAAGCATGGAAGACATGTTCTCTACTTGTTTTCTTTTGCGGAAGTAGCGAGAGCAAGGAAGACATTCGTGTCTGATTCAGAAAAGCTAGAAGCTCCACTACCTCTTATACGATTCACATACCAAGAGCAGAGAAGTACATATGGTATCCGAACTGGATCAATCAGAAGAAGTTGGAAGAATTCAACAGTGTTGTTTGTGATCTTCCTCGTGGAATCATGTTTGCTAGAACGTGGATAGCCATATGATTGGTCACTTATTTTGTGAAAGTAAAGAATCAGTTTCAAGATACAAGATCTTTTCACTCATGCCAAAACCGGAAGACCAGTTCGATCTTTACACAAGATTCAAGACCAAGGTCAATTCCCACATCATCTGCGATTCGGGCTCATGTCTGAGCATTAATGCGCATCTCTTTTGGTCGAGACGTTAATGTTTTAAACTTATAAAACCCTATGCAAGTGTACATATGTCCGTTGTAGGACTCATGGTATCGATCCACAAAAAATCTACGCATGTCTGCAAAAATATATAACGGGTTAGTGTAGAAGTCTAAGACAAAGATGTTTTTGATGGGGGAGACACAAATTAGTATGCTAAGAGAGAAAATAATACAGTGTACACTAATAATAACTAAGCGTTGGGTCTTCAAGAGATATCGCAGAGGTTAAGATTGATTCAGACAAGATAACAAAACTCCTAATCGATTCTAGCTCAAAGTTCCACTCCTAATTGAATCTATCGACCCGAACTAGCTTATGAGAGAAATTACACTATAAGATACGAAAGCATACTTATAGGGCTTTGTAAACGTTAATGAACTTGAATCTATTGTATGATCTGTTGTGTGGCTACCAACGAAAGCTGAGTACTTAGATTGTTAGAGAATAGGTGTTTAGCTCTGCGAAAGTAAGTTAACCACAATTTCATGTTCGAGTTTAAGGAATTTTGTGCTAGAAACGATTAGGAGCGTTGTTATCTTATTTGAATCAATCCGAACCTCTGCGATATCCTTGAAGACCCAACGATTAGTTATTATTAGTGTACACCGTATTATTTTCTCTCTTAGCATACTAATTTGTGTCACCCCCATTATTAGTG
>PKMM01049127.1:1804056-1890696 GCA_002933915.1 Eutrema heterophyllum | reverse complement strand
TTCCGATTCCGCAATAAACTCGGACTGCATTGGTTCAATTAATAAAACACGATATAAAACTTGAGTTCGATCAATCCTCGATCGACGGTCGGTCTGGCAAAACCTCGGCTTTGTGGATCGATCGATCCAGGAGGTGGATCGATCGATCCCATCTTTTTTTGTTCGGTTTCGCCGTTTTTCTGTTCTAGGCCTCCGGACTCCGTCCCGAAATGCTTTTAGACATGAAATGACTCCTAAAAGACTAAAACACTTGAAAAAGACTCGATTATGTACAAAAACGCAACACATCAGTCTCACCAATGCATATGCTCTTAGAGTTGATGTTTTCAAGATTATATGTTTTTACATGTTACCCGAATAATATTTTAATCCACTGTAAAACGGGTTAAGTAAACAGGTTAGTCCGGTTTGATAGCTCGATCTATAATCATTAGTTAGACATATTATAAAATTCAGAAAAATGTCAAAACAATTTTTTTTACATTCAAAAACAATTTTTACAAAAAAATTACTTCGCGCTATAGCGCGGGTTAAAGGGTTGACTCTGGTACACTACATGTAGTATATAGCTTATTCGATATACATCATAAACTTTTCGCCTCTTTTTTATACACCCCAAATAAATTTATTCTTTACTAACATCACGAACTTTGCATTATCTTATAATTACGACATAGCGACTATAAATTGTTATTGAATTTAATAAACTGGTAATCGCGTTTTAAAAAACTACGATTAAGATAATCCGACCCGTTTAACCCCTAACCCGACTTAATGAAATAAACAAATCGATTTGGGGACAAAATCTAAAGACATGTTTCTCTCTTTCTCTCAATATCATCGCTTCCTCTCACTTGTCTCATCTTCGCTTCTTCCATAGTTTTTTCTATTTGGTAAGGTCTTCTCTCTCTCTCTCTCTCTCTCTCTCTCTCTCTCTCTCTCTCTCTCTCTCTCTCTCTCATTAAGCCGGGTTGAACGGGTCGGATTATCTTAATCGTGGTTTTTTAAAACGCGATTACCGGTTTATTAAACCCAACCACAATTTCTAGTCGGTATGTTGTAATTATATGAGAATGCAAATAATAAATTTGTTTGGGGTATGTAGAAAAGAGACGAAAAGTCTTTGGTGTATATTGAAGAAGATGTATACTTAGAGATGTCAGACGGGCCGGCTTGCGTCCAAGTAGCCCAACCCGTTGCGGAATTATTATTTTTGCGGACCGCACAGGCCAACCCGCCGTGGGTTGCGGACAAAAAATATATGTCCAGGCCCGCCCCGCATTATCCTACGGGTCTGCGGGTCAACCTACAGGTCAAACAAAACCAAAAGGTACACATTAATGTTGGTCGATGCTGCATTTCGATACAAAAGCTCAGATCTTAGTTCGATGTTCTTGTTATTTCTGTAGGTCTTGTTCTCAACCAAATATACAAGTTCAACAAAATTAACGCTAACTCTTTGATTCTAACTTCTAAGACATCGATTTAACAAATCCAATCAGTTCAGAACAGACAAACAATATGATATAACAACAAAGAGTGACTTCTTAGTTGTTCAAGTCAAATCTACCATCCAGAGAATCAAACCTTAAAAGATCAAACTGGGATAACTATTAATCAAATCAAAGCATCAGAGATCAACAGAAACCAACAAACAAAACTATCCCCAAGTGGGATCTTCACAAAATCCTATTAAGCTAGCTTTTGTTCATAGAGAAGAGCAAGTGATTCTACACATATTTATATCTTCTGATTCTTATCACAGTAATTAGTTATTACCTAACAGATTAGGTTTATCCCCATTAGCAAGAGAAACCAAGACAATGTGCTTTTCGACAGTTGCAGGTTCAGAGTTCGAGTTGTTAGCATCGACATCGCTCCCATAAAATATTTGAACAGATTTGATTGTGTGAAAAAGACACGGAAAAACTAACTTGTTCCTGCAATTCAGTGAACTGTCTCTCTCTCTTGACTTCTGCATATTAAAAGAAGAAGAAAAATTCAGTCAGTTACATATTCCAAAATTAAAGACACATCAAACTTACAGGAAGATCCACTAGAGTTTCCAAGTAAAAAATATCTTTCCTTATACCAAAATTTGTTTATTCCATCAAGTTATTAATCTTTTTTTCTTAATTCTTCCTACTCTGTTGCAGTTAAAGTATATTTAAATTTAATTAACACGAACAACCACCTCGTTGTTGCTCGCTTGAGACGAATTGGTCAATGGCTTTAGGTTCACATCAACCATATTATCTTGTTTCGTTGAAGAATTAAAGTGACTCCATGGTAATGCAGCTGAAATCTAGCGGAATAGTGGCTACAAGTTTCCAAAATACCAAAAGAAAACACACACACACAAAACAATTATTCAAAGAAATCTCAAGTATGTAAATAGTCATGATGATATATAGTTGTTTCCCACCTTAATGTTAAATCTTGCTTTTGCACTCGTCTCTATGAATATTATTCCATAATCACGAGCTTTGTTATCCCTTTCCTCTATTGACACTTGCCTATCAAATGGAAATTTCAAGTTGATAGCTAAATGACAAAAGTTTCCATGTAACTTATTCATTCATCTCTTTTTGCTGTTCTTTTAGGCGTATCATTGGATTTGATGTTACTAAGTCAATGTTTCTTACCTCTTGTCAACGAGATCTATTTTGTTACCCACCAGAACAATTATGACATCGCTACCTCTCTCTGTACAAACATCCTCAATCTACTTCGAGTGTATTCAAGAATGACTTATGACTGGCTGACTGCCTATATGTACACTGAAAAAGACAAAAACAAAATCAAAAGACATCGATAACAATTTGGAGATAATCCATCATATTCAATAGTTAACCAATTCTAGTTCGTGGAAACTGAGAACCCAGCCGCCGTCGATTGGTGGATATGGTGGCCGGATTGTTACCAGAGTTCCGATTTGGTGAAGAAAGCTTCGTCTTATGCGGTTTACCCGAAAACCTGCAAAACCATGACGGGTTGACCCGTTAAACTCGCGATCCGCAACAGGTTAAACCCGCTAAACCCGCTAAATCATGGACACTTAATAATGTATCCAGACCTGCCCCGTTGCGGTCCTATATGGGCCTAGCCCGCGGGTTGTGGCCCATGTTGACATCTCTATGTATACTACATGTAGTGTACCAGAGTCAACCCCGGGTTTAAATCATAGTCCTAAAAATAGAGAAGGGTATAAAAGAGTAAGGGGGTGTATTCAATCTAGAATTTGGAGTGATTTGTATTAAAATCACAAATCATATGTTATTCAAACATGAATTTAAAAAAATCTTTTAAAATCTCATGTTATTGAACTAATGATTTATAAATGAACCTTCAAATCCACTATTATTGAAAATATTTTAAGTAATGGATTTTAGGGGCACTTTTAGTGATTTGAAGATGTTTTGGTGGAGTTTCTTAGTTAAAAAAATAAAAATTCAAATCTCATGGTTTTAGGTGAGATTTCATAGAATTTTAAAAAACAAATCATAACAACTTACCTAATTCACTCAAACATCTAAAAACTCACTAAAATTCAAATATTTCCAAATCGGGTTTCTAAGAGATAGCTACAAAAAATCAGTAGAAATGAGGACAATAAAAATAAAACAACGAATAGAAAGAAAACACATAAAAAGCAATCAAATATGCATCATCACATGCTCTGGTGGCTGTGGCCGCGGTGATGGTGGTGGTTGAGGCATTACATAGGGGCCATGACCATGACGGCAACCTCCAGTCTTGGCTCCACATTGGTAGCAAAACTCATATCCACATCTACCATGAAAAATGCAATAATGCTTAATCAGATTTTGAACATAAACCAAATTCGAGAGGGAATTGTGATTATATAGAGATGATACCTGCACTTTACGTGGACGCAGCCTTGAGAAAGCTCAATCATGTGTTGGCACTTTCCACATTGACGCCACATTTTCTTATTTGCTAGAGCTTTTAGCTTTCCATCGTTTTCTGTGGGATTTGGATGCAACATCTTGTAATCGTTGCACGACAAGTGTTTATGCCACGGAACTTTGCAACTGATGCAAAAGGGTTCACCGCATTTAACGCAGCATCTCCTAACTCCAGCTTCTTTACTCGATTTAGAGAGCTTGGTTTTGGACATTAAAGCCGAGCACCTCGGGTTTGGGCAATAAATTCTCTTTTTCAAAGGAATTGAATCCTCTTTGATCCTAACTTTCCACATCGCTCTTAGATTAGGTGTCAAAAGATTAGCGCAGCTTTTAAAAGTCAGCTCAGAATTGCAGCCACTATGAAGACATCTCATCAAACTTCCTTCGAGGAGCCTCACCTCTATGTGTCGTTTCACGCACTCTACGCAGAATTGATGGCCGCATAAAGCAACAGAAAACATCTGCTCATCTTTGAAATAATCATCGAAACAGATTATGCAAGTCTTCTTCTGAGCCGGCATATTTCTCCTGACTTCAGAAGCTAGTGTTTTCGACGTTGCACGTTTCTTTCTAGCCATTAGAACAGGGATGCTAAGGAATCTACGCTTTATGACTTCTAGAGAGAGAGCAGATGAACTAGAACAAAATAAGAGAGAATCGAATTGAGAAAAATACCATTTGTTTAGGGCTTTTTTTAATTATGCCTCAATAACCCTAAGATTAGACCAGGTATTTATAGAAAAATTGTTGCCCGTAAAGAAAAATGAAAAATAAAAGAAAAAGAAGATTTGACTTATCTAAAAGGAAATATAATTTTTGGTTGAGAATAAAATAAAAATGAATATTTAGTTGCTGGAATATTCCGGAAGGATCTATAAATTAACTTAAACCGGGAATTAAGAAACGAAAACATACTAATTATTTTGAGGACCAAAAATCGGGATGTTACAATCTTTTCTACCTCAAAGACCGGATACTACTAAGATTAGATAAACTATAAATTTTCCTCTCTTTTTTTATTTGTACCGTATCTTTTCTGATTTTTTCCCTTTTTTCTTATTTTGTACTAAATCTAATATATGATTATTCAGTCATCCATATTATATAGTAAGAAATAACCTTCATACTGTAAGTAGATCTAAACAATGGTTTATTTAGGCTTTACTAAGATAGAAGACTAAGAAATTGAAACATGAAATAGCTCTTAAGAGCTTTATTAAAATGTAAAAGAGAAAGGAAATATAAAAGCTTTAGTCGTCACCAAGAACACAAAGATTTTGGATTGATATTCTTGATTGATTAAGTTATTTTGATACATGGGTACATTATATTATGGAATATATAGAAGGGAGAGAGAGCTCGACAGGAGCGTACAGCAGAGCATGAAGAATAAGACAAAGAGTAAGTGGAGGAGATGTTTGAGAAGAGCGTGAGCATGGGTTGAGTATTTGAGGCCCAATTTTTTTTTTTAAAGATTTTGATGTATAACTTTTTTTCTTAATAAAGAATGGTGCAAATGGTTGTACGTAGCTGAGAGGAATGAAAGAAAAATTAATAATGATAATGGAAAAACAAATTAGTGAAATCAGGCATTTTTCCTTTAACGTTTTGAAGAACAAATTCTAATCGAAATAAGCTTATTTTCACTTTTTTGTTGGTTTTCCTCCTAGTGTGAAAACCAATTGAGTTTGGGTTAAAAAGAACCAAACTTGGGCCATTTATATTAATCCATGATTGTTATTGGGCTTAGGGTTATAAGGAAGTATAAATATTACTCTTAACCTGATTCTTGTCGACAGAGAGAAAAAAAAAAAAAAAAACTGAGAGAAGAGAGGCAACGTTCGTAATCAAGAGAAGAAGAAAAACAGTTACGTCAGGTTTTGTTCAAGGCAACGTTTGGAGGCTTGGATGTGGTCCGATCTGTCTGAAATTTTTAGGGAAGCTTCGTGACTCAGTGTTCTTGAGATTCACTGGTGGGATTTGCGTTTCAACGGTTGGTTTGGGAGATATCTGGGTTTTACCGTGGCTGTTCGCTGCAGTGGCGAGTTCAGTTTCCAGCAGGTGTTGTGTTGAGTGTTTGGGAAATCCAACGGTGAGTTCTTCTCTTATTAAGCTGAAATTTTGCAGCGGTGTTGTTGACTCGTCTGTCTAGGATTTGTACGGTGGAGATCTGATTTGGTGGCCGGAATCCTAGTGAACTTAGAGTCGTTTGTGACTGCACGTTTATAAGCTCTTGTATTGCTCTCTTGTTGAGTTCTTGTGTTGGAGATTGCTCTTTGAAGCATTGGTCTCTGGATCTGTTCTGTGGGAACAGGAGGACGTGGTTGTAACTCAAATACATTGGTGATAGTGGATTTTGAGTGGACTACGGTCTCGTGGTTTTTACTCCTCACATTGAGGAGGTTTTCCACGTAAAAACTTGTCGTCTCATTTACATTCTGCCATCGTTTCTATATTTTCTTCACTATTTCACACAAGTGCGGGGAGAACTTTATTCCGCTGCGCCGTTGCGCGTTTGTTTTTCCCAACAAAGTGGTATCATAGCGCTTAAGATTCGAGAGCTTTGGATTTTTTGATAACTTTGGGTTATTGGTTTGCTTGTGTGAGCGATGGAAAATATGGGCAGAATGATAAGCTTGAATGGTGCTAATTATCATCTATGGAAAGGCAAGATGGAAGATTTGCTTTTTGTGAAGGAATTTCATCTTCCGGTTTTTCAGGAGAGGAAACCTGATAATAAAACCGATGATGAGTGGACGTTGTTGCATCGCCAAGTGTGTGGTTCGATAAGGCAGTGGGTAGATGATAATGTGCTGCATCATATTGAAACTGAGACTAATGCTCGTTCTTTGTGGTTGAAGCTGGAGCAATTATATGCTCGGAAGACCGGGAATAATAAGATGTACATGATCAAGAAGTTGATTGAGCTGAGGTAGGAGGAGGGAACTCCGATGACGGATCACTTGAATGTTTTTCAGGGATTGATCAATAAACTTTCTGACATGGGAATCAAGTTTGAGGATGAGATTCACGGTTTATGGCTTCTTGGTACATTACCAGATTCTTGGGAAGTGTTTAGGATGTCTCTTTGTAACTCCGCGTCGAATGGTGCTATTTCGATGGACTTAGTGAAGAACAGTGTCTTGAATGAGGAAACAATAAGGCAATCAAATGCTAGCTCCTCGCGTTCAGATGTATTGGTTTCTGAGTCAAGGGGGAGGAGTACACATAGAGAGCCCAAGAAGGATAAGAATAGGAGCAGGAGCAAGTCTAATAGATTTGCGAATATGGAGTGCCATTATTGTCATAAGAAAGGGCACACGAAGAAATATTGCTGGAAGTTGAAAAGGGACAACAAGCAGCAAGGAGATGGTGAAGATCGGGTGACAGTCACTGACGATCAGTTTCTAATTCTTCATGAGAGTGATGCCATTAATGTTGCATGCCAAGACACCAGTTGGGTGGTTGATAGTGGAGCTACTACTCATGCTACATCACAGCGGGATTTGTTCACTACCTATACTTCAGGTAGTTATGGTTCTGTGAAGATGGGTAATGATGGTTTGGCTCAGGTTGTTGGCATTGGTGATATTTTCTTGGAGACTAGTATTGGTACTAGACTTGTGCTTAAGGGAGTTAAGCATGTCCCAGATATTCGGTTGAACTTGATTTCTACAGGAAGACTTGATGATGAGGGTTTCTATAGTTTATTCGGTGGTGGTAAATGGAAACTTTCACGTGGTTCTATGGTTGTGGCTTGAGGTGATAAGTCTTCGTCTTTCTATTGGATGCAGGCTAAGGCCTCCAAAGAAATGCAGTGGAGAATGATGATGCCATGGAGCTGTGGCATAAGAGACTCGGTCACATGAGTGAGAAAGGATTGTCTGTGTTGTCTAAGAAGGAGTCCATTCCAAGGATCTCCGGTTTGCACTTACAGAAGTGTGCGCATTGTCTTGCGGGGAAACAACACAGGGTCTCTTTCAAGTCTTCTGCACCCTCTAGGAAACCTGAGATACTTGGTCTGGTGCATTCAGATGTGTGTGGTCCAATGAAGATGAAATCTATTGGTGGTGCATCATATTTCGTGACATTCATTGATGATCATTCTAGGAAGCTATGGGTTTACACTATGAAGACTAAAGATCAAGTTTTGGGATATTTCAAGCATTTTGTGGCATTGGTTGAGAGACAGACGGGAAAGAAGTTGAAGTGTATCCGCAGTGATAATGGTGGTGAGTATTATGGACCATTTGATACTTATTGCAAGGAACATGGTATTAAGCATCAGTTTACGCCGCCTAAGACTCCACAGTTGAATGGGTTGGCTGAGAGGATGAACATGACGATTGTCGAGAGAATGAGATGTTTGATTTCACAGTCATGCTTGGCTATGACTTTCTGGGGTGAAACTTTGAGCTCAGTTGTTCATGTGTTGAACTTGTCACCAAGTGCTCCATTGGAGGGTGATATACCAGAGAGAGTTTGGACCGGTAAGGATGTTTCTTATGGTCATTTGAGGGTTTTTGGGTGCAAGGCATTTGTGCATATTCCCAAAGATGAAAGGTCAAAGCTTGAGATGAAGTCGCGACAATGTGTGTTCATTGGTTATGGTCAGGATGAGTTTGGATACAGATTTTATGATCCCGTTGAGAAGAAGCTCATTAGAAGCAGAGATGTTGTGTTCATGGAAGATCAAACTATTAAGGACATTGACAAGTCCGGAAAATCATCTCAGAGTTTTGAGAGTTTGATTGATTCAGAGGTTGTTCCTTCTACATCGGTCCACGGTCAAGTCGAGGGTGAGGTTGATGTTGATACACCTGGTGCAAATGCTCCTGCACATGATGATGACGGTATTGGTGATCATGGTGACGATCATGATGGAACACCAAGTATCGAGAACCCACCTGCTGTTAGAAGATCTGAGAGAGGTCTAAAACCATCGACAAGGTATGATCCTAGTGAGTATGTGTTACTTACTGATGGGGGAGAACCTGAAAGCTTTGATGAAGCTTTGGAGGATGAACACAAGGATAAGTGGTTGGATGCAATGGGAGATGAGATGGATTCTTTTGATGAGAATGACACCTTTGATTTGGTGAAGTTGCCTATGGGTAAAAAGGCATTGCTTAATAAGTGGGTGTATAGGATTAAGCATGAAGAAAACAGTTTGCAGCCTCGATACAAGGCTAGATTGGTTATGAAAAGATTCAGCCAAAAGAAGGGAATTGATTATGATGAAATCTTTTCTCCTGTTGTGAAGATGTCATCCATTCGGGTTGTACTTGGATTGGCAAATGGATGTAAAGACAGCTTTCCTTCATGGTGATTTGGAGGAAGAGATTTACATGGTACAACCGGAAGGCTTTGTGAAAAAGGGCAAGGAGGATTTAGTTTGCCATTTGAAGAAAAGTCTTTATGGATTGAAACAGGCACCGAGACAGTGGTACAAGAAGTTTAAGTCTATTATGGGGGAGCATGGTTATAAGGAGACTACTTCTGATCATTGTGTGTTTGTGCATGTGTTTGGTGATGATGATTTTATCATCTTGTTGTTGTATGTTGACGATATGTTGATTGTGGGCAGGAACTTGAGCAGAATTCAGAAGTTGAAGAAGCAGCTTAGCAAGTCCTTTTCCATGAAAGATTTGGGTCCAACAAAACAAATTATTGGTATAAGAATTGTCAGAGATAGAGGTGAAAGATTGATTCACTTGTCTCAGGAGAAGTACATTGAGAAAGTGCTTCAAAAGTTTCACATGGACAAGTCTAAAGTTGTAAGCACTCCTCTTGCTACACACTTTAGATTGAGCAGTCAACAGAGTCCGAGTACAGATTCAGAGAAGGAAGGTATGGCACGGGTTTCATATGCTTCTGCAGTTGGTAGTGTGATGTATGCTATGGTTTGTACAAGACCAGATTTAGCTCAGGCCGTTGGTACAGTTAGTCGTTTTCTTTCCAATCCTGGAAGAGAACATTGGAATGCTGTGAAGTGGATTTTGAGATATCTTCTAGGGACTTCTAGTTTGAAGCTTACCTTTGGAGGTGATAAGCCATTGCTTATTAGTTATACTGATGCTGATATGGCTGGGGATATTGATTCCAGGAAGTCTACTTCGGGTTACTTGGTAACATTTGCAGGGGGAGCTGTGGCATGGCAATCAAGGTTGCAAAAGTGTGTTGCACTTTCTACCACTGAAGCTGAGTTTATAGCCGCAACAGAAGCTTGTAAAGAGTTGTTGTGGATGAAGCATTTTCTTGAGGAGATTGGTTTCAAGCAAGATAAGTATGTGTTGCTTTGCGATAGTCAGAGCGCCATTTGTCTCGGGAAGAACTCTACATTTCATTCGCGTTCGAAACACATTGACAGAAGGTATCATTGGATACGAGATGTGGTTGCTTCTAAAGAAGTGGAACTTGCGAAAGTTCATACGGATGATAATGGAGCTGATATGATGACGAAGTCATTGCCGAGAGGGAAGCTTGAGGTTTGTCGAGAGATAGCCGGGATGGCTGTTTCCTCCACCTAGTCGGAGGGGGAGTTTGTTGGTTTTCCTCCTAGTGTGGAAACCAATTGGGTTTGGGTTAAGAAGAACCAAACTTGGGCCATTTATATTAATCCATGATTGTTATTGGGCTTAGGCTTATGAGGAAGTATAAATATTACTCTTAACCTGATTCTTGTCGATAGAGAAAAAAAAAAAACTGAGAGAAGAGAGGCAACTTTCGTAATCAAGAGAAGAAGAAAAACAGTTACGTCAGGTTTTGTTTAAAGCAACGTTTGGAGGCTTGGATGTGGTCCGATCTGTCTGAAATTTTGAGGGAAGCTTCGTGACTCAGTGTTCTTGAGATTCACCGGTGGGATTTGCGTTTCAACGGTTGGTTTGGGAGATATATGGGTTTTACCGTGGCTGTTCGCTGCAGTGGCGAGTTCAGTTTCCAGCAGGTGTTGTGTTGAGTGTTTGAGAAATCCGACGGTGAGTTCTTCTCTTATTGAGCTGAAATTTTGCAGCGGTGTTGTTGACTCTTTTGTCTAGGATTTGTACGGTGGAGATCTGATTTGGTGGCCAGAATCCTAGTGAACTTAGAGTCGTTTGTGACTGCACGTTTATAAGCTCTTGTATTGCTCTCTTGTTGAGTTCTTGTGTTGGAGATTGCTCTTTGAAGCATTGGTCTCTGGATCTGTTCTGTGGGAACAGGGAGGACGTGGTTGTAACTCAAATACATTGGTGATAGTGGATTTTGAGTGGACTACGGTCCCGTGGTTTTTACTCCTCACATTGAGGAGGTTTTCCACGTAAAAATTTGTCGTCTCATTTACATTCTGCCATCGTTTCTATATTTTCTTCACTATTTCACACAAGTGCGGGGAAAACTTTATTCCGCTGCGCCGTTGCGCGTTTGTTTTTCCCAACATTTTTTGGTGGAGCCCAATATAATTTAGAACAATGTAAATTTAACTTAAATAGTTGATTTTAAAAGAATAAAACAAATAGTCAATTCCACTCAATTTTTTTTCCTCTAATGTGTCATGCACATGAAGGGAATACAAAACAAGATTAACTTTAACAATCAAAAAATTTAGATATATATTTTTTATTTCCATAACCAAATTTCTAAACAAATCTTATTATATAAAAGAGAATGTTTCAAAGATAGTAACTCGTCAGATCATGACACGTGTCAAGTTAATCGATAAGATTTTGACACGTGTTTAATAAAATTTCAATTAGATATTGACACATAATATTAACAATAAAAGGGAAAAATATAATCTATGTTGAGAAAGGATAATTATCCACCGCCCCACTACCATTTTTAATGTGTCTGTTACTATTATATGTCTTTATTTTCTCTATAAATATGGTACTCCCTCTCCTTGTAAATGAGACACGAGAAAACATAAACAATAAGAAATATTATTCTCTCACCATTCTCTTCGCTTCTCTCTCTCTCGTCTTGTCTATCTCCATTATCTCTCTCCCTCCCTCTAATACGCTCACAACAATTTTCTCTCTCCAACTTTTATCCTCTCTTTATATATATAAACGTTAAACACATATATATATATATAGCTCACCATATTATATCATAGTTTTATAACAATCTAAATTTAATTGGAAAAGTAAAATTAGCAAAAAAAATACAAAAAAGAAAAAAAAATTAATCCAAAAAGCCAAATTTCAAAAAGAAAGAAAAAAAAAGTTGGGTATAGATTAAGGAAATTTTAAAAAAAATTAAGGAAGAAAGGTAAATAACAAAATACTGTTATATTAAGGAAAAAGTTAAATACTGTTTTCATTTTTAAATCAAAATAGCTTTAAGATTGAGAAAAATTTTCTTAAAGGCTAAAGTTTTTTTTATAAAGATAAAAAATAGTATTTCTAATAAAAATAAGGAAATAAAAATTAAGAATGTTTAATAAGGCTAAAGTTCTTTTTATAAAGATAAAAAAATATAAAGTTGAATGTTTCGAAGTTGATAACTCACCTGATCGCGACACATGTCAATTCAAAGTTGAAAAATTTTATAATCAATTAATAAAAAATTATAAAATTTGGAAAATTTAGTAACCGATTCATAATCTTAAAACGTAAATTTACTAATAAATAAATAAAAATTAAATATATTTTAAAAGGCAAAATTAATATAAAAATGAAAAAAAAAACATTAGTTTTTCCATTTAGATTAAGGAAATTAATTCTAAAAGGAAAAGAATTCTCATTTCTCACCTCTATATAAACCACAATTTGGTAGTATGTCAATTATACACCAAAAAATTAAAAGTTCAATAATTGTATCCAAAGTTATTTACTGCATATGCTTCACCAAAATTTTCCTTCATGATATATATTTATTTCATTGGAAACTTCGTTCATAAAGTTATGTATTATATATTTTTACGGGTGATCTAATTTTGTTTTCTATTTTTTCGTTTTTACTTTTTGATGGGTTATAAATATACTAAATTACAAACCCGCATATATACGAGTACTTATCTAATATAATATAAAAGAGGTTAAAAAATGTTATGTTAAAAAAAATATTCAAAAACAAATAAAATAAAAAATCTATTTTTTAATTTAAGGGCCCAAAATTTTT
This sequence comes from Eutrema heterophyllum, assembly GCA_002933915.1. Classification (NCBI taxonomy): domain Eukaryota; kingdom Viridiplantae; phylum Streptophyta; class Magnoliopsida; order Brassicales; family Brassicaceae; genus Eutrema; species Eutrema heterophyllum. The sequence continues at coordinate 1,877,665 of PKMM01049127.1, read as the reverse complement.
TTTTAGCCCAGGGCCCCGAAAAATCTTGAGGGCTATAATAATCTATACTATTAAAAGGAGGACACAATTGTGTCCAAACAAGGAAAACTTTCATTTTAGTCTATTTCTATCTTGGATAACTACTATTCCCTTCATTTTATTTCTGTTGCCAAACAGAAATCTTTTTTTTTTAAATTAAAAAATAATTATATTTGGCAAATCTTACCAAATCTTTAATTATTTACTATTTTCGAAATTATAGCAAAATCTTTCCAAATTTTTAATTATTTACTATTTTTGAAAACATATATATAATATCTTTACAAAAATATTCCTTAGTTTGGATTTTTTTTGGATTTAAAAATAATACCGAAAAATTAAATTTTAATTTAGATTAGTTTGGATTTAATTAAATATAAGTTATATTAATTATCAAAAATCACAGAAATCAGTTGTTATTATATCTTTACAAAAATAATAAACCGGATATTAATTTAGATTTAATTTAAATAATATTTCCATAATGACGGAGATGATAAACAATAAGTTATTTATATTTTTATTATAATCAATCAGCCTAAAATTTTAAATATTTGCAATTAGTAAATATTTATATTGTACGGTAATATGAACGAGCGGGTTAGAATTATGTTTTTATAATCGCGGTCATTTTCAGATTAATATGAACGGCGGGTTTGAATTATGTTTTTATAATCACAGTCATCTTTAATACTAGAAAAAATTAAAGATACAAAAACAAATTATATCTAAAAACAAAAATAAATCTTTGTCACTTATTAGAAAAATTATATCTAAATACAAAAAAAAACAAATTATATTACTAAATTTGGCTATTCTTTTTGTGGATAACTACAAGTTGCCTAACAAGTCAATTTAGTATAATATTAATAAAAAATATATATTTTAATGTAGATTTAAAAATAATTCCAAAAATTCAAATTTTAATTTACCTATTTTCTTTATTTAAAGTATACAAAATAAAACATTACACATATTTTTGTTAAATCTCAAACAAACTTTGCATATCTTACCCGTACTATGCAAGATTTGGAAGTAAGATATTAGTTAAGCTAATTGAAATCGATTATGGAAATTTTTGTAAAATAAATGAATCCCAAAATGTTTAAAAACATATATATGGAAAATGTGATCAACAAATAAATTATTTATAAATGAAATATTCTCCAAAAAATCCCACATATAATTAGTAGCTATGATGATTAGCTTACCTAAACGATTTGACCATCAAGCAAAAAATATAAATAAAATATTCTCCACACGATTTGTTATGATTTAGAAATATGAATTAAATTCTTTCTAAAACTTGAAATCCAAATTATTTTCTTTTTAAAATTAAAGGATATCCGAATTAAATTCTTTGTAACTTAGATAGATGCAAATATTTAAATATTTTTTTGGAACTTATCAATAAATTTTCGTTCCTAAATATCTTATTTACAATATATTAACTAATCTAATTAATCACAAATTTTATCAATATCTTAATTTTAGGAAGATTTTCAACTATTGGAAAGATTTTGTTGGTGATTATGATCAATTATTATATTCAAAACAAAAATATCGCAAACCCTATAATTTAGTCTTCTTCTCCTATAAATATTGCAAATTCCCTTGGCCAATCACACACCACAATTTCATTCAAAGATCGATTACTCTTTCAAACGAATATTACTACTTTCATAATAGATTATAATGGTTTTGTTATATGTTGCAGTCTGTTTCAAGTCTCAATCCATTCAAATATGAATAGTGATTCCATGTGAATTGAAAGTACTACTACTTTCAAAACTTAGAAACGCAGACTCCAATCGTTGTTCATAAATGTTGCTTTTGTTATAAATATGTTTGAAATATCAGTATATGTCATTTTCAGTTGCATGTGGAGACCAACAACGAAAGAAGCTGGTGCTGCACCGCCTGGACAAATGAATAGAGTGAAACAGTTTATTCGATTATAAAAATGATAAATTATATTACAAAATTTCATAAACAAAAAAAAAATCTACAAAAACAATACGTATCTAAACACAAAATAAATAGGTGTCTCATATTATAAAAATTAAATCTACAAAAACAAACACAAATTATATTACAAAGTTCATAAACAAAAAAAAATAATTTACCGTGCGGGCGCACGGGTTATAATTTAGTTATAATATAAATTCAATCTTCCCAAACATAAGATATTTTCTTCAATAAAACCATATATATATATATATATTATTTTTTTTCTTTCTTATGCTTATTTTCTATGTTTTAAATCATCTAAACAATTGAATAGTGACCAAATACGAGATCATTTAAGCGCAAGCCCAATCCATTTATGTAGTATTATATAAAGCAGAGAGGTTCTGATTAGGAGATGCACTCCGTAATTGGCGATTACTAGTTTCTGCAATCAAAGGTACTTTTAATAACTTTGAATCCGTTTTGCATAACACGGTTTATGAATTGCCGTTAAGATTTTTTCTTTTTTTCATGGGGCTTTTTTGTTGAACTGGAAAATTACAGCGAACGGAAGTTGTTCGACGAAATGCCTGAGAGAGTTATTGTCTTGTATAATTCTGTATGTCTGTCTTGAGCATGCACAATCTACTTTTTTAGACACCTTGAGCTACAAAATTAGGTTTATTTACTAGCGATTCATGATGTCACTCTCATGTGTTCTTCAAGTTGAGAAAAAAAAAACAGTAACGAATCGCGAGAGATTATCTCGAATTACTTGAAAATACGCGAAAACAGTAATGTTTTCCTGATAGTTCATTGTTCATGCACCAGATTCATCTAACTTGTGGCGTTGAAAGAGATTTATTTCCTCATAAGAGGATCTTTTATGAAAGGAGGATCTTTTACTTTGTGTGCAGACCCATCTCCATGGCGCCAAGGTGGAAATGGAAAGGTGCTGAAGCAAAGGCGCTTGCGGAACCTATTTCAAAAACAGTCTCAGAGCTCCAATCTTCTTTGGCCCGAGCCGAGGCCTCGGGTTTCCTCTCAAGTTGCAATGTCCTTCTATCCGTTGAGGCAGAGCAAGCTGAGCTTTTGGACCGTGGTTGTTTCGGTAGACCCGTTTTTTGTGCCGAGAAAGACGAGAGATGGATCCAATTAACTTTCGAAGAAGCTTTCTTTTTGTTCTACAATCTAAAATGCATCGAGATTTCCCTTCAAGGTCGTTGCTTGGAGAACGAGGTAGAGTTATGGCGATTCATAAGATCCTTTAAGCCAAACTTTGCTACATCTTACAAGGCTTATTCCCACCTACGGTTAAAGAACTGGATTGTGAGATCAGGGTTACAATATGGAGTTGATTTCGTGGCGTATAGACATCATCCGTCTCTTGTCCACTCTGAATACGCAGTTGTGGTTCAGTCGAATGACCGGTTAAGAGTGTGGTCGGATATCCATTGCAGTGTCCGGCTAACCGGAAGCGTGGCGAAAACACTATTGGTTCTTTACATCAATGGAGAAGTAAACAGAGAGGATATGAATCTGCCTGTGTGTTTAGAGGACTACACAGTGGAAGAGCAAACAGTACGTAGATGGAGCCCAGAACTTAGCCGTGAAGATGAAAACAGAACATGATCAAGCGTTTGGTTTTTTCGAGTAAAAGTTGTGTTGTAATGCTTATTTAAAGAAGTAATAAAATGAACTAAGGATTCTGATTCCAACATTAACAATATACACACAAAAAAAAATGTGTTACATACCAAAAACAAACACAAAAGTAATAACAATTTTTTTTATCATAAGCAAGTAAAAACATAAATCAAAGCATTCATCTTTTTGTTTCTTTATCAGATTTTCATTAACATGTAATGATCAACTGTACCAAACTTTGATCAAAGGTGGAAATGACTAGGTTGTGATTTCGTCATCCTAGCTTCACCGGCCGGCTCACCGTTATCAATCCTCTTGACATTCCGATAAGCCGCATAAGCGATCACGTAGAAGATAACGAGAATGATAAGCACCACGATGTTGATCACAGATACTTTTCTCCAGCTCTTCTTCAAGCTCCCAAGAACACCGGCTTTACAAGCGCTGCACTGGTAACAGAGCATGCTCTGGTCGTTGTTCCACAACATACAGTCCGGGTTTGCTCCTACCATTCCTCCTCCTTGCATCCAATACGTCTCGTTACCATATGAAAACCCGCAATCGGTTGGCGGCTTGCAACAGCCGGACTGCAATTAAAGAACAATTACAGATCATAATCCGCAATATTAATCGCGCTTTTTAAATAACTCATCATAATCCATAAGCAGGTGAAGCAGAGACACTAAACGCTCTACCTTATGACCACCATTGAGGCATTTTATCGATATCTAAAACAAATCTCAAGCCATATGCATAACTACCACCATATAGCATTTATATCATGAATCAAAGTATAGCTCGATAGGCTAATACATCTAATAATATTATACACCAAATACTAAAAGAATCTTTCATGAGGAAAACAAACAAAACAGAGCATTTTAGATTCATGATTTGTTATGACAAAACAAGGACTTGAACAACTACCCTTTCGAACTTTCCATGCATCTTCATCATTGTTTTGGTTACTCACGTGTAAAGCTTGGTATTTGAGCATAGAAAATTTCTAAAAAGACAACAAACCAATAATTTTTTAATTTCCAATGGGGTCCAAAAGCTAAAAATAGATTTAACGTATAGGAACAAAAACTGCAAAGGCCAGCAAAATTGCAGAGTATCTCTGGCCACTAAGAATCAAAAACCTAGACAATCATTGTCCAAAAGAATCATACTTTTTTTACATACTCAAAATTTGTTTCATTTCTGGCTTCCACACATGACACAACAAATCAATCAGGTCGAATAAATTACATATATTTAACATCAATTTTCAATCCTTTGTTTTATTTTTTCTGTTTTTAGTTTTAAAAAAAAACCCTTTGAAATGCATTTGAAAAATTAAAACTTTCCAGTTTATTATTTTATTAATTTTTGCTGGAGTAAGCTGGAGGCAAAGCTGAATCAGAGATCTAGACTTCAACTCAATAGTCAACTAAGTTAATTGTAAAAACAGCAAACAAAGTTTCTTCAGTTTGAACAAAATTTATATTTTAAACCAAAAAAAAAAAAGGTTTGTATTATTATCTTTCAATAATTGAGACTCTCTCGTCATATGGGTCGTGAAGACATGGACGACCGAAATTTATTATTTCAAGAAAATAAATTTAAAACTTTGTCCCCCAAAAGAAAAACTAAAATCCAGAAGCTTTTCAAAAAAATCTGAATCTTGATATCCAACTATCCAAGAATCCACCATCAAAGCTAGTGTTTGAATCAGGATTTGATTCCGAATTCACTAAAGAGCGAAGATAAATTCACCTTTCAAGAGAAAATAAATTTTATTTTAAGAAAGAAAAATCAACCAGTGGTAACATAAGAGTTTGGTTTCTTCTGAGTATTCTTTAAATCGGAATATCTAAAGGCTGACTTCGGATACTGCGGACGATTATGGGTCGAAAATCCGGAATTCATACGGTTTATCAAAAAAAATAAAAAGGAAACCAGAGAGAAAGTTACCTCCACAGGGCTAAGCCTTCTCATGAAGAACATATCATTAGTTTCAGGGACGCCATTAAAATTCCTTCCGATCTTCCTACAAGCTCCAGCATCCCTAATACACGAGCTGATTTTCCCCCAATACCCATCATCCGAGACCCGGTCCTTCAACCAACCGGAATAATCTTGGAGATAATAATCCAGATAACCCCGGTTAGCCACGGTCCGACCGGATCCTTTATCGGTGACGGCGTAGGCGAAGATGATGAATCCGATTAGTGCGGCGATGATGAGGAGCATGACGACGAGGTATAGCCACATGAGGAACTTGTTCCGATAACAAGCTCCGGCTAATCCGGCGAGGGATACGACCATGATTGAGATTCCGATGACGATGAGCGGCCACTGGAGGAATCGCAAACAGTCTGTTGAGTTAGCTCGGCTGCTTAGCCATATCCCGCCGCCGAGGATTGGGATCGATAGAAGGAAAGTGAGGAAGTTTACGAGACCTATTAGAGGGTTGCTCAATCTCATAGCTTTTTATTTTGTTTTAGGGTTTTGAAATTTTTTGAGACTGTAAAATGCAGAGCGCTAAAGAAGAAGGTGATGTTGGAGACGATGATGGGTTTACATATGTGCACATGCTGTGACACGTGTCGTTTTAAATGACGGGAATATTCCTCTGCTTTCGTTAGTACAGACTATTTTCTTGCGATTGGGTAGTGTGTTATTGTCATTTTGATTAATAATACGAAATTTCAAAGAAAAATTGTTTCTTATTTTTGTCGTGACTCGTGAGACAGATATTTAAATGTATAATAAGGATTCTTGCGTGTAAGGTGGTCGTCTGCGTACTAACACTTTCAAAAAAACTGAAAAATGAAGTAACACTTGCTATATTGTATATAATGATTTTTCAGTTATATCCATATACAGTATTGCGTAAATCAACGGAGGCAAAATCATATTTTTTAAAGAGAAAGTATTATTTAATTTTTCAAAATTTAGAAAGTGGATAAATCACAAATTTTTTTTTTATTAAGTGACACTGGATGCAAATATCTCGGTATAATTTTTTTTTTATTAAGTGACACTGGATGCAAATATCTCGGTATAATATCATATAGTTTTGGAGTATTTGCATCCAGTATCACTTAATCAAAACATAATTTGTGTTCTAACATTTTCTAAATTCTGAAAAAATAACTAACAATTTTTCTATTGAAAATACGATTTTACCCCTGCTTGTTATTGGTTTATGTATTGTACATCGTTGATTCGCGCGTACTTTATATGAATACGACTAAAAAATCAACGTGTGAACGGTACACAAAATATTACTTATTTTCTAATTTTTGTAAATGATAGTAAACAAACAATGTTTTCATAAAGAGTTTAAAAAATTCGGTAGTTTTTTCTTTAATCTATTACCATGAATTTGTTGGTATTACTCTAATCTAAAACTGTTATATATAAAGTTGAAGATATTATATGTTTTTGCGTAAACCCTAATGATTTAGGTTTTGAAAGTTATGGTAAATAGGATTAAGTTTTGAACATTTGAGATCCACATATTCATATGTATGAATAGTGAACGTTGTCGGTAGGTTAGTGAGATACTGATATTTTTAAAGACTTTTTTCTTTTGTACTCCGGGGATAAATCCACATACTATTATTTTTCTAACAATTTACTTATGGTGATGAAGTCATATTCTGATATTCGTCACTTGGGTTGGTGTAATGATATTCTCTACGTATCTCCAAAACGTAATTTTATTTATCGTGCTACTAATTGAGTAATTGTAATATATATATTAGGTGCTTTTTTTCAAGTAATAACATTTCTTTTTAGAGAATTTTTAAACTACACTTTAAGCGATATTTTCAGGTTCTTATACAAAGATTTAGATTTAGGAGATGTTTATTTTACGGTATATTTATATTAGTTCAGTTAATTTTAGTTACTGATGTTTTATGTAAAGTGTTTATTATAATGATAATCCTAATATAAAAATGACTAATACTACTTCCTATGTTTTACAAAAAAATATTATTTTAACATATTTCACACATATTTAAAAAAATTAAAATAGTAATTAATATAACCCTATTTGATATACTTGTAATCCATTTAAAATGACTGAGATAAAAAGTTATTAACTTAGGATATTATTTTAGAATTTTAAAATAGTAAATTTCAAATATTTAAAAATGACTAGTGTAGGGAGGAGGCAGTGTAATATTATCTAAATCTAAATTGATAATCTCACTGTAATACAAAAACTAGATTAAACTACTCAAATTGAAACAAAAAATTTACAGAATCCGTGTTCTAATCAAATTCCACTCGCACAACAACAACAAGATGCATTTCTGCTTACAAACAAATCACGCCACTAAGATTTTATTCTTTTTGCGTTTGGTTACTTATTTGCCATCAAAAACCGACGTATCAAGAACCCAAACGGCCGGCCAGTAGACTGACCCGATCCATAACTTTCCGTCTTCTCTCTCATAAGCTTCACTAACATACTTCATTGTTGTCCCTTCGCTATCCTCAAGTATCTCAAGAATCTCTCTCCAGAGAGTTTCAAGATTATTCCATGAGGTTTCCCTCCGTTCATGAGATGAATCACAGTCTCCATCTTCAACGTCTTCATGAAAAACTTTCCGACCCAAGAGTGACTAAGAAACAAACGAGTGAACAAATTGTCTTTGCAGTGCAAGGCGACCCAGAAATCGCCAGTAGGCGTATGCCGGATATTGTCCGGGAAACCCGGTACCTTTGCGAAAATCTCGCTGGTCCCGGCTTTAGGACCTTTGACCCATATTCTATAGAGAATTTTTGTACCGCCTTCGCAGGTGATTACAAACGATCCGTTTTTGCTTAGAGCTAGACCATTGGGTAAATGAAGTTTGTCCATTATAACTTTAGCCTCATTCTTCTTCATATCGTATCTAATTACTCTTCCCACTCTGTCCTCGGACATAGACACATAGTATACTTCCCTATCCAACGAAACAAGCATAACACATTTTACAAGTCAATTCCACGTATAATTGAAACAACAATTCTAAAAATTAAGAGAAGTGTAAATCTTGAAGTACCCGAAATGGTATTTGTCGCTGCTATCAATGAAGTAAAAGACATCTTCCTCTTCGTCTATATCCATTTGGTTTGCAAACATTACTTTGCGACCTTCGACTTCATCAACGACTAGCTCGGCCAAGCCTCCCTCTGGTCCGACCTTCATGATCCCAAAGTAACCATCACAGATGTACAAATCTCCTGTTTTCCTATGGAAGCTAAGTCCCAATGGTCTCCCACAACTTGGAACTACTTTATGCCTCGAACAGTTATCTCTTCACTCACCAAAACAAAACAAAACAAAAAAAATCAAATTGGGGAATATTGAGTAAAATTCTAAAATCTAATCAAATGATTCACATCAGACAACTGATCTAACTTTTTCTAAAGATCAATTTAAAAAAAAAAAAAAAAAATTGATCACAGAGGGACCTATCTTTTGTGTCGATGATTTTTCTGATTTTTAACACGAAACAGGAGTCCATACCGCCGATCGAACTACCGGAGTGAATCTTCGCCGTCGGTGATGAACCCGTCGGGAAACGGCTCACCACTTACCAAACCGCTAGAGCACGAGATTTGGTTTCTTATCTCCGGATGGCCGGTGAGGGTATATTTGGGTGAATTCCCAGTTGTTACCGGTCTCATGTGGCAAATTCCCGATACCCATCCGCAAGAAGAAACGAAATCTGGTGAAAGCACTTTATTGGGCAGAGTTGTTTGGCAAAGTCGCAGCAGCGTTTTTCCGATGATTGAAGATGAAATATAGAATAAACGTTCTTCTCACGCAAAAAAAAAAACGTTAATCTGAAAATTAACATTCAATAATTTAATTACCCCATCAAATCAAAAGTTAGAGCTATGTCTAAAAGTTTATATGGGCCAATAAGTATGTTAACGTGTTAAAAGTACGTACATGTAACTCGTTATCTATATATATAAAGAACATGAAAATTAACATACAATAATTGAGTTATCGATGCAAACAAAATGTTAGAGGTAAACATACATGTTTAACACCGACGCGTTACAACAACAACACATATTAACGTCGGCACCCGTATCATGGTTTTTACCGGATTTTCATCGGGTCTTTGCCAGATCTCACCTGATCTTCGACAGATCTTCATTGGTGTCGAATCACTCTAATATGGATTCACCCGATCTTTACCGAATCTTCGTCGGAGTCGAATCATCCGATTTTTGCCCGAAGTCTAAAACTATGAAAGCTAACATGCAACGATTGAATTATTTTGTTAAATATAAAGTTTAACATTCAATCATTTAATTACCCGGTTAAATCAAAAGTTAGAGTTATATCTAAATGTTTATATGGTCCAATAAGTATGTTAACATGTTAAAAGTGCATGTAATTTGTTATTTTATCTTAGGATATTAACTTAGGATATTATTTTGGAATATAAAAAGTAGATCTAATTCTAAAAAAGTTATCAGCCTAAAATTTCAAATATTTAAAATTAGTAAATATTTTTATTATACGGTAATATAATGGGCGGGTTAGGGTTATGTTTTTATAATTGTGGTCCGTTGCGGGTTGGTTTGTCAAAACATACAAGATAGTAGGTTGATTCGAAGATGATTAAAATGACGTGTTAACCCATTTTAACACTCATAAATATACATATTGGTTATTTGGTAATCTAAATTCACATAATAACAAAGTTTACAATTAAGACTACATCAATATACTTGACTAACTTATCATCATATTCTACTAATATACACCATATGGTAATATTATATAACTTTTATAACAGTTTAATTTTTTTGTCAGATAACAAAAGTTGATATCATTTAAGGTTACAAAAATCATATAATCATGAAATTTTTCATTAGAATTTAAATCAAACTATTTTCGTTAGTGTTTGGTCTACATAACGTTTTTTATTCAATATAGATTTCCCAAAAACTAATTTAAAAAAAATTATTGTCCCGCACACGACGCATATTCAAATCTAAATTTTGCATAGCACATATTAAAAATATGGTATAAACATCAAAATTCATATTGAACAACAAATCAACAAAATATTATTTTCTCACTAAAAAACCTAAGAATCAAGTCAACATGTTTGAATCAATAACACTTAAATTAGATTTTATTTTTTATTCTTATTTTGTATGTTTCAAAATTTGGTCTACAAAAAACTTATCCATTTTGTATATTTCAAAATTTAGTCTACAACCAATTTTATTATGTGCGAACGGGTGGGTTGTCTCGACAAAAAAAACAACACTTTTGGTGAAATAATATATTTTTGTACGCTTTGAAGGTTTAGTATTATTTGTTTTCTCCGAAAGACTTAAAAAATTTATATCCAAGCTCTATGACGAAATGCTACGAAAACTTTATACTATAATAATAATATGTCGGCTAATTAGATAGTATTAAAACTGAGAGGCGATTCATAACTGACTGGCACAAGAAAATAATTACGATAACTATAATGCTACGTGTATAGGAAAACTACAATACAAGGAATCGATTCCTTTTTCCAGATTCAATTCAATTTGCATGGGAGCACATAAAAGCGCGTTTGTCGTCATAACATAACGTCCATCTCCTAATTAAGAAGTCAGTTTAATAAATCGCTATACCTGACTAAATATATGAATTAGGATTTAGGAACCGACATTGAATTTCGATTAGCAGTTAAAGAACTTAAGATGGACTGCCCTGAGAAAGGTCTGGGCCATGGCTCGAGGTGGCAACCAAATAATATATGGTTAAAACTCTTATCGATCAAGAAGGCGAAGAGAAGTCGGAAGTGTGATTTTTTTTTGTGTTAAGGCAATGGAAGAAATTAATTGGGAAATAGAACACTAGATTTTTATATCAGAAAAATTGTTTCAATGGTTACAAAAAGTAAATCTTCCCTATGAACAAAAATCTAGTGGATCTACTAAAGTTAATAAACATAGGAATCCCGGAAATTCATGAAGAAAACAATTTTTTTTTGTTTAAATGTGATTATTATTGATCAACAAAATTTACAAAAAAATTTGGGAAACAGAAACAGCGCATTACAACGAAAAACAGAGCAAATGATCTTTATAGCTTCGTGGGGCGTTCCAACGCGTTAAGAGGGCGTTGTTGTTGTCATTCGGGTCAGTCTGGATGAAGACGATGCGATTTCTTATTCTTTGACGAACAATATGAGCAATATGACGAGAAGAGTGAGATGTTCCTTGATCGTGTCGCCCGTTTCTCTCTTACCACAACTCATAAATCATAGCTTGGAACACTAGTTTTTTCTTTTTCATTTGTTTATCGCAGGTCTACTTTCAAAGTTCGTAGTTTGTTCTGAAAAGAAAGAAATTTGAAAGAATCGATCGAATTCTATAGGACCAAACAAGGCTATTGTTGAGTAGCCACTTCTTTGCTTAATATTATGGGATGATCACTTCTGTTCCGATTTAGCGGGCTCGGTAAGATTATTATGCCTCTTGAGTTAGGGCCCAATGGGCCAAACAATAAATGCTAATTGCAGTTGTCTGTGTTTCGATATCTAACAGACTCTTGGCTGGCTCATAGTCATAGTCATTGTCTTATATGAAACTAGGTTTTTGCAAACTATCCAACTTGTTGCGCACTAATTAAGTAATTAACAATATTCATAATCATTTGCAAATGATCTTTTAACTCCTTATATTTGTGTTTCATAAAAAAATGATTAATTGGTTGGAAAAAAGGGTCCATAATTTCTCTCGGTTTAAACTTTTTAGGTTAAATTTGTTTTTTCCCTCCCAACCAAGCTCGTCAAGCGAACAACCATTTTTTTGCGTCAATGTATCAGACGTACCTCAAAATTTACTAATCACATAAGATAATATATAGTGGCAGAGCCGGCTCAATAGTTTTGGGGGCCTATGGGAAAAACAAAATTTCGGGATCCCTGGGCAATAAAAAAATAATTCGGAGTCCCCTGGACAATAAAAATTTTTTTGGGGCCCTCGATAATAAAATAGTTAAACCAAAAAAAAAAAGAGCATGGGTCCTGGAGCGGTCGCCCTGCTCGCCCCCTATCTAAGCCGACCCTGTATAGTGGGACGTATCAAACACATCTCCCAAAAGTGAAAATAGTTAAAGCATCATTACATCTATCTAACCGAACGAGTGAGCCTCAACGTCTTGTAGCGATGAGACGGCCTGATTTAAAATTTGCTTTAAAAAAGGCCAAAAGCCCGTAAACCCGTTAGGTCATTCTTAAACCTAGGGATTCCCATCCCTTTTCCTATAAAAGGAGAGAACATTTGAGAAAAGAGGCAGAGTTGAGAGGTGTGGGCGAAGCCATGCTCGTTTTGTTCTTCACCCCGTGAACCCTAGCCACCACCACGAAACCGAGTTACTTCCGCTGTCACTTTGAGAGACGTTTTCCGGCGACCTATATGGATCCAAGTGCCGATAAACATATCCCTGGAAACCCCCCGAGTCTTAGCTTTTGAGGAAGACCAAGATCGTCATGATCGAAGGTATGTGTAAAAAGTTATCATCCTTTCTTCGTGTTAGCTGTAGTCTGCCCGAGTCTCTAATCTGAATAGTTTCAGTAGGGAATGGAAACGGATGGGCAAACCTGTTCTGATTGATCTGAAAATCGGTAAGTACATTTCTGACTCTTGTATATAGTTGTATTTGAAAGCCGTGTATCATTCTGAATTGTTATATGAAAGTTATGGACATTTTCTTAGAGGTGATCTATGCAGTGCATATTTGCAACCAGACTAGAAAGCCATAGCATTTGGAGGAGTTTTCCTATTTTGATGGATCTGAAACTCGGTGAGTATATCCTCAAGACATCCACCTTCCACACCGTAGAAGATTTTGTATTTGGATCAGTGGCTTGATAGTTTTGTATGGTTTGCTGAAATGTTTATGTGCAGCGCGCATCTGTAACCAGTCTGACGAGTTGTATCTTTTGGTTGGGCAAACAAGGTCTGTTTGACTTGGAACTTGCAGAGACGTTAAGGACACGTGGAAATAACTCTCGGTTGAAGGAGACCTGATTTGAGCTTCAGAAGCAAAAGGAAACAAGACATCAAGTCGAGACAGCGAGTCTGTCCAAAAGGGAAGTGTGTTGCTCTTCTTCTTCAAGTGGCTAAGGTGAGGACCGGTAGTGAACTCTCTCTATCGTTCATTCGTGTCACATCATGACGAGTAGTCACTTGTTAAACTATGCTCTCTACGTGTAGCTATGAGTCTACGCGTAGTTGTTTGTTGATTGAAGATACTATATATATTTATATACACACCATAGTTAAGACTTGTGATATTGATGATGGTTTGTGACACTTAGACGTGTAGGCTGTTAAAACAGAAAACGGTTGAATGATGATATGAATAATGCGTGTGTGATAGATATTGTTTGGGGATATTGGATGCGTGGGCATATGCTAAGGGGAAAAGGATTTGTTATGCGGTTAAGCCGCGATAAGGGGTCTAGGGAAAAGGCGGGTGTCTTCCCGGATGACCCAATGATGTTTGATGGACCTGGAAGGCGTGTGGCGCACCATGGATCTAGGATGAGTGACACATTGTGGTTCCCAGTGCAGCTGGTGGTGGGTGTCACTAAGGGTGTCATTCCGTGGTTCCCAGTGCGGCTGGTGGCGGATGATACATGGATTGGTACATTGATGCCAGGGTGGTGACGCTTATGTCCCAAAGGTGTCGAACACATCGTGGTTCCCAGTGCGGCTGGTGGCGAGTGTTGATACATACGTCTAGGGTCACAACACCGAAGAATGTAGACACCTCAGGGACCTGCTGCTTCAAAGTTTCAGGAACGGGGAAGTTACACCTCAGGTTGCCCCCCGACCTAATTACAGGTTCTGCTGTAACAACAACATAAAGCAGAACACGGAGAATAACCCCGAACGAACTAAGGAAAACGCCGACACCGACCTGCCAAAACACGATCGTGAGGACCAACCCGTAGATCATACAATCCCGAAAGCCCGAAACAGGGTTTATATGATCATGGGCCCAATCGAATCCTGTAATTACTCAGTAAGGGCTCTCAAGGAACACAGCCGTGAAGCAATCGCAGCACAGCGCAACACCCAAGTTCCAGAAGGCGGTGTGCCAATAACCTTCACAGAAGCTGACACAGTTGGGCTCCACATGCCCCATAATGACCCGTTGGTCGTCAAACTACTCATCAGCGACGTTACCGTTGAAAGAATTCTAGTTGATACTGGCAGCTCGGTCAACGTTATCTTCTGACAGACATTAAAAGACATGGACATCCCAGACTCAGAAATCAAGCCGTTCGTCGAATCTCTGACTGGATTCTTTGGAGAGCAGACCATGACCACGGGAACAATCAAGCTACCGATCTACGTCGGCGAAATCGTAAAAATGATGAAGTTCTTGGTGTTAAACAAGCCGACGATCTATAACGTTATACTCGGAACACCGTGGTTATTTGCCATGAAGGCTATCATATCAACCTATCACCAGTGCGTCAAATTTCCGACACCATACATAATCTTCACTCTTAAGGGTGACAAATCTATGTCTCGTTTGTGCAACATCAGAGAATGCACACTAAGAACCACACCTCAGACTTGCGTGATCAACTTAAATCCAACCCCGAATGACATGCTGATCAAAAACAATGATCCCAACCTACCAAGACGAGAGATGGTCATACAGGTAAGCGTCGACGAACTCAACCCCGAGAGATGCGCTGGTATTGGAGCCGAACTAGATGAAAAGATCAAAGGCGACCTTATTCGCTTCCTCAAGAAAAAACGTGTCGACTTTCGCTTGGTCCATCGAAGACATGCCCGGGATCGACCCAAAAATCACCTGTCACGAACTCACTATTGACCCAACCTTCAAACCAATCAAGCAAAAGAGACGGAAGCTCGACCCTGAGAAAGCTCAAGCGGTGAACGACGAAGTCGAACGGTTGCTCAACGCAAGATCCATCACCGAGGTCAAATACCCAGATTGGCTAGCCAACCCGGTCGTCGTCAAAAAGAAGAATGGCAGGTGGAGAGTATGCGTCGATTTCACCGACCTAAACAAAGCATGCCCGAAAGACAATCAGATACTCATTCTTTAACATACTTAATCAGTACGATATGAAGCTCAACCCCACTAAGTGCACATTCGGAGTCACTTCTGGCGAGTTCCTTGGCTACATCGTCATTCAAAGGGGAATTAAAGCTAACCCTAAACATATATCGGTAGTCCTCGACCTCCCATCACCAACAACGAAACGAGAAGTCCAAAAACTAACAGGTCGAATTGCCGCACTCAACAGATTCATCTCCCGATCTACGGACAAATGCTTACCGTTCTACCAGTTACTCCGCGGCAACAAGGACCTAGAATGGGACGATAAGTGTGAAGAAGCATTCAAACAACTCAAGGAGTACTTATCAACCCCACCGTCCTGGCAAAACCCGAAGATGGAGAAACTCTCTACCTTTATATTACGATCTCCACCTCTGCCGTCAGCGGAGTCCTTGTTTGGGAAGATCGCGGTGAACAAAAACCCATCTTTTACATCAGCAAGTCGCTAGATGACGCCGAAACAAGATACCCCACACTCGAGAAACTCGCACTTGCTGTCATTACCTCAGCACGAAAACTCTGTCCTTACTTCCAGTCCCATTCGATCTTGGTCCTCACCAATCAGCCTCTACGAACAATCCTACATAGCCTGTCCCAGTCCGTTAGACTTGCTAAATGGGCAATCGAACTAAGCAAATACGACATAGAATTCAAGAGCAGAACTAGTATTAAATCCCAAGTTCTAGATGACTTCCTCATCGAGGTACCTCAAGAGTTAATGATCACCGAGCTCCCAGGTGCAGAGAACTGGCTCCTTCACGTAGATGGCTCATCGTCACACCGAGGTTCCGGAGTCGGTATACGCCTGCAATCCCCAAAAGGCAAAATCCTATAACAGTCCTTCCGGCTGGAATTCCAAGCATCAAACAACGAATCCGAATACAAAGCACTTCTAGCCGGACTGCGATTGCCTTAAGCAATTGGAGTAAAACACATACAAGCATTCTGCGATTCCCAACTTGTCGCCAGTCAATACAGCGGTGAATATAATGTAAAGAACGACCGAATGAACTCGCTGACGAATTCCAATCTTTCAACCTTACTAAAATACCTCGCGAAGAAAATACACCAGCCGATGCCCTTGCCGCCCTCGCCTCAAGCTCGGACCCTCATCTCCGACGTACGATCCCAGTTGAAAGCATCCTACGACCAAGCATCGAACCAGCCGATACTTGCAACGTAGTCACACGAAGGCGCAACTACGAGGCGCATCCTGCTGCCAATCCCAACCCTCAAAAATCAAGGAACAATCCGGATTCCGAACCCGAGGTGAACACCGAGACCAGACATATCTCAAATGATCAAGCCTTACGAGATCAGTCAGATGAAGACGACGAAGTGTCTGAAGGGCTCCACGTTCTATGGACATCGAAGCCGAAGAAGAAAAAGAACCCGAAGACTGGACCATCGAGATCAAAATGTACATTTACGAAGGAACGGTTCCAGCCAACAGATAGGCAGCTCGGCGACTTAATATGCGGTCTGCCCACTATATCGTTCTCGATGGCGAGCTCTTCCGATGGAGTGCTTCGGGTATCCTCCTGAAATGCATTGTGGGCAAAGATACTCACGAAGTCATGAGCAAGGTGCATGACGGAGATAGTGGAAATCACTCCGGAGGACGCTCTTTGGCATTGAAGATAAAAAAGGCAAGCTATTATTGGCCAACGATGTTAACAGACTGCGAACAGTTCACCGCCAAATGCAAAAAGTGCCAAAGACACGGCCCAATGCTAAAACTCCCAACTGAGCTGCTCACCACTTCGACGGTCCTCTCCGCCGCAATACCAATCAAAAGCAGTACATCTTGGTCATGACTGATTTCTTTACCAAATGGGTCGAAGCCTAATTATGCCGAAATACATGCTCTCGATGTCAAGAAATTCATTTGGAAGTACATCATATGCCGACATGGAGTACCATACGAGATCGTTACAGATAATGGACCACAATTCGTTTCAGCATTGTTCGGCGATTTCTGTGCTAAATGGAAAATTTGCCTAAGTTTCTCCACGCCAAGGTACCCACCAGGAAATGGTCAAGCCGAAGCAACCAATAAAACCATCATTGACGGCCTCAAGAAAAGACTTGATACAAAGAAAGGATTTTGGGCCGACGAACTAGACGGAGTTCTCTGGTCCCATCGCACAACGCCTCGCCGATCTACTGGGCAATCACCCTTCTTCCTAGCTTATGGAGTTGAAGCTTTATGTCCAGCCGAGCTCGACATTCCAGGCATACGTCAAACAATGTTGACTCGAAACCCCGATCTCAACAATGAAATGCTCCTCAACAATCTGGATACGCTAGAAGAACAGCGCGGACAAGCACTACTCCGAATCCAGAATTATCAACACTTAGCCGCTCAATATTACAACAAAAAGGTCCGAGATCGGCACTTCGAGGATGGCGACCTCGTTCTCCGAAATGTACAGAAGAGAAAAACGTCGGCAAACTCGGTGCAAATTGAGAAGGACCTTACCAAATAATGCGCGTCATCAAACCCGGCGTCTACGAACTGATGAAGATGGATGGAACTCCAATCCCAAGATCATGGAATTCAATGAACCTCAAACGGTTATACTACTAGCCCGGCTCACCACCCAATCAAAAAAAAAATATATATATATTATATATCACTGATGTAATATGAACTACGAATGGCTTGATCCCTTTCGAGGGTACGTAGGCAACCCACTTCGGGTCTAGCTATGATTCTAATAAAAATTTGGATCTTCACTATCTTAAAAGCCGAGCTACCGCAGCTCGTATTCTTTCAAAGAATCTTTCAGTTTACATTACAGTCTGAAACGACCAAGTAAAATAAAAACTGAGCTATCGCAGTTCGCCGAACCCCAAACAGCTCGCATCATCATAAGCCGGACTTCTTAGTTTGCACTAAAACCATCGCGGTTTCACACATCGACGTCCTGGCCAGATGATCGATAAGTACTCCTACGGGATGCAAATTAGAAAGCCGAGATCCGTCTCGCAAAAGCCAGGACTTTTGCCCCGCATTAAAAGTCATCCTCAGACCATGCGAACCAAGTAAGCCGAATTACCTCGCACATTCGGATTCGATCTAGGGGATCTGAAGTATCTTGAGAAACAAACTTTCGCAGCCTCATGCTAAGCTCTCGGGATGAAGCCGAACGACACATTCTCGCAAAATTAAGCCGATTTCCCAACAATCGCCAATTTCGTAAGCCGATTTCACAACAATCGCAAATTACATTAGCCGATTTCTCAACAATCGCAAATTTTTAAGCCGATCTTCAGCTATCGCCAATCTCGGGTTGATCGAAACCGAGTTCATCTAACGTACCCCGGCTAAGACCGTATTTTTATGGCACCAATTTGGTACGTGGGGAATTCAAGAGGATCGTATCATTTTACAACCTTATAGACAAACTTACTTCACAAAAATTAAAAACTTCTAAAAGTTCGCTTCGAAGCCGAATTCAAAATTTGCATAAACCAAGCTCAAAAGTTCGCCTACAGTCTAAATCGACTAAGTACTAAAATCAAACAGTCAAGATCGAGAAACACTTTTCACTAATCGCCGAGTTAGCAAAAAGGGCCACCTTGGGCAGTTCAAAACAACAGAAGAAGCCTCATCTGGCAGCGATCTAAAACAAACAAAAAAAGAGAAAGGGAATTTTAAGGAGAGTCACGGCTCCTGAACTCCTCGGACATTCCCGGACCCATACTCGAATCCATTGATCCTCATTCATTAATATCCGGCGGGACCTCGGTTCCTGCATCACCGATGTGAAGACCCGGAGGAATACCAGTATCAGAGATCGGAGACACAATGAAGTCTATGTCTTCCAGCTCTTTAAGATCTATGGCCTGCATCTTGGCCGTCATTGTCCTCTCTTCTGCCACGTAATGATCGAGCGTTGCCGGAGGAATGTAAGTCCCTCTTGCCACAAGCTGGTCCAAGCATGTCTTAGTACCCGTAACTTGACTAAAGACGAGCTGCCCGTCATTCGCCGCTTCAAGCCGGGAGATATAGTCCTTTATCTTTGCAAGAAGAGCATTTGCCTTGACCTCCGTCTCCTTTCGGAGGTCCCTCTCTTTACTCACCCATAAAGCTCAAGAAGCTTTGAGCTTTTTCTTATCAGCCTTCCGCAAGATATCAGCCTTCTGTTTTTCAACGGTTATATGGCTAAGCGTTTCATTAACCGTGAGCACCTCGGCTTTCACCCTCTCGTTTTTAGCTCGTAGGGTTTCCAGCTCCTGATCTTTCGCAGCGAGCTCCTGATCCTTTGCAACAAGACTCTCTTCGAGCTGCGAAACTTTGACTTGCGCCTCGACCAACTTCTCCTTTAACTTCTCGGTGTTTCCAATATCCCGAGATGCCGACTTCAATTTGCGATCAAGCGACCGGATGATATCAATAGTCTGTGCTTCGACCTAGAAAAAGAAGGAATAATAAAAATACAGGAATTCCACCAAGTAAGATCGAATGTAGAAGAATAAATAGTTTACCCGAGCTTTGGAGCGAGCAAGCTCCATATATTTCTCCGCCTCAGGGAGATCGTCTAAAGACGAGAAGCCTTGAAAACCGAGTTTAAATTGATGGTAAAGTTTGGCACACGACCTCCCATCATTAATTAAAAGCGTGTCCTTCCTGTAGCTGAAAGATACGGTATTAATCTCCTCCGCGGTAAGGAGCTTCCTTTTCTTACGCCTCCTGGAGACCTCAACCGCGCCAGTCGGTTCAGCCTCCTCATTCGGAACCACCACGGGAGGATCAGCAACAGGGGGAAGATCATCTCCCTCCTGTATCCCGAGCTGACCTTGGAGATCAGCCGACTCCCTCTCAGACCGACCTGGCGGAGTCTTCCTTTTTCTTGACGGCTCACCATCTCCGCTATCACAAACAACTTCAGGAACCACCGGGTTGACGCTCTCAGGCACTGCATCAGTGCGATCGGCCACATCAGACCCAGCAGTCTGATTTACTTCTTCAAGGTTAACAAGTGGGTCAACCTCGGTATTGACAATCTGCGAGTTTCGATCAACTTCATCATTCTCTTCGGCCACGACCAAATTGCTCCCATCAACTTGCACGACCTCAGGAGGAGCATCATCATGGGGATCATTATCATTCCTCTGTGCTGATGGGAGAACATAATCATCCAAATTAGCGGAGTAAATCGGGACACGAAGAAAGTTCCGTTTCGGCGCCATCCTTCTAGATGAAGACCCTCTGGCAACTGCATAAAAATCATCTAAGAGATAGAACAGTGCAAAATTTTGATTTAGGCAATTTCGAACTAACCAATGTTAGGGCGTTGCGATCTATTCCTTGCAGCGACGCGAGCTTGGTGAATCTCCGGCCAGCGAACCTCTCCCAATTCCTTGAACTGAGTAGCAACCGCCTTCCTGTGCTCATACAACTTCTTGTAAGTAGGATTCTGAACTGCCAAAGAGAAGAACACGTCAGAAACAAATAAAGCACATGACCTCGGCGTAATAAGATAAATAGTTACCAATATTTTGATTCCATTCCCTCCTACAAATCCTGCCCGGATTAGACACAGAAACAGAATTAACCTTGACGTAAAAATACTTCATTTCCCAATCCTGAACCTTGCTTCGTTTTGAACCAGTAATCACGTTGTAGCCCGGCTTCATATTCGCCGAAAAATACCAAGGTTTGGCTTCAGCTATGTTGATTGAGGTTAACTCCTCAAGCATCCGAGCAGTAACTGGAATGCTGAGCTCAACTCCCATAGAGATGAGCCATGTTATGTTAACCATACTTGCCGGATTAAGCTGGGAAATTGCTGCCCTCCGCCTATCGGATAACTCAAGCAGTAAGTCGGGTAAAGGAAAGTTGAACCCACATGACTTGAACCAATCCTTATAAACGCATATGTACCCTTACGGAGCATCCCCGGTCTTTGATGCCTTGAAGGCCTCATAACATCTACATTCCCTGGAAAATGGAGGGACCCAACCAGTTCTTCAATAGCATCCATCTTCAGGCAGGTCGGTCCAACACTTGACGGCCGAACATGCATAGGAGTTAGTAGGACTCGAGGTGGCACATCTATAATTCCATCCAAAGGATTCAGCTTGGCCTTGACATCAGGAGTGTTACCATCCGCCTTTTGAGCATGTTCTCTTCTGAGGTCATCTTCCCGAGCCAGCTGAGAAGCAACTGCCGCGTAATGACGAATCTGTTCGGCCTCCAGCTCTTTCTGCTTAGCAATCATATGCCTTTCCATCTCGGCAGCCATCTCAGCATCGTGTCGAATTTGAGCCTCGATGTGAGATGGGCGAATCCGAACTCGGGGGTTGCTCGTCCCGGCTTCATCATTACCAACTCGCCGACACGGGATACGCCTCCCATCGCCAGCAGTCCGGGGTTCATCAACCTCGGCCAAGACGTTGCCATCTCTTACTCTCTGTTCAGTCGGCATAGATCTATTAACACGGGCCGCCGAACTCATTTCCTCGTCAAACTGAAAGCATTTGTTAGTATGGAGTCTTATGACACAATATATAAGTCTTTACCTTCACAAGATGAGTGGAATCGTGGAGAGAAAATCAATGACTTCTTGAAGCCTTTCAGAGTCATCACTACTCTCTTTTCAGGTTCTAAGTATCCTACATCTAATATGTATTTTACAAAAGTATGGAGGATTGAGCTACTTTTGAAGAAATATTCTACTTGTGATGATGAGGCTGTGATGAAAATGGCTATGACTATGCAAGTTAAATTTGATAAGTATTGGGAGGCTTACACTCTCATTTTGGCCATGAGTGTTGTTTTAGATCTTACACTAAAATTGCAGATTCTTGAAAAAGCTTATAAACATTTGGATCTTTATTTGGATGAACCAATGCTAGAAAGGAAATCTTCTCTAAATTTAGATGTTTTGAGCTATTGAAAAGATAACTAATATCGATATGTTGATTTAGCATCTATTGCATGTGATTTGCTCATGCATCTCAATCACTACAGTAGCATCGGAATCAGCTTTTAGCACTGGGTCTAGGGTGTTGACTTCATATAAAAGCGGTGTACTTTCAGATAACGTTCAAGTTTTACTCTGTACTCGAAATTGGTTACGAGGTTTTGCAGAATATGAAGGTAAAATTTAGATTTACCCGAACTTTTTTTTTTTCACATGTACATATAAATATCAAGTCATATTTTAAATTGTATGTACCACAGAAGATAACAACAACATTGACAATGATGATGCTATAACGATATCGAGTAATTCAGGAGTAGAAAGTTAAAGATCAAGAGATTCAAGCATACCATAAATTAGAAGGTTTTGTCTTCAACTTTATCCCAGATTTATGTTTTTATTATCTTTGGATGTTTCTTAATTTGATTTTAAAGTAAGACATTCTTGAAAATTCTTAAACTCTAGTAGTGTTTTCCATAGTGTTTTACTTTTTAATTGTGTTTTTATTAAAATCGAGACAACTAATTATTATAGTAACAAAATGCTACCGAAAATTGAATATAAATTTGATATTATTTCTGTATTAAGAAAATTAAAATGTATAAACGAATTTAAACGGACATGTGTTAATTATAGCGGATCTAAACGAGCGGACTTAAACAGATCTGCAATATAAAAAAGTTTAAATGGAATCAGCGTTAAACGGGCCAAATCTAAACTTCTAAACGGACCGGATTCACCCGCTTTAACATCCCTAATATCAGTCGGAGAGAAGTACTCTCATTGAGAATCAGTTAAGGGATCCGGCCAAATTGATGTACGTATGTAATATTATTATAATTCGTTTTTCGTGTTTTTTTGGTTATGGTTCAGGTTCAAACTTCAAACAAAACATTATTCAATTTGTTCCATGTATTTTCTTTTTATTGCAATTTTTTTTTTGTCGTCCATTCGTATTATAACGAAAGCCCAAATGGGCAGAACAGGGTACAATACATCTCAGTTAAGGCC
The DNA here is from genome assembly GCA_002933915.1 of Eutrema heterophyllum. Taxonomy (NCBI): domain Eukaryota; kingdom Viridiplantae; phylum Streptophyta; class Magnoliopsida; order Brassicales; family Brassicaceae; genus Eutrema; species Eutrema heterophyllum. The sequence goes on along the minus strand of PKMM01049127.1, from coordinate 1,853,977 downwards.
CAAACCCCCATATGCAATTAAGACCTATTACAATTGATCGTCAGAAGATTGAGTAGATCTAACCTACGCCACCGGGAATGAAACCCCAAATAGCTGAATCGGAATATTCTTTTTATTGCAATTTGGCTTCAGTTTTGTTTTTATGATCTTCAAAAACTAAAATAAACCGAATTTTTCTGGTTCAGTTTCCAATAGTCGTCCTCATTCCAATTCATGAAAACTCAACGTCACTAAAAGACATCATAGCAACAAAAATCCAAACATATCAAATCAAACCGTTTTTTGGGATTTAAAAACAAATCATATTTTAATAAAGAGTTTGGTAGTTGTTTCCATCGAGGCATGCAAAGAGATGAGTTTTGGGCAGTTTGTTCAATTCTAACGAGGATTTTGTCACGCCAGAATCTTCGAATTGGATTTGGTTCGTACTTCATGCTGATTTATACTTTTATATATAATATACTGAACATATATATCATATGTTATGTATATGTTTCATCGTGATTTTGGAACCACAGACTAAAACAATGTTATAAGGCCTACAAGCCTCGTACTGTGATATATTCCAAATCTACTGAAAAGTTCTTAAATTATCATCAAAAGAACCTTCGGGAAATACACAAACCTAAAGCTATTTATACGGCTAATCAAACATTTTGTTTCGGTTCGAGAGAATATTGCTTTAATCAAAGATCTATATTTGTGGAAGCACTTTGGTCCATTTGTTGGGGTAAAGATAAAAAGTTTTTATACGAAGAATCCGAAGTTTGAATCATAGACTAAAAATCTAAAGTCTTATACGAAGAATCCGAAGTTTGAATCGTAGACTAAAAAACTAAAGTCTTAAGGCGCCACTTTTGAGTTATATTGAGAACTTCTCATGCACAATTACAAACTCATAATTTTTTTTTTTGTATTACTATATATACGTTATGTATTTTAGCCTTGTAACGGTTAATTCATCGACTAACCAAGACCGAGACCGGCCCGGTTATTATAGTCTCTCTTTCACACACCATTTGAACAATGACATAACTTTGTCCATATATATACTACTCCATAGTTACTCAAACTTTACTCCTTAGTTACTCAAACTTTTAATGTGGGACAACTAACATTTCGTTACATACACTAGACCAACATTTTATGGCTCATTTCTTTTCAAATTCAACTAATTTTAATAAACCAATTGGGCTTTATTAAAATTGGTCCAACAGGTTCTTCTCCTCGGCTTGGCTTATCGGCGACACTAAAATCAGTTTATGTTATTATTAGTGTCGAATTTTCGAAATAGATATATAACACATAAGCATACTTTATTTGGTCAAACATATGAATACTTTTTCAGATCATTTTCATTAAACAAAAACAGTACAGAGAAATTAAACCATTAACGATTAAACATATGTATAAGCATACTTAAGCATGTGTTTACGTGGGTAAAGTAAAGTAGCTAATGATAAGTAAAGTAGCAAACTACCGTATCGATTTCAGATGACTATACACGCACTATACAGTGTAGCTCCTCCGGGGATCATGACCATCGAGGAGCTTGTCCAACAGCTGGGACGAGAATTACTCACAGTTCTCGATCTGGATCTCCGTATTCCGAAATCTACTTGGTAATTTTTTTTTTCTTATTTAATAATTTTTTTGGTTTAATTACCGATTTTTAATTTGTTTTTTTTATAGGTTTGGAATCTCTGGAAATTGTATTAACAAGTCGATTCTGAAGATGTTGCACTCCATCCTCAACAAACCGTACAAGAAATTTTCGGATATTCCGTCAGACGAACAAAACATGTGGTTTCGGACGTTTGCGGTAAGTTAACATTTATTTAATTTTTGTTATATATTTTAAGATTTTTTAACATCTTTAATTCTATTTGTTTTGTAGCAAGAATTTAATTGGAACTGAACCATCACGAAAACGGTAGAGACGGAATTTTTCAAGGAGGCTACAACGCAATTCTCGCGCAACATGAACGAGTGGAAGAAGGTTTGGAAAAGGCGTGGAGAAAAGCCAAAAGGCTTGAACGCGGAGGTGTTTCAGGAGTACATCCCGTATTAGCTTTATCTCTGACAAACTCCAAGAACCGGAATAGTCCCCGAGAAGGGAAGGGACCCGCTATCCACAACAACGGGGCGAAGAGTTTCAAAAACTCCGAACTCGAAATGGTAAGTATTTTTAATGTTTTTAATTATATTTATTAGTAACTAACGGTTTACTTATTTTTTAGACGGAGGAATACAGCGAAGTTCCGGATCATCTAAAAGTGATGATCCGGACGCACACCAACAAGAAGACCGGCCAAATTCAAGATCCTGCCGTCAGGGAGCTCGTCGAGAAGATGACGAAGGTGCATGACGAGATCCTTACCCAGAGATCGTAGGACGACACCACTGCTTCCAACCAGCTCACTCGGGCCGAGATCAACGACTTAGTGCTCGGGGTAAGTAATAATTTCAATTTAGATATTTATTTGTTAATAAGATCTAATGTTTTGTATTATTTTTGTAGGAGGTACCTGTTAAAAAATGTCGTCGGCCAGGGTTGGGTAAGATTGCGTCCCAACCTTCAACTTCTTCGGGTAGTTTTTCGATGGATCCAAAGATTCTCCGGCAAAACGAAGAGCTCAAGAAGAAGGTAACGGCTTTGGAGGACGAGCTCTCGACTCAGAAAATGAAGAGCGAGGCTTTGGAGAACAAGCTCACGAGTCAACAAACAAGGAGCGACAAAATGGCGAATTACTTCAAATCGAAGTTTCCTGATTTCCCGCCAGATTTATTTTGATTTAGTTTTTTTTTGTAATTTTTCAACAATTTCTAAAACTTTTAATAATATTTTATAATTTTATAAGATTTTTAAATATTAATTAATTTTACATTTTTCTTTTTAATAAATTATTTAATAAATAAATAATTCTATTTATTTTTATTTTTTTTAAATAAATCGAATTTTTTAAATTCGTCGGAAATTTCCGAGGGATTTCCGAGGGATTACTTACCCGACGGATTTTCGAGGACCTAGTACCCTCGGAATTTCTCGACGGATTTCCGAGGAAAACGTCGTCGGTAATTAAACCCGTCGAAAATCCGTCGGACGTTTCCCGGACAGACAAGTCCTCGGAAAATCCTCGGAAATTTCCCGAAGGAACTAGGTCCTCGGAAATCCGTCGGTTAATTAATCCGTCGGAAATCCCTCGGAAATTTCCGAGGGATTTCTGACGGATTATGATTTCCGAGAAGGTAGATCTGACGGCTGAAAACCGTCGGAAATCCGTCTGGAAAGGCTCTTTCCGACGGGATACCGACGGTTTTGGCCGTCGGTTTCATGCATATTTCTTGTAGTGTATGGAGGGAACGGAATGCGCGGAGACACGAAATCAAACCATGCTCGGAGACAAGAATGATAAAATTGATGGATCAAGGGATTCACAATAAATTCACAACAATACGAATGCTTAGAGATAGGCGCTACGAGGAAGGAATGCAAACTTGGTTTGCTTCAAGACCAATAAATTGAAGTGTAAAAGTCTCTTCATAATTCTGTAATAAATCTACTGCTCCTTGGTTATTTTTCTAGCTTAAAAGACCGTATCTATTGTTTTTTTCGGAATTGAATACAATTTAACATTCATAAAAAAAAAAAAATTTAAAAGTAGCAAACTACCAACCAACAAAGATATTTCTAGTAATTAAAAACACGCTTAATGTATTTATATGCAAAAAAGGTCATGTTACGTATGATGTTGCTGACTCCTATCTTCTTCTCTTGACAATTAATTAAATAACTCGTTTAGTTTATTTAATGCACATTTTCAACGTAGTTATATCTATTTAATTTCGAGTACCTTTATTACAGTACTTTAATTAATTGGAGCACAAATTAAACTCAATACTACTCTACTAATTATTCCAATTTTACTCAGAAATGGTGTTTAAATACTCCCTCTATTTAAAAAAAAAAAGCAATTTTGACAAATTTCAAACATATTAAAAAACTTTAAAATTGTACTAATATACCTTTATTTAATATATTCATAATTAATTCAAAATAATTTAAATACAATGGTTATTAGTATTGGGTAAAAAACAATTTTGAGAATTAATTTCAAAAGTTACATTGAAAATATAAAACGACAGTTTTTCTGAAAAAAAAAAAATAACTCTAAAACGACACTTTTTCTTAAACGGAAGAAGTAGTAAATACATTATTCTACAAAAAAAATTGTTTGCTGATGACACCATGTCGATTTTTTTTGTTTTGTTAAATCATGTCGATTCATTTTCTTTATGATTTTAATTGAGAAAAACCAAAATGTTTCGAAATAAGTTTGTGCGTAGAGAGAAAAGGAATTACTACGACAACTTTACTTTGCAGTAGTTCTAGTTAAATAGTATTACAATTTCTTTTCATCTGTGCATCATCGTATCTGCGAAATTTATCTCTCTTTTTTGTCAAAAGGAAATGTTCTCGTCATGATTCATGAATATATTCCACGCAAGATTGTGTATCGATATTCTCTTATCCTTGTTATCTATCGTTACATTATCTTTAAGAATACATATAGTCAGAAATAGATCTACTGATAAACTATTTTTATCAATACCATATAGAATACGATCACCACTCCATTGATCACTAATCATAATTTTCTAAGCGGCTTAATAAGAAACTTTCGTTTTAAATAATTTCTTAAATAGTAAACATAAGTTTTGAGATTTGGAAACTCAAGAAAATTGTTCATTTGAGCCATAATGAAATATCAGAAAAAAGGCTCAAGAAATTAGATCAGAAACAAAGAAAAAACACACTTCATATTCCAAGTAATTGAAAATCTTTGAAGAAAGCACAATATATCTATTTTCTTTCCCCATTAAGTATCCCTTTCTCTACGCAAGAAAACCAAACCGGAAGTTAAAGAAAATGATTTATACTAATTTTTATGATAAATAGACTACAATAATGCACCAGTATTGATGTAGTTGACAGTACTGCTCCAAACCTCTCTCCCTGAATCAATCTGATCAACATGACCACTTCCTCCTCCTCCTCCTCCCATGTTCATCTGCCATGGGAATCCCCACAAGACCCTGTTTGGATCACTTGTCGCCATCTGCTCCAGACCGCTTCCACCATTCCCAAACGCATAACCTGCGTTCTCCATCTGCGTGGTCCCAAACACGCCCTCCATGCCCATCGGAGACTGAGAGATTCCGAATTCGGAAGGAAACCCTAGAGGTTGCTTGTTCAGCAAGGCAAATGCTAACCCAAGCTCCATCTGCTCATTGTTAATGTTATTACTGTACCCGCCGAAACTCGCCGCCGGGAATGTTTTCCCGTCGTGGGTCATCATCATCGGCGGTTCAGGGGTTGTTCTAAGGCTTTTAGTAGCGGAGGAGGAGCGTTTGTGTTTCCGGTAAGCACCACCGATTGGGATGTTTCTTAGGATTCCGCCTTTGGTCCAATATCTCCGACAAGATTTGCAGAAGTAGCGAGGCTGAGAGAGGCTGTAGTTGTTGTAGTAACAGAACTTTGTGTTGGTGGAGTCGCAACGAGGACATCTCAGTGATTGCTCCGGTGGAGCTCGCCTAATCGCCGGAGATGGTTTCTTCTGGTTCTGGTAATCTTGTGATGAACATAAAGATACTCCCACCACATTCTATAATAATCAAATTTAAAATGAACATAAAAGGGTAACCCAATTCTTTAACAAAATAATCATTAGTTAAAATGTGATCTTGATCAATAGTACCTGGTGCATCGAAGAATAATCCATTTCACAAGCTTTCTATGAAATTTAGAGAAGATTGAGATTGAGATAGAGATAAAGCGAGGAGAGAGTAAAGGAGAGATAGAGAGTGGGGATAAAGGAAAAGCCAAGCAAGCATCTATCTTTCTATATATAGAAGAAAAAAAATTGTGGGAGGAGAGAGTTTGGTACTGGCTTCTTCAATATTATTATATTATTTCAATTTAAACGTTATTATGTTATTACGATATGAGGGAAAAAAAAATAACGTGATCCAACTCGGAGCATGAGATGTGAACAAGACCATCAATACGTTTTAAAAAATAGAAACCCACACTTACTTAATTCTTTTAATTTTAATTATAAAAGGAAGATAGAAATAAGTATATAAAATTAGGAGTGTGTATTATTATTATTAAAGAAAAAAAGGAGTGTACTATTTCTCAGAATTTTTGACCATCGACACATACTTTCAAACCAAGTGGTAGTAGGTAAAAACCGTAGAGTCGCGCGAATGCATCTCACTTTAAAAAAAAAACTTTTTCGAGAGTTGTATGCGATGTCTTGTTTTGGAAGATTCTCTCCGGCGTCTGGCTTCGTCGCCGGTGTCATAAGAGAATTCTCTTCCTTTTGTCACATGCTCCTCTTCATCCGTGGTGTGGGTTCTTTTCTGGAGAAGATTGGTGGCAATCCCTGGTTTGGCGACGGTGTAGCTTGGGAGGTTTGTGGTGGCGTCGGTGGTGGCTCCTCGTTCCGGATCTGTGAGGACGTGGTTCGGTGGTGGTTCTCTCCTCCGTGCTCTCTCAGCGGCGGTGGTTCGGTTGTTGAGTGGAGACAGATCTGAAGTCGTGGGGTGTGGTGGCGGCGAGTAGTCTTGCGGAAGGGGACTATCCGGATGTCGCTGCATGTGAAGTGGTTTCGCTCGGGGACGACGGATCTACGGACAACGGTGTTTTCCCGGCGACCCCTCTGTCTAATAGTAATTTCCCCCTTGCCGGTGATGCTCTTCGTGGAGTAGGTTATGGCGTTTCTCGGCGGTTGCTCTGTGCTAGCTATGCTTCGTTTCAATGTGGTTTATCTTGGTTCGGCGGTGGTGGTCCTTATCCACCGCGGTTTAAAGGCGGAGGTCTTGTTCCGTTCCGGTCTTGGGTCGAAAATGGAAGCTCCCGATGAGCACCGGCGTTTCCCGTGCGGCGGCAGTCATCTGTGTCGTTTTAAGGTTTCGCTAGTTGCCGGTTTGTTCCGGTATTCTTTTGGTCCATATCAGGTTTTGTTTCCCAATTGAATTTCGGTTTATAGTCAAATACCAGGCCCAATCGGGTTTAAAGTCTAGGTTATTTCCGGTTTACTTTTGTACTTAAAAACAAAAAAATCCCAAAAAAAAATGAATAAAGTAAAAATTAGTTAAAAAAAAAAAGTGTAGTAGGTTAATAGTTCTCATTTGTTGAGGAGTTGTCATCAAGCATAGAATTATCTAACTATTCTCATTTGGCCAGTTGAAATAATATCATACTTTAAATCAATTAAAAAATCATTTGAGTAGACGAGACTACATTCAAAATAGAGAAGTCAAATGCTAAAAACCCATATTATCTTATGATTTAAATAAAATATAATAAAATAAAATAAGACATTCACTTTGCCATTTTTTTTTTCGGTCAAGCACTTTGCCATTATTATTTATGTAACCTTTTTTTTTTTTGAACATCATTCTCATTAAAACTGAAAGGAATTACACAGTAGCAAGAGTTGCAGAGAACTCATGTAAAGTAGATTTTGCTAGTGCATCATCCTCTAAATTAGACTGACGCGGAAGGAAAACAAAGGAGATAGAAAGGAACAAAGATACAAGGCTGTTGATATCATAAAGGAGTCCGTAGAGCTCCTTATTTTGTTCCCGAGAGTTGATTGCTCGGATGAGATCATGAGCATCAGATTTTATGCAGATGTCGGTGAAGCCCAAGTTGAGAGTTTGGAGAATAGCTTCTCTATTTGCTAGCGTTTATGCCATGAGAGGAGATATCACATAGGATTCAGCTGAACTACCTCTGGATATTTCTTTGTTTGATGAGTCGTAGCAAATCCATCCCGCTCCTGCTGATTTTGATAACTCGTTCCAAGCCACGTCGGTGTGGATGATTGTTGTCGCTGGTCGTACTTGAGAGGGAATGGAGACGTTTGATTTGGTGTTCGAAAGTTTCAATGTTAGTTGAGCGACTTGCCATTCTCGGGCATCTAAGAGAGCTTTGAGTAGTGTTTCCGCTGGAGAGAAGGCTCTGTTTTCAAACAGCATGTAGTTCCGTGAAGACCAGATTGCCCAATATATCCAACGGAATAGCGGGCCCGAACCTATTCCTGTTGGTGGGAGACAAACCATTTGTTTTGAGAACTCTAACCTTGTCGCAAAATCAGGGATGAGCAGAGGCTCAACTTGACTCTTAAACGGGGCTAGTCTCCAAACTTGTTGCGAAAAGCTGCAGTGGAAGAGTATGTGTTCCGTTGTTTCCAAATTGCCACATTGGATGCAAGTATAATTCTCTAGCAGGCCTTGGATTAGTAAATTCTCTCTCAGTGGGAGGGCTTTCTGGGCTATCTTCCACAAGAAGACTTTTATTTTTTGGGAGAATTTACCTGACCAAATTGCAGCATTCCAGTTTATAACCGGGCAGAGAGGTTCTACCAAGGGAGTTTTCTCTGACATGGCTATATGATAACCAGACTTCGTGGTGTAGACCCCTGGTTTGTTTGGGATCCATACGGGTGAGTCCTCTGCTCCTTCCCGACTTGGTCTGAGACAGAGGATGAATTGAGCGTACTCTGGTAATATCTCTTTAATTTTTTCTCTGTTCCACGAGTTATCTTCTGACAGAAGAGCCAAGACAGTTAAATCTTTTGAGATTTCAGATGGAGGTCCCATTGGTCGCATCGGCTGAGACATTGAAATCCATGGGTCATACCATAGAGAGGTATCTTTACCATTCCCGATCACCTTGTCGAGTTGTTTCTTGAGCAGATCTCGGCTTATAAGTATGTTGCGCCAACTGTGTGATGAAGAGATCTAGGTCTCTAAAAAGCATTTATCTTTGCAGTACTTCCCAAGCAAGATCTGGGCTAAGAGGCATATGGGTTTGAGAGAATTCTCCAGCTCTGTTTTGCTAAAAGAGAATCATTGAAGCTCTGGATCTTCCGAAAACCAATGCCTCCACTTCTCTTTGATTTAGCTAGAGTTTTCCAAGAAGTGAGACACATTTTCTTTTGCTCGGAATTTGAATCCCACCAGAATTTGGTTAAGGCAGATTGTATCCACTTGCAGAGGCTTGAGGGAAGTTTGAAGCAAGTCATCGAGTAGGTTGGGATGGCAGAGAGGACCGATTTTATCATTGTAAGTTTCCCGGCGTTCGAAAGAAATCTTGTGGACCAACTCATCAAATTTTGTCTGATTCGATCTACTATTTGGGTAAAAAGATATTTTTTCCTTCGACCAAAGTTCTCCGAGAGTCGCAGGTATTTGCCTTGGCCTCTTTCAGAATTCACAGTGTGCTCTTTACTCGATCCATAATCTCCTGTGGAGCTTCCTTTAGAAAGTTATTGAAGATTTCTCACTGTTTATAACATGACCGAAGGCTGATTCGTATAATTGCAGGATATCCAATAAGGTTTTGCAGCATTGAGGCTTTGTTTTGCAGAAAAACATGGTGTCATCAGCAAACAAGAGGTGGTTAATACTCGGACTATCACGAGAGACACGAATACCAGATAATAAGCCGCTGCTTTGTGCTTTTTTGCACAGTCCATATAGAATTTCCCCATAAAAAATAAAGATGAACGGAAATAAAAAATCATCTGCCTCGTTATGGTAAAACATGTCCTTGTGCTGCTCTGTTGACTAAGAATTCATAGGAGACAGTAGAGATACATTGGAAGATCCAATTGATCCATTTATGTAACCTATTATTATATTTTGGTGTCTATCCGAAGAATGTATGTCGAAATAATGAGAAGTGTGACCGAGAGCCGTACGATGGTGGTGGATCAGAAATTCAGAATTGGAGTTGTTTGTACATTCTCATGCACCCATCACCACGTGGGACCCACCCTAATCTTCTAAATTAGTCAAAAGATTCTATTCTTGCATGGGTCCCACTCTCTCAAACTAGTCTTAAAGACTCGGTTTCAACATTGTAAGTTTGTAACACCCTAATTTTTCCAACATTTAACATCATTTTCTCTCTCTTACACTTAACTTTTAAACTCAACACTACTTGCACTATTTTTATTTCATATTCTTATTATTATTTTTTTTTTTTTGTGATTACATATTAATAACAATTCTTAATAAAATTAAATTAAAATACTTAAAAGTTATTTTTAAAAAAATATTTGTTTTTCTTTCTTCTTTTATATTCTTAACTAAATTTTTGTTTTTGCAAGTAATAAAAACGAGAAATAGAGATAGTCATTATTAAAAAAAATAAAATTACGAGAAAATTACAATACATAAATAAGCACACAGCGGGTAATTAGTATAATTTTGGGTGTTAAAAGAGTTATTGTTGAGATCCATTTAACTAAAAAGACGAGTACAAATATAAACAAGAGTTTATTGGAGGCTAATAAAAAAATTATAGGAAAAAAATGGTTTTTCCAGTATCCAAATCAAATGAAACAAGTCTCTATATATAAAGTATGAAAAATGATGAATTTTGATATCAAAATAAATAAATAAATAAAATATTTTACTATGAAATAATTGATCTCAAATAATTTTAAAAACAAATATCAAAAATCTTAGCAACCATTAAAAACACAACACGTGTCATAATCTATATTTTATCTTGCACCAATTTTTGTGTCCAATCAGAAAATGACACATGGCACGTGGAGCCCCTTTTCAACCAATTTCAACAAGACTTAATTCAACTCATTTTCAACAATTTATTCAACTCACCATTGTATCTATTCAACCGTTAAATATTTTATTCAACATAGTCATTGTAAGTAGTTTATTTGTTAAAAAAAAATAGTTTTGTAGCTGTTAAGTTTAATATTACTCTCCAAAATGTTCTGTGAAAGAAAGGTATAATAACACTCCATAATTAGTTGCGATTAATCATTTCTTGGACCACATTTTTTCTATGACGAGTCCTAATTCACAAATATCTATGTGTTCGTAGCACATGGTCCATAACTTTTGTTCAGTTATTTTTAAATTTTTTCTTGCATGTACTAATAAATTTAGGTTTTGTAAATTTTAAATTATGATTCTTGTATTTATAGTGTTCTAGTAGTTAGATGTATCGAGGTTTAATTGATCATTACGGTTCAAATTATTATTTTGCCTTCATCTTACACTACAAGAAAACATGATCATTTCCGACGGCCATAATTCTGTCGGAAATTTATGACGGATTTCTAATAGGATTTGGGCGAAGATACCATCCGTCATCCGTCGGAAATCCGTCGGACAATTTCTGATGGATGTTCGACAGATGTTGATGTTGCCGACATCGTTGCCGACATCATTAATATCTACGTTAAATCCGTCGGAAATCCATCGGAAAACACACACAATTTTCTTATAAAAACGTATCCACCCTCTCATTTACAATCACAACAAAAAAAAACCTCTCATCTACAATTCCTTACGAAAATATCTTCTTCAAATCCTTATAATTATTTTCGGTCATGGATGGACAAGCCTCATCAAATTCCGGACACGAGCCTAGTTACGAAAGAATTTAGAGAAGGTATGCAAGAATTCATGGCATTTGCGGGTAAGCAGAAGAAAGCGAAAAAACCGGTAAAATCTACTGCCCTTGTACGAATTGTCGGAATCGTAGATTAATCGTGATAGATGAAGTATGGTCACATCTTTATTGTCATGGGTTTGTGCCGGGTTACAAGATTTGGTATTATCATGGAGAAAATGATACAATGGTGGATAATTATGCTAGTACTAGTGAACAATATATTGGGGATAGCGCTAGCTTAGAAGAACCTGCAATGGAAGTAGAAACTACTGTAGCTCATGTTCAGATGGTGAACGATGCATTTCGTGAAAGTATGTCATCGGTTGCTGAGTATGGAGATAGAGGGGAAGAACCTAACGCAGAAGCTCGGAAATTCTTTGATATGTTAGACGCTGCTAAAAATCCTTTATATGATGGGTGTAGAGGTGGACATTCCCCTTTATCAGCTGCAACTAGGATTATGGGTATAAAGACGGATTTCAATTTGAGTGAGGAGTGCGTGGATGCAATCGCTGATTTTGTGAAAGACATTTTGCCAGAAGATAATCTTGCACCGGCATCATACTATGAGATACAGAAACTTGTTGCTGAGCTAGGATTGCCGTATCAGATGATAAATGTATGCATCGACAACTGTATGATATACTGGAGATAGATGTATGCATCGACATGTCGTTTTTGTCATAAACCTCGATATAAGGAAACATGTGGAAGACTGTCAGTGCCATATAAACGGATGTAGTATTTGCCGTTAATAGAGAGATTGAAGAGATTATATCAGTCAGAGCGCACAGCGGGAGCAATGAGATGGCATGCAAAGCATACAACGGATGGAGAAATTGCTCATCCCTCAGACGCAGGAGCATGGAAACATTTTCAATCAATGTATTCCAGTTTTGCGTATGAGGCGATGAATGTATACCTTGGATTATGTACTGATGGTTTTAACCCTTTTGGGAAGCACGGTAAACAATATCATTGTGGCCAGTAATCGTAACACCTTACAATTTGCCGCCATCTTTGTGCATGAGACGAGAGTTCTTGTTCCTTAGCATTCTCATTCCTGGACCAGAGCATCCGAAGAGAGCACTCGATGTGTTTTTGCAGCCATTGATTTATGAGCTGCAAATGTTATGAGAGCATGGAATTGAGGCGTTTGATGTTTCTTGTCAGCAGAATTTCGTCATGCAGTCGGTACTTATGTGGACCATTAGCAATTTTCCAGAATATGGCATGTTATCAGGATGGACAACGCACAGAAGGTTATCGTGTCCGAACTGTCAAGATAACACAGATGCGTTCCAATTGAAGCACGGACGCAAAACGTCTTGGTTTGATTGTCATAGGCGATCCTTATCGTCGGAGCACCACATTGTTTAGGAAGAACCATAAAGTAATTGATGGTCCATCTCCTGAGTTAGATGGACAATATTTGTTGACTCGGTTCAGAGATTTTGGTGCAGATATGACCGTTGATTGTGGTGGTAATGGGCATTATCTTGTTGATGGTTGTGGGAACTTACATAATTGGCACAAGAGGAGTATTTGATGGGATTTGCCTTATTGGAAGGACCATCTTTTGATGCATAATCTGGATGTCATGCACATTGAGAAGATTTTTTTCGACAACATTATGAACACCGTTCTCAATGCCCAAGGGAAGACGAAGGACAATCTGAAGTCTACATTGGACTTGCCAGACATTTGTTCTCCTAGAGCAGTATATGTGACAAGGAACGGGAAGCCTCCGGTCCCGGCTTTTCGGTTGGATGAACCTTCAAAGGCCGATGTTTTTTACTGGATTACCGATAGTGTTAGATTCGCGGACGGATACACATATAACATTTGGAACTGCGTTGATCATAGAGAATGGAAGTTTACTGGGATGAAGAGTCATGATTACCATGTGGTGATGCAGTGCCTCCTTCCATTTGCCTTTGCATATCTTCTACCACGTAATGTCCACAAAGCAATTTCAGGTATACAATCATTAAATTAAATTTTAAATACTTTACACAATCCTTTAGTATTTATTTATTCATTTGTTATGCATATTATGCAAGGATTGGTGCATTTTTTGAGATATATGTTCGCGCTCTCTTACATCAGACGGTATCCGCAACCTTGCGAATAATATACCCGTAATCCTTTGCAATTTGGAGAAGATATTTCCGTATTCCTTCTTTGATGTTATGGAACATCTAACAATTCATATCCCTCGAGAAGCAGAGCTTAGGGGCTCGGTTCAGTACTGTTGGATGTATCATTTCGAACGGTATATGTTTCATTTAAAGAAGAAGGTGAAAATTTTGAGCAAAGTGGAGGGTTTTATTGTCGCACAGAGCATTAATGAAGAAACCTCACATTTTGCCGAGTTCTACTTTCCATCACAAGTTAAAAAGAAGAGTCGTATACCAGCTCGACATGATGACGGAGGCGTACTACCTTTCTATTCGGTAGATGTTCCTCATATATTCTTAGAGATAGGACGACTTAGTGGAAAAGACAAGAAGTAGAGACTTTCAGCACATGAGTGAGATCATTTGCATATGTATATTCTCACAAACTGCGACAGAATTGAAGAATATGAGAGGTATTATATTGAACGAAATTATTAATTACTTATTGGGTCCTTGATTATATATATGTTAACGTGATGATCGCTTCATAGGATATATATGGCATATCAACGTTTTGCATTTCTGAACAAAACAAAAGATGAGCTAATGGAGCTCAAATAGGAAGAGTTCGGACGTTGGTTAAGAGATTATGTAAGTGTTTTAATTGCCTTGATTTTAACTATCATATATAATGAATGATTTATTTTACTCATTTTTTATTTTATTCGTGCAGGTCACGACAGAGAAGGCTAATGGACAAAGATTTCCCACGTGGTTGGAAGAAATTATGCGCTTTCCACTAGCAAACGTACAGTCACATGTGATGTATAGCACACGGGGGTACGCTTTTAAGCTTCTTCTGGATAATAGGAGTGCGACAACTTCAGATTACGGTGTATCTACTCAGTCCAGTGATCTTGTTTACTATGGTCTCTTACGTGAGATTTTCGATGTTCTGTACCCGGGAATGCTCGGTTTGAGATGCGTTGCATTTTTATGCGATTGGAACGACCCATTAGTAGGAAGCGGTGTGCGACACGACCAATTTAGTGTTACATCATTACATAGCAGAAGGCGACTCCAGAAATACGAGCCATTCGTACTTGCTTCACAAGCAGACCAGGTTTGTTTTTTTCTTTTACGTTAATTTTTAATTTAGTATTTTTGCATTCTTGTAGTTAAATTTTTTAATGGCTTTATTACATGGTGTAGGTATACTATATTCTCTATCATCGAGTGACAAACAAACAAGACCCGTGGGTTACAGTCACATCGATAAACCCGAGAGGTAGGGTTCATGGGATGTCCGATCATGAACCCCTCCAACAAAGCTCCGTAGGTTTTGGTTCAATCGATCATTCCCTTGAGGTCAACCTTGTTGTTGATTTCACCATACATGCAGACGATCGGTTATTTCAGGATTCAGAAGAAGAATTAGACGAATTTGGGGAAACTTCCGATTCAGGAGAATCATATTACTCATCATCGGATTCAGAGTAGTTTTATAAACTTTGCATTGTAAAATATGTACTTGTACTAGATATTTGTTATGTGGAATGTATTAGTTATGTGGAATTTCTATAAACTTAAACATTTGATATAAATAAGTGTAATAATCCGGTTCGAAAACTGAAAAAAAAAATGCTAAGTATACTTCCGTCGGAAATCCGTCGGAAATTTCCCACGGATTTCCGACAGATTCAGTTTTAGCCGAATGATTCAGTTTTAGCCGGGGGAACGACAGTCCGAAACCAGTTTTAGCCGGGGATTCTGAATCCGTCGGAAATCCGTCAAAAATTTCCCACGGATTCAGTTTTAGCAGAGGATTCTGAATCTGTCGGAAATTTCCCACGGATTTCCGACGGATTCATCTCGTATTTAACAGGTTTACCTCGTTTACATCATGTTTTAAACCTTCACGCTCTATATCCGTCGGAAATTTCCCACGGATTTTCGATGGACGATCAAAAATGTGGTTTAGGGTATAGGAGTTAGGTTTTTTTTTGTCCAAATTGTAGACAAATACTTATATGATGTATATACAATAGCTTGAACTTGTCAAATTTCAAAATAAAAATGTGTTATTGATTTTATAAAATTTGATAGAGGTGTTAGTATAAATTTTAGTATAAGGTATATAGATGTTATGAGAATTGTATAGGTTTTGATGTTGTAAAAGTTATAAACTCATACAAAGTCTTTAACATTGATGAATTTACTATTTTTTGAATGAAACGTGTAGATTAAGGATTGTTAAATCATATCCTCATACCCTAAACCCCAAATTTACCATAAGTCCGTCGGAAATTTCTGACGGATCTGGACCCTTTGCCACGTGTCTGTTGACTGGCCAATAGAAACACATCCAAGGAATATACCGTATATTACCATATTTTCCGACAGATTTCCGACGGACTTTAATATTTTCGAGACCGCGGGAATTTTGACCGCCTAAACGAAAACATTTTCGGAGTTCGACGGATTTCCGACGGATATGTCCGTCGGAAATCGATATAAATTTAGAAACTGTCTACTTTCTTCTCATTTTTCCCTTATCTCTCTCTCTCTTTCGACGAGTTTCTCTCGTTTCTCTCTCTCTCTCTTGCGATTTCATCACAAAACCACATCTCAATCCTCAATTCTTCATTAATCCTCCATGGATCCAAACATGTAAGTCTCTCAAATCTTGTTAGTTTTTTTGTAAATCTTGTTAGTTTGAAGAGTTTTTAGGGTTTATTAGTGTTAGGTTCTTAGAATTGAATAATTTTTAGATTTAGGTTGTTTGTTTGTTAGATTTTAGGGTTTATGAGATTAGAATTGTTAGGGTTTTCAGATTTAGGTTATAAACGTTTTTGATTTAGTGTTTTTAGATTTTGTTAGTATTTAGAAAATTTAGAAAATTAGAATTAAATAAAAACGTTTTTAAAAACTATATTTTAAGAATTTGTTTTTTGATTTTTAACTACGTTTTTATTTTTAAGTTCTTAGAAAATTATAATTAATTTTTCAAAATTTATTACAAATTAAAAACGTTTTTATAATTTATAAATTTAGATTTAGTAATTTATAATTTTGTATAACTATTATTAGAATTATATAAAAACGTTTTTGAAAAATATAAAATTTATATAAAACGTTTTTAGAACTTTGTACTAATTAAAAACGTTTTTATAATATGTATAAAAAGTTTTTTGAAAACATATTAAAAAATTTCAAGAAATTTTAAAATTTTCGTAAAATTTTGAAATTTTTGGGAATTTTGAAGTTTTCGGGAAATATTGAAACTTTCGAGAATTTTGAAATTTTCGGAAAATTTTGAAATTTTCGGGAAATATGAAATTTTTTGAATTTTCGGAAGTTTTGGATTTCAATGTACTAACGAGTTTATGTTTTTCCCGCAGAAATAACGAGGACACACTACGTTTGGGCGGCGGCTCCCAAGGACGCCGTTCTCGGGGTTCTCGGCGGGCTACGCCTCCTAGCGACTCGGAGCCAGATTAGCATCGAGGAACTTGTCCAACAGCCCCGGGGGCATTGCATCCGTCTTGACCCGAAGTTCGAGGACGGGATTTGGTAAGTGAAATTTTGATTATTATTTCAATTTATTTAGATTTTGAATCTAAAATTACTTAATTCTTTTTTTATATGTTTTCAGGTTTAAGTTGTCGCGTGAGATCACAAAGTCGATCTTACGGATGCTCCACAACATGTTGGACAAACCGCACGAGAAGTAATCGGACATACCTAAAGACGAGAAGGACTTGTGGCACCGGAGTTTCGCGGTAAGAAAATTGTCGATTGTATTCTTTTTTTAGTTCATTTTGTCAATTTTAATTTTGAATATTAACATTATGTTTTTTTTTATGGAGCAAGACTTCACGTGGCACAATTCCCTTACGAGGGAAGTACTAGACCAATTCGACATATATGCCGCACTTTCGTACTCGAACCACATGTACGAGTGGAAGCAGAAGTGGAAGCACAACAAAGACAAGCCGAAGGACCTTGACGACGAAGTCTGGAAGGGCTTCTGCGAGTATTGGAGTAACCCGAAGACGAAGAAGCTCTCTGAAACAAATACGAAGAACCGGAAGAGCGAACGAGGAGGGAAGGGGATGTACATTCACAACGGGGGCGCAAAGACCATCGAACGGGATGCGATGGTAATGGTAAGTCTAATTTCAATTTTTAATTATTAATTTTGTTTTTATTATTATTTACTTAACAACATTTTACAGGCGAAGAGAGATGGCAGAGCTCCCGACTACCTTAAAGTGATCGAGCAGAGGCACACCAACAAAAAAAACTGGTGTGATCCAGGATCCGGGCATGCGTGAGCTTGCTGAGACGTGCAAGAAGAAGAAGGTGGAACGGGAACGTGAAGTTGGAATCTCGCAGCTCACTCTCGATGGATCCTCGAATGAGTTACCCCGGGAAGATATCAACGACATTGTCCTCGGTGTAAGTTTTTATTTGTTTTCAATTATCTTTTTCGACATTAATTTCATTAATAACATTATTTTATGTTTTATTTTCGTAGGAAACTCGAAAAGTCAAAGGTCGATTCGCTGGGTTGGGCGGACTTCCGACCCATGAATCTTCTTCTTCGATTCCTCGGTTTCCTTCGGAGTACAGGGACGAAATCGAGAGGCTCACGCAAACGGTGAAAGAACGTGACGCGGTGGTCGAAGAGTTAAAGTCTGCGCACACCTCAACCCTGACACAACTCACCGAGTTGCAGAAGATATTGAAGGGCGCCTTCCCCCAAATCTTTCGGGATCCCAACAACCCCGACAACCCCTACAACTCTCCGACCGTTTGAATTTAATGTTTATTTTTATTTTTTTGAACATTAAATTATTTTGTTTAATGAATTATTTTTTTAATGATAATGAATTTTATTAATTAATTTCTTTTTTAAAAAATATTTTCATTATATTATTTATTTATATAATTAATAAATTTGAATTAATTGAATAAAATCACAAAAAAACAAATTGAATATCCGTCGGAACTTAATCCCGTCGGAAATCCGTCGGAATTGTTCCCGACGGCTTTCCGATGGATTTCCGACCGAGTTCCGTCGAAATCCAGTCGTAAATATTTCCGACGGCTTTCCGACCATTTTATGACGTTTACTTCCGATCAAAATCCGTCGGAAAAAGGCCCGTCGGAATCCCGTCAAAAATATTTCTGACGGGATTTCGACAGACTTCCGACGTTTATTTCCGATCAAACATCTGTCGGAAAAATGCCCGTCGGTAATCCGTCCGAACATTCCGACCCTTTTCCGACGACTTCAATCCGTCGGATTATTCCGACGGATATCAATTTCCGACGAGTTGGAACCGACAGATATTTTCCGTCGGAAATTGCATGTATTCTTGTAGTGTTATATTGTGCATAATCCAAGCTTTATCTTCTTAAATCCTCTTGTATTATTATTATTTCTTAAAACAAAGTGTTAATCAACTACTAGGCTTAAAACATTCCTCGGATATTTTTTATGTAAACCCTAAACAAATCTATTTCAACCTATAACATATAATTATATAATCGAAGAAAACACATCATCAACTCTTTTTTTTTTGCTGGTTTTAAATTGAATAATATATAGCACACTCCTTAACAGAACAAATGACCATGCAAAAGCAGATATCCCTAGCAGCTAAAGTTAGTAGAGACACAAAACATCGATTTTCGTAAAAAGGGGCTTACATGAAGACCAAGATTTGGTCTTAAAAGACATGTGTGGGTATGGATCAACCATATCCCAAAACATACATAGAGATATATATGGCTTCGTTTTTTGCCATCTGATCTTATAGTATAATATGATATTTGACCGTTGGTTTTTGTGATCATCTCAATAATGGGGGTAGAGAATGAGTAGATCGATTTAGCATCTCACAAATTTATTTTGGAAGTTGGGTCTTGGGTGTATAACTTTAACACACTCTCTCCAAAATCGATTTGTATAAAATTATTGGGATTCTATAATGCAAGTAATATGATTTGTTTGTCTTTACTGCAAATATACAAACAAAAGATTGTTATACAGATAACAAATAATCTAGGGTTCCTTTAACAAAAATGAATAAATAATAATAATCTAGGGTTTATATTTTCACTCTGCAAATTAATGTGGATAAACATGTCGGTTTTTGAAATTTAATTATACTACTCCTTCCCTTTAACAAAAAATATCATTTTAAAATTTTATTTTAATTTCACAAAAAATGTCGTTTTGTATTTCCAATGCAGATTTTGAAACTAGATCTCAATTTTATCCATATTATTTTAGCTTATTAATTAAAAAGAAAAACTTATTGAGTGTATTAACAAAAGTTATAACAAAGATTTACATATTATTTTTAATCTATGTAAAACAAAAATGATAAAATAACATTTTTTGTGAAACATAAGGAATATTTATGTTATTATTCTGTCATTTTTTCTACCACTAAAATTGGTGATTCAAAAACAATGATTGGTATCCGAGTAAGGAATGGTGGATCATTGTATATTCAAGGTGGAACCTCCTTGTGGCTCTCAAGCACTTAATCAAACCAATGATGACAATTTCACATCTCTTTTGAGCTATTGTGATAGAATGTGCATGTTATAATGTACTATAGCTGTTTTATTTCATAACAATATACTCCCTCTGATCCATAATAATTGATATTTAAGAATTCTACATACAAATTAAGAAATCACACAAAATCATAATTTTTTTTTATTTTTTCTAAATTAAAACTTCATTTATTGTCTAATTAAACACAATTCAACTAATGATAAAAAGACTGCAGAATATAAATGGTCAAAAATAAATATAAAAACTTTAATTTTGCATTGAAAATATAAAACATCAATTAAAATAAAACAAATTTTTTTTGCTTAAACATCAACTATTATGGATCAGAGGGAGAGTATATGGTTTTAGAAGATATATATATACATATATCTGTCATAAATTTTGTTATATATGTCAAGTAGGAGTAGAAATTTTGTTTGTTTAATTAAGGATCTGTTGATGAACCTATAATTTCCAAATTATGAAAAGTGATTGGTCCGCGAGTAAGATGAGATCACCCCCGCATGGTGGATACAAAGCGACGACACGTGGCGAAAGAGAGGAATCTTTGAAGAAATCGAGGAGAGAGACAAAGAAACAAAAGTGGGGATCCCACAGGCTGAGAGAGATTTGAGCATGTGGTCTTAGTCAGGTTCAAAACTCAGACCAACCCACTTCCGATTATCCTTTTTTCTCTCTCTCTAGATATATATATATATATATATTCTATTTTTATTTTAATAAATTGAAGTTTTGTCGTGTGACCTAAAAAATTCGTAGTTAGTGGATTTCTCATTTTTGGTACTCGTATAGTAACGAAATAACCATCGTTCATGAATCCAAATCATATCCCGTCAGGGGCTGCGACATCGCCTCTTCACTCCTCATTTTGTCATTGTATTTTTCTTTCTATGATGATCATGAAATTTTTAAATAGATGTTTAAAATATCTTATCTTTTTGAATGATAAGAAAGTTTGAACATCTTTTTTTTTGTTGGATAAAAGAACATTTTTGTTGTTGTTATATAGTTTCTATTTCTTTGCGACACATATATAACTATCTCAAGAATCAATTATTCCCGTTCAGTGGCGGAGACAGTGTGTAATGAGGGGGTCAATTGACACCCATGAAAATTTAAAAAATAAGCTATTGTTTATTAGTATGTATTTTAAATTGACCCCAACTCAAACAAAATATCGACCAATCAATTGTTGTCGAATAAATGTATTAAACACTAGAGCCGTAAAAAAAATGTATTAAACACCAGAAAATGTTAACCCAATCAATCAATCATCACACATAAATAGAAAATAAAAATAAGCCTATTAAAGTAAATCAAACATTTTTTCCATAAAGTAAATTAAAGATGATTATTTTTATTCATTAGTTTACATTTTCATCTTCTTTCTCCCGTTATTTTTTCAATCGTCTGTGGGCTATTTAAATCAAGTTAAAATTAAGAAAAAAATGTAAAAATTTATATCATTTTTAGTTTATTATATTATAATATTTATAAACAGTTTTAATTTGTATAGAGTGAAAAATTTTGCTCTTCTTTTTTATGGATTTCGTTTTAATACTATCTTTGTTTCTGTTAAAGTAATGTCGTGTAATCATTTTGTTGATACATTGTTAAGTAAATATTTATCTTATTTTGTCGAAAAAAACAAAAACTTGACACTATAACAAATGAAACAGTGATAAAATAGCTTTAAAATATGAATGAGCGTAAAACATATTTTTTGTCATACGTAAAATACTTCTTTAAATTTTATATATGTGACGATATATTTTATTTTTTCAATAAAATGTATGCAGTTTTTAAAGATAAAAAAATATTTGACCCCGGTAATTAATTTTTCTGGCTCCGCCACTGTTCCCGTTCAAATTCAATAGAAAATATATGAATTGGTTTATCCTTTTTATTAGTATTGAACAAATGATTCGTTATTCTCTTTGATCCGATTTAAAGAAAACCGTAAGTTTACAAAGCAAAAAAATATTAAAACTAATATATGCTTGACAAAAGATGTTCATATATATATATGCAAACTAGACCATGCCCACCCGCCCCTATGAACCTATCCACTTTCAGTTTTGAAATCTCCTTTATATAAAAAGGATTCATTTGGAGGCTTCTAAGAGTATCCACGTGGGCAAAAATATTGAGGAAAAAATCAGCCAGTGAGAACATCATAACATGCCACATCAGCTCTACATACCAATCGCTGGAAATGAAAAATCCAAGCCTTTTACAACTTTAACGCCAACGAATCGATTCTACTTCCTGACAGTTCCAATTCACCGACGACAACCAAGCTCAAGCAATAACGCGATCTAGCCGTTACAAATCGCTACCACCACTCCGCCTTCTGTATATATAATCACATTTTCGAAGGCCAAACTAACGATGATCTCTCCTTAATCAATGACTTTCGGGTTACTTCGATCTCATCATGCTTCCAATTCCTATCTCATAATGCTTCTCCGATTCATAATTCCGTAGATAAAACCCACGCTTGATTTTATGGATTTTATGTCCAAGAGCTGCGGGTTCAAAGTTTTGGAAAGTGGATTTCGCTCTAATTTTCTGTTGAAAAAATATGGATTTGAAGTTGGCAACGTGGCTTCGCCTCCATTCTCTAGATGCTTCGTTTGAAGAACTATCCACGCCCAACGATTGTCAAGGTTTGCCATGACTTTTCCCTCCTTTTTAAGTTCTATTTAGGATCGGTTGTTTTAGCTTCAGGAGACTTATCGATTCTTTGATGCCAGATTACATAATATGTAGGTTTATGAAAAGTCACCTCACCAGCTTGATGAAGCATTTGATGGAGGCCGGCGAAAGAGATATACAAGCTTTCATGACAGTGCTCCGTCAGGCAAAATTCTTTGTCGGGAGAGGGGTTTCAAAAAGTTAAAACGATAAGAATTCCCACAATAAAGAGCGAACCTTCGTGGCAGAGGCTCTTCCATCAATAAGCAGAATAGGAGGTTGAGCATGGGATAGGTTCCATACCATGGAGATATTGAGTTCAGTCGCAAAGATAGTTGATTCCGTCCATCGTTTAGTAATTAATGTAACAGTGTAAGCAATTTGATTCATTTTTATCATTCCTAAAAGAAAGAGTTGAGGATCTTTGGCAAGAGAGTTAAGAATGGGATTAATTGAGAAGAGGAGATTTTCAATTTGCTAAGCCATGTGACTTAAGGCCTACATCTCTACCAACATATCCTACCGAGACCCCTCTTCAGTATTGTCTATGAGTTTTGAATTTTACAATGCTCAGTTGTTCATTTTTTGTTTTTTTGCTGTTTATGTTATGTTATTCCAGATAAAATATAGAAATAAATAAGTATAATGGTAATATATTCTTGGTTCTTTTCACCTGTTTTCCTTCGCGCTGAACAAAGAACAACATATCACACTTTTTTGTGCTTCTTTGGCAAAGAAGATGATCTCAGAGCTACAAGAAAATATATATGTTTTGCAAAGTCTCATCCATAATGAATATCTGATCTAAGGTAATTTAGACATACACAATAGCCACATCGATCTGATACGAAGTACGGTATCACATACGGTCGTCGTAAAGACCAAACGCAGCCAACAGAAGTTCCTAATTAAGTTAGATGATTATTTTCCTATTTTACATTATGATTAAAGGTTTTGTTATTTTTCCTTTTCTAGATAAACTTAAGAAGTTTTTCCTTTTCTAAATAGGGTTATGATTCGGTTGTATCCAAACCTATATATATAGGTCTCTTATGCTTAATAAAGATCACCTTCCAGCAATTAACTTATTCTCTAAGAGAGACTAGGTTAATAGGAAGCTTTTACTTTCAACAGTTCCCTTCTTTGCGTTACACCACGGCACCAGTTACACGAGCTCAGACTAAGAAACAAGCTCATATCAATTTGGTATCAGAGCCGACCGATTCCATGGGCGACGGGGACTCAATGACAGCACTATTAGTGAAACTGGGAGAGATGATGCAAACAATGAAACAAGAGATGATGCATAAAATCAACAACACCTTGGGACTGATGCAATCAACTCTTGAAACGCTGCAAGAGAAATCAATGACTCAACAAGCAGCACTTGAGGCAACCACTGCGGCACAAGAAGAGGAACGTAACCAGACTCGAGCAGCAGTAGCAGAACTACTCAAGGCACACACAGCTTGGCAAGACAATCTGGCGGTCACTCAAACAGCGTTCAACCAAGACCATGTTTCCACACCCGATGGGCTCAGTGGAACAAGCAAAGGGAAAGGGCAATTGCTAATACTTGGGGGTGCTAAGAACAGCGGTGCGGCACTAGACGAAGGAACAGATTTCACACCCCAAAGTGTCCACGAAGGCTCACCGGCGGGACAGCGATGATTTGTGTCATCGGGGGGGCCTTGGCCAACACGGTCCGTCGGAACAGAACGAGGTCATCGACGGGCAGATGGAGGAGGCGACTGGACTGTCAGACCAATCGGTGTTTCCCTTGACGAAGGTCAATCCGACCATGCGATACAGGACTTTCGTGTGCAAGGTGGAATCGGAAGGGGAAACGGTTGCAACACCAAAAGCGGGGGTAGCCGCGAGGCAAGTGTTGTGGTGGTACCGCCGTCAAGGATGGAGTTTCCGCCATACGATGGGACCACTAACGCCGTAGAGTGGCTGCAGAAGTGCGAGGATTACTTTGCGGATCAAAAAGTTATGGACGATGATGCCAAAGTCCGCCAGGCAACATTCGTACTCACGGGTCAAGCATACCACTGGAACAACAACCTCAGGCGATTAATCACCCATAGGCTAGGATGGCTGGAATTCAAAAGAATATGCAAAAGCCGTTTTGGAAGAGCCGATGCGGTGAATCCAGTAGGAGAGTTATCGAATTTACGTCATATGGGGACCGTCGACGAATACTGCGATCAATTTGAGGAATGTATGGGGAAACAGACAAGGCTGTCTGGAGACCAGCAATTGTGGCAATTCTGTGCAGGCCTCACAGACAATTTGAGGAAAGAAGTGGAGTACCTTTGCCCCGAGACAATTTTCGAAGCAATGGAGTATGCTTGGGATAATGAATATAAAATTGAAGGGGATAGACGGATGCGGACATTTGGAGGGCATCTCGCTCCATTAGCTAGGTCCTCTGGCCCGACAACCAAGTTAGTGACACAAGGGATCCACGGAGGTCTCACTGGGAAGGACATAGAAGCTCCAAAAAACCGACAACCAGGTCTGAAACCAGTCCCACAGAAGAAATTTTGGAAGAAATTAACTAGCGCTGAGATGGCTGAGAGACGTAAAAAGGGACTATGTTTTAACTGTGACGAAATTTTTATACCAGAACATGTTTGCAAGCCTGTCCTTTTCTTCATCATGCCGGTAATGGACGCGGATAATCAGGAGGACGAACCAATAGAAGACGAGACCCTCGAAATCTCCATGAACGCTATGAACGGGGAACAGACGGAAACTACTTTCCAAGTACAAGCTCATCTTGCCACAGGAACTGTATGGGTTTTGCTAGACACCGGTAGTACACACAATTTTATAAAAAGTAGTGTGGCTGAGAAATTGGGGGTTCCCATGAAACGAAGACTGGGCCGGTTTGTAGCACTACCCGATGGAGGAAAGTGCCCAATTGATGGATTTTGTAAAGGGCTAATCATGAGTGTACAAGGGAACCAGTTCGCAGCTGATTGCTTCGCAATTCCATTGAGCGGATTTGATGTGGTACTTGGGATCCGTTGGTTAAACGCGCTTGGGCGGGTGGTTTGGGACGGCACGGCTCGCACCATAGAATTCCAAACATATACAACCCCAACTAAATGGTATGGGGAAGCATCACCAAGGGAAAACGAAAGGGTAACACTACACGCCATGAAGACCAAGCATGACACACTTGAGAACTGGTTCAGCGACGAAGAAGAAATTTTTACAACCCCAGTGGCTCTTTGCTCGGTCTCCTCCAGTCTGATAAAAACAAGGACACGGGCCATCTGGGCACTCAGTAACGACACAGTCCCAAATGTACTTCGCGGAGTACTCGAAGAATTCAAGGAGGTGTTTTCACAACCAACCGGTTTGCCTCCCCAACGGGATTGCGATCACAAAATCCGGCTTTTGCAAGGGACGAACCCGGTGGCGGTACGGCCATATCGTTACCCACATCTCTTGAAGGAAGAAATTGAACGACAATGCACTGAGATGCTCAGTAACGGCACGATTCGGCCAAGCCATTCACCATTTTCATCTCCGGTACTACTGGTCAAGAAGGCTGACAATTCATGGCGTTTTTGCATAGATTACAGGGAGCTCAACAAAGTCACCATTAAAGACAAGTTTCCCGTTCCTGTAGTCGATGAGCTTTTGGATGAACTCCACGGCGCATGTTTCTTTACAAAACTTGACCTTGCTTCTGGGTATCATCAAGTTCGGATATTCGACGACGATGTGGAGAAAACAGCTTTTCGAACACATCACGGACATTTTGAGTTTTTGGTGATGCCTTTCGAACTCGCGAATGCTCCATCTACATTCCAAAGTCTCATGAATTCAGTATTCGGTAACATGCTCCAAAAATTTGTGTTGGTCTTCTTCGACGACATTTTAATTGACAGCCCGTCCTGGGCATCACACATGGGGCATGTACGACAAGTTTTTGAGCTATTACGGAAGCACCGGTTGCTAGTCAAACAGTCCAAGTGTTCCTTCGGGCAGCAGGAAGTGGGTCACTTAGGGCATGTCATCTCTCACGAAGGAGTTAGAGTCGACGAAACAAAGATTACGGCCATATCCGAGTGGCCTCGCCCAGAATCAACACGGGCAATTAGAGGATGCTTGGGCCTCTCAGGATATTACCGGAAATTCATTCAAGATTATGGCATTATTGCTGCTCCATTAACAAGTCTCCTTCAAAAAACGGGGTTTCTTTGGATTGAGACAGCAGAAGCTGCATTCATAGCTTTGAAGAAGGCTCTCTCTGAGTCACCCGTCCTAGCACTCCCAGACTTCTCAAAAAAATTTGATGTCGAATGTGATGCCTCGGGGAGTGGCATAGGCGCGGTCCTACAACAGCAAGACCATCCAATAGCTTTTTTCAGCCGAAAATTGGCGGACATGCACCTCAAGCTCGCCGCTTATGAAAGGGAGCTCATTGGATTAGCTAAGGCGGTGTTACATTGGAGACCATATTTATGGGGTCGGCGGTTTCTGGTCCGTACCGACCACTATAGTCTCAAATTCCTCCTGGAACAATACCTCTAAACTTCCCCTCAAATACATTGGGTTAGTAAATTATTGGGGTTTGACTTTGACGTTGAATTTCGCTCAGGCCTATCCAATCGCGTAGTAGATGCGTTGTCTCGACGAGATGAGGATGAACCTGAGAGGGCGTGTGCAGTGTATGCCATAGATGGTTCCGCCAAGGGAATCATGTCGCGCCTCCGAGCAGAAGTAAACAGCAACCCGACTATGGCGACTCTTCAAGATAGGATAATCTGCGATGAAGAATCGGCCATTTGGGAAGCACGCGATGGGTTAATTTTCCGCAAAGGGCGCGCTTACGTACCTGCCGACTCCGATTTGGTCCACGAAATCGTGTCAGGGTTTCACCACTTCGGGCATGAAGGAGTCCAGAAAACAATGGATAGAATAAGGCGATATTTTTACTAGCAAGGCTGGAAGAAAACAGTACATGAGTTCATTAGGGTTTGTCAAATCTGTCAAAAGAACAAATGGGAGACTCTTCAGCCCGTAGGGTTAATGCAACCGTTGCCAGTTCCTACCCAAATTTGGTCAGATATCTCAATGGACTTCGTCGAAGCACTGCCAAAAGTTTTCGGGAAGACGGCGGTTCTGGTGGTGGTGGATCGTTTTTCAAAGTATGCCCATTTTATGGCCTTAAGCCATCCTTATACGGCGGTTTCAGTGGCACAAGTTTTCTTCCAAGACATTGTGCGTTTGCATGGGATCCCTGAGACAATCGTTTCAGATCGAGATAAAGTGTTTCGTAGTCTTTTCTGGCGGGAACTATTCCGGTTGATGGGGACAAATCTGTGTTTTACCACTGCTTATCGACCTCAATCTGATGGCCAAACTGAGGTGGTTAATCAGACCTTGGAAATGTACTTGCGGTGTTTGACGGGGGACGCTCCACGGAAATGGCTGAGTTGGCTTCCTTGGGTCGAGTACTGTTACAGCACCTCCTACCACACCAGCCTCAAGACAACACCATTTCGGGTGGTTTATGGGCGGGAACCTCCCCGACTTTTGGACTACACAGCAGGTAGTTCCAGGGTGGATGCAGTTGATGTGGCATTGGAACAGAGGGATGAATTTATTTCCATGGCCAGGGAACGTCTTCTTGAAGCCCAGCAGCGGATGAAGGCCTCCTATGATTCCCACCATCGCGCAGTTGAGTTCAGTGTGGGAGATTGGGTGTGGCTGAAAATTCAACCATATAGACAGTTGACGGTGGCTCGGAAAGCTTTCACGAAACTTTCTCCAAAGTTTTACGGTCCATTTGAGGTCCTTGCTCGTATCGGTTCAGTTTCTTATCGACTCAGGCTGCCGGAAGGGACCCGGATTCACGATGTGTTCCATGTGTCGTTGCATTGCTAAAAGGACACAAAGGTTCTCCCCCTGATCACAGCCCTGTGCTACCGCCCATTCTCCAAGGACGGGTCGTTCCACCAAGTCCAGTCAAGCTGCTCCGGGCACGGCGACAAGGCGGAGCTCGGCAAGTCCTGGTACAATGGACAGAGGATATAGCGGATGACTCAACGTGGGAGGATGCCAAAAAATTGCTGGATGCATACCCGGAATTGGAGCTTGAGGACAAGCTCCTAATCGAGGAGGGGAGTAATGATACGAAGTACTGTATAACATACGGTCGTCGTAAAGACCGAACGCAGCCAACAGAAGTTCCTAATTAAGTTAGATGATTATTTTCCTATTTTACATTATGATTAAAGGTTTTGTTATTTTTCCTTTCTAGATAAACTTAAGAAGCTTTTCCTTTTCTAAATAGGGTTATGATTCGGTTGTATCCAAACCTATATATATAGGTCTCTTACGCTTAATAAAGATCACCTTCCAGCAATTAACTTATTCTCTAAGAGAGACTAGGTTAATAGGAAGCTTTTACTTTCAACAGTTCCCTTCTTTGCGTTACACCACGGCACCAGTTACACGAGCTCAGGCTAAGAAACAAGCTCATATCACGATCCTTCACTTTTCTCCTTATTCTTCTTTATTTTTGTGTTTGTTAATTATTGATAGAAAGGGTTAGGCTGTCAGAATATCTTAAAGTTTGAGGAAGCATAGAATATCTAAAACAGCTTCAACTACAGTTTGAGGTTAGTTTCTTCAAAAAGTATTACAAAATTTCTGAAACCTTGATGATTACATCTAAGATGATATGGTATTCTTGTGTCGCTATATGTAAGTCGTGATTGAATTTTCAGCATTTGTTTATAGGTTTTCTATTGATTTATAGAGAAAAAAAATGATGATAAACTTTAAAACCATTGAAGTCTCAGCATGATAGTGACATTGAAGGAGGGTACGGCTAAAGAGGTGAAATGGCAATCAGATACCAAAATATTTTTTTTCAGTGGATACATAGTGACATTTTGAGTTGATGCCTTAGCTCCAGTTTGTTCTTCTACTTGATTCTCATAGATTTGTAAAGCCGCCTGGTTGACTCCGAAGGCCGAATTTCACATGTTCATTTCTTCCATTCTTCATGTTCCTTATCTTCTATACCAGCATGTCTCTATTGGTTAGTTGGTTCCTTAAATGAATTTGGGATTCCCAAGATTCTTGGGAAATGATTTGCATTCTATCTTAGCTTACCATGTAAATTAGTATGATTCATGTTGTATCTCATGTCCGTTTCTATTTAGGTGAAAAAAGTACAAAAATACGAGGAAGAAAATTAAACTTTATGTGTTTATTATATGTGTGAACTAATAGTTGTGTCATTAATGGTCTTTAAGACGAAGATTGTCCCACTCAGTCAACTACTTATTTCGGAGTATTACATAATGATATACTCCACTACATTTTCTCTTTAACTTTAAAGACGAGAATATATAACATTTCTAAATTTTAAAAAATCTACTAAAGTTCTCATGGATTATATCTCTAATGCAACCATATACATGTATATCAAGATTTTCAAATTGATAGTAAAACTTTAGTATGACAATACATTTAGTTAAATTTAAAATAAATATTAAATAAATACTTTATTCATTCCCGTAGGGCGGACTAAACCCTAGTTTTCTAACATAATAATAATAATAATTAAAAAAAAAACGAGAGGATCTGACCAGAGATTAGAGGCGAAATTCCCAAAGCAACCTGCATTTATTCTAACCTCCATCTTCAAGCAAAGCATAACGCCTTGATTCCCATGCAACGCTATTTTCTTTTATAATTTTATGTTGCTTTAATTCGTTTTCACTTTTTTTTTTTTTTTGGATTTTCTATTCGTTTCACTTTCCTCGTATTGTTTTTGTTTATCCTTCTTTCCTGGTCGTAGAACACATGGATCCTTATACTCAGGGCCAGCCTTGGGTAAAACAGAGAAAGCACCAGCTTTTTAGGCGCAAAATTTTGGGGGAGTAAAAAAACAAATTTAAGCTTTAGGGGCAAAAAATTTTTTTTGCTATAGGCAACATATACATTAGGGCCGGCCTGCTTATACTTATAAGTGTGGGCATCGAAGTTGGTTAAGACTCGTTTGTGGATCTATTCCCACCAAGGTTTGATCCATAACAATGCCAATTCATTTTTTAAAGCAAAACGACGTCATTTTTGGTTTAATTTTGAACTTTTCATGTTTTAGCAAAAAGATGCCGTTTTATGTTAATAGATTTTTAAACGTCGGTTAACAGTGTTAAATTACTGTTAAAATTGATGACACCGACATGTCTAAAATGACTAGATCAACACAACTTTATGTGTTTTTTGGTTTGATAAAAAATTAGTATTTCTTTGGCGAAAATGCGTTCGTTATTTTAATGACCGTTTCCCATAATAGTGGCCAATTCTAAAGAAAAATAATCAAACTAACCTAAATAACTAAACCCTACTTCGCCCTTAATTTTTTTATTAAATAATTTTTGTTCAATACTAGAAAAGACATTGTATTAGAGTACAAACTAAAAATAAAAAAATTATCAAACCCAAACGCTAAACCGGCCAATTGTCCGAGTTAACCGATTAAAATTGATTTGATTCTAAGCGCTTGGACTATTTTGAATTGCTTCATTGCGACGCCTAGGTTTAATGGGCGCCTAAGTGGACATTTATGCACCGCTTAGGCCGTTTTTTAGAACATTGATTATCACTTATCAGTATAGATTTTTGTCAACTATATATTATGCGGGTTTTGAATTTAGGTGATGATGCGGTGACGATACTACCACAAACCACTAGACAACATGACACTACCAACATAATTTAAAAGAACATGAACTATGATATTGAAACATTTGTTGGAAATATGATATTGAAACATTTGTTGGCAATATAAGGTGAAGTATTAATTATTTTCTTAATTCAGTTAAAGTATTAATTCTTTGCAGAATCCTATAGACCAGAGAAAACAAGCGTCTGTGATGGACGCAGGAGACAAAAGTGTCACGAATGATATATTTCCCTCTATTAAAATCCGGATTTGGGCCTATTTTGTTTTACTGAGAAAACCCAATATCATCTACCCAGCCCAGTGGATATTTCCCTCTATTAAAATCTGGGCCTAATTTTATTTTACTGAGAAAATAAATCCTATATATCTATCAATGTAAATGTTTTTTTCTTTTTTTTTTGAGCATAATCCAATATCTATCATGTAACATTCTTATCCCGGGCCTCCGAAGAAACCGGGGAATTCAGGCATGTTAGGTCGGCGGACTAACCCATTTCGGTTAAGTCGCTCGGTTTGGTCCTTTAGTGAGCGTCACAAGATCGCCAGGAAAACGCCCATGTCACAATCAACAATAAAAGACATTTCCGATCACGCTAACATGTACGAAACAAAGGGAAGAGGGGGGAGTGAGTAATGTGGATTACTCACTGAGGATGAGCCTTACGGGAACTCACATTTCACTTCCAGAGTCTAATCCTAAATCAAGCACACACAATTTATCAATCAAGCACGCACATTCACCATGATCACCCCCACTTCCACTTAACATACCAAAGAATATTCCGGAAGGATTATTAAATCGACTTAAACCGAAAATTAAGAAACAAAAACATACTGAATCTTTGCGAACCGAATATCGAGATTATTGGGAGATCAATGAGATCGATAATATCGAGATTATGGAAATCACCAAGAAGATTCATAATCTTCTAATTAAGATATTTGCGTATATCTGAAGGTTCTAGAACCTTCTTGGTGATTTCCATAATCTCCATATGGTCGATCTCACTGATTTCCCAATAGGGATGTTACATATCCAATGTAAACGAGAGATTTTATGAGAGGAGGATCCAACATATATAATTTTACGTTTTGTAAACTGGCTTGCCACCCTTGGAAGAAGATATCATCGTCTCTTTTGAAGTAATAACGATGCGTGTTTGTTTGTTTTGGTTTGTAGAGTTTTTTTCTTTGGTCTAATATGAATTTTATTAACAATCTGGTTACAAGAAAAAAATGTATTTT
This sequence comes from Eutrema heterophyllum, assembly GCA_002933915.1. Taxonomy (NCBI): domain Eukaryota; kingdom Viridiplantae; phylum Streptophyta; class Magnoliopsida; order Brassicales; family Brassicaceae; genus Eutrema; species Eutrema heterophyllum. The sequence goes on along the minus strand of PKMM01049127.1, from coordinate 1,821,083 downwards.
TAAACAACAACATGAAACATCACCGCATAAAACAAACATTTGTCGGATTTGATGGATTATGTGATTATAGCTTTTGGGGTTTACTATGTTGTGTGGGATGTCTGTTGTCTGAGTATAAATTGAGTGACCATTCATGTTTTACTCACAAATTCCAAGATCCGAATTTTCTTTTTTGGTTGTAATGTAATATTGATTGATCAACAAAAAAAAGAAAACTGTACAAGCAAAATGTTTCTGCAAAAAGTTAAAAAACAGAGCGAGAATGGCTAAACAATGCGGCAACAGCACAAACTTATCTTAGGAATATACCGAGCTTATGCACGAGAGAGCTGGGTAATACTCGACCAGCGAGTGAGAAGAGTGTCGTTTTGGTCAGTCTCCTGCGAGTGCAGCGAGATAAAGCGGCTTCGAACCACCTTGTCGATGGACTGAGCAAGGAACAGAGGAGAGTGCCATGGATATCCATGTCTTCTACTATTTCGTTCTTTCCATAGCCCATAGATTGTCGCTTGCAATGCCAATCTTGCGAGAATAAAATCCAGTGTGCTCCATCTTTTGTGAATAAGAGAATCCAACGTTATGTCCCAATTAGGAGCAATCTGATCCCCAAATAATCTCTCCGCTAGAGTTGTCCAAACCGTATAAGAGTAAAGGCACGCAAAGAAGAGAGATAAGAGCATCCCATTGGGTATTTTATGTTAAAATATATTAAAAAAAAAAAAAAAAAAAATTTAGAAAANAACTAATTTATATATCGTTATTTTTAGTTTTTTTTTTTATAAATCATAAAATAAAATTATCTATCTATCAAGTTCCATTAAGCATGAGATTAATTTATATATTAATATTGTTTTTAATTGAATTAGTTAAGGTTAATATATAATATAAATTAGTAATGTTATAGTTAATACAATAATATTAGATTTCAGAAAAAAATCTGAGATTTGAAAAATTAAAATTTTGTTTTTTAACAACAAAAATTAAAATTTTGTTATTATTTTTTTCTTATATATATATATATATATTAAAATCTGAGATTTAAAACTAAAAACCTGATATTAAAAAGTAATGCAATAATTATAATTGAATATATTTAAGATGTAATTTGATATGTTATAAATTTTTCAAAATTAATTTTATTAAAATTTAAAAAAATTAAAAAATAATAATATTATATTGATGAGATACTTTTGTGGGTATCTCACCAATGGAGGCAAAATTTTGTAACGAAATTCTCGGAAACAAAATTGTTAAAAATATTAGTATTATATTTATGAGATACCCTCACCCAATGAGGATGCTCTAAGTCTCCGAATTTTGATGTCAAAAACAAAAAAAGTCTCCGAATTTTATGCTTAAGTTCTCCATTTGGACATAAATGAGAGAGTTCTGATGTATTTGTGAAACTTATGCTTCCATTAATAAACCAATCTTCTTCGTCCGTGGATGTAGTCAACACATATCGTTAGTGAACTATACCGTATTGGTGTCATATCACATTCGTAGCAAAAGAAAATTATGCACGTTTAATTGAGCATTTTTGTTCCTTTTTATGTCTTAAAAAAATAAAAAAATCAAATTCACATTACGGTTAGGATTCATTAAGATTGAAGAAGGTTTATATATATATTAGATTAGGATCCGCATCTAGCGGATTTATAGTTTAATATTTTATAACTTATAGAAAAAACTATAAACAAAATTGGACCATTTATTAAAAAAATAATATAAGATTGAGACCGCCAACGCGAAACCACGTATAGAAAAGCCTAACAATTATTTATTTTTTGTCATTCTTCTATTTTTTATTCTATTATATTTCGTTTTTAATGAAATTTTGTCACATATTTTCAAATATTTAATTTTTCATATTCTTATTCTTATTCGAATTAGATTCATTTTGTATTATTTAAACATTTATATATTTATTTTTTCATACAGAGCCAAAAGAATTTTTTTATTAACTTTGCATTTAAGATAGATATAAATTTTCTATTTTCTCTTTTTGTTAATTTTTTTTCCAATCTAATTGATAATTTTTTTATATACGTGTCAAAATCTAATCGATTGACTTGACACGTATCGCGATCAGGTGCATTACTAACTTTGAAACATTCATTTTTATATAATAAGAGATATTTATTTTCAACGATGGAAGAAGGTTTATATATAAGTTACCGAAAATATGTATGGTGCTAATCAGCAACCGCTAACGGTGCAACTAACGTCATATGTGGATTGGATGGAATCGACCACATTTCTTTAGTTCATGTAATAAATTTAAATGTTTATGTAGATCATGTAGTTTATGGCATTTATTGATCCATAGGTCGTGTATTAGTCAGCAATCTCTTAGTTCATAAGGAAATAGACCATTTTCCCGATGTATGGTCAATGGGGTTTTGAACTTTTGATGCGTATGCCGTTTTAGAGTGAATAAAACAACCAGCTGTCACGTTTCGATTCCCGTAGACGACACGATGTTTATGCCCGACTACGAATCACGACTTATACAAAGCAAAAGCGTAGAGACTTGACTCCTACAATGGCGAAACGAAACACAAGTTTCGATGATGGGTTCACGGCGATATTCAACAGGGAGATAGGCTTCTCTCCTCCGAGGTCAACCTCTCGTCGAATCTACGCTTCCCAGGTTCTCATTTTTATCCCCTCACTGCTCGAGTATTTCTCGATGGTTTTGTCACTCTCTCTTGCTTGTTTCCGTTTTCGGATGAGACTTTTGAAACTCGGGGAGAGTGAAATTTGGCATTTTTTCGTGTTCGGGATTCGTATACAAATCGTGGGTTTTGGATGGTTTTGTCATAATTATCAGAAAGTCTTCCCATTTCCTGGATTTGTACTTTAGAATTCATGGATCTTAGTGTTCGCCTACGAAGTTAATGATCGTATAAGGTCATTTCCAGGTGAGAGGTCTTGTGGTTGAAGTCGAACAAGTTTGATTAGAGCTTCAAATGGGCTATTTTAACAAGCTCTAGTTCCTAGAGAACGATCATGAATCCTAATCAGTGTTTTGTTGGATGCTGGAGAATCCGAACCAATCCAAAGCGCACTGTGTTGTTTTGTCTTTGTAGGAATTTGTAAATTGAAGACTCAAATTAAGTTCTTAAGATTCAAGTGTATTGCTTTTTTTTGCTACTTCAGGGGCTAGTGAAGAAACTCGATCTTTACGGGAAGTTAATTGGGCATGAGGGATGCGTTAATGCGTTGGATTTCAATTCCACTGGAGATATTCTTGTTTCGGGTTCTGATGATCGACAAATCATACTCTGGAACTCGTTGAATAGAAGCAGGACATTGTCGTATCCTTCCGGTCACTGTGAAAATGTGTTCCAGACTAAGTTCATACCGTTCACAGATGACCGAACAATCGTAACATCTGGTGCTGATGGACAAGTATGGTTGTTAATCTTTCATAATTTAGGCAATAATCATATGAGATATTTAGTTGTCTTCTCAAAGAAGAGTTTGGGGGCACAAAAGCTTTAAGATTCTCCAGCATGTCTCTCCCTGTACCTGGTTAAATCATTTGAGTTCATTCCGTTTTGCAGGTAAGACTTGGTCAGATCCTTGAAAGTGGTAAAGTGGAGACAACAAGGCTCGGGAGGCACCACGGTCGAGTGTACAAGCTTGCTGTTTTGCCTGGAGATCCTAACATATTCTACAGCTGTGGCGAAGATGGTTTTGTTCAACGTGTTGGTCTCAATATCTTTCATGCTCCATGGTCTTTTTCATTTCTCAAACTCAAATTCTGAACTTGCCTTTGTTTTCTTTTGGGCAGTTTGATATACGAAGCAGCAGTGCCACTATGGTTTTGTATTCCTCTCCGTTCACACAAGGCTGCAGGAGACATCACTCCAGCAGTAGAATCAGACTGAATTCTATAGCGATAGATCCGAGGAATCCACATTATCTAGCGGTTGGGGGTTCCGATGAATACGCACGAGTCTACGACACTAGAAGAGGACAATTAGCTCCAGTATGTCGCCACGTCTTACCAGACGCGCCTGTGAACACTTTTTGTCCCCGTCATCTCCGGGAAACCAACAGTGTTCACGTCACGGGATTGGCATATTCCAAAGCCAGCGAACTACTGGTCTCTTACAACGACGAGCTCATTTATCTGTTTGAGAAGAACATGGGTTTTGGTTCGTCACCTGTTGCTATCTCTCCTGAGAAACTGCAAGGAATGGAAGAACCACAGGTGTATACAGGTCACCGCAATGCACAAACGGTTAAAGGAGTGAACTTTTTCGGTCCAAATGATGAATATGTGACGACTGGTTCAGACTGCGGTCACATCTTTATTTGGAAGAAGAAAGGGGGAAAGCTTGTTCGGGCAATGTTGGGTGATAGGCGAGTGGTGAATCAGCTCGAGTCTCACCCGCACATACCGTTTCTTGCGTCCTGCGGGATTGAAAAGAGCGTTAAACTCTGGACGCCAATGTCAAACGATGTTCTTTCTCTGCCTGAAAACATTGAAAAGGTAACTACTAGTAGAATCACATCTCCTCTCAACCACTGTCTAATTAATGTCAAGACACGTTCCAACCACTGAAGCTGTGCTTTGTGGGAAATGCAGGTGATGGAATCGAACCGGCTAGGAAGAGAAGACCATTCGAGGGTGACATTGACCCCTGACGTAATCATGCATGTCCTTCGGTTACAGAGACGTCAGACATCGGCTTTTACAGAGAGAAGGTACGTTTTAACCGACATTGACGGTGATGAAGGAAATGAAGACGCTCATTTTATTTCAGGTTTAGTCGCCAGCGATGATGAGTCTTCAGAAAGAGAATGTACTGTGAGCTGAGTCCTAAACTAGTGTTATATAGATTACAGGTCCCTTCATGTGTTTTAAATATTTGTGGATTTTGCTTGTGTGTGGTATTAACTTTTAACAATGAAAACAAGAATAGAATAATCAAACGGCTATAAACAAAACGCCCAATAACCAATTCGTAGTGTGATGCTGTGAATTTCTTTCATTCAATTTGGGATTAGAGTAATAACAAAAAACAAGAGGAAGAGGCAGAAGTCGGTTTAATTCTCTTCTTTATACTACACTGACAGTGTCCATTTGACAACAATGGATTTGGTGAGGCTTGTCTTGGCAGCTGTGTGAAAGAAGATAAGCTGGTTCCTTGTGTTTGATCCATTAGCCTCGAACCAATTCCATATGGACCAGAGAGTGAAGTAGAGAACTAGCTTATCGGCCTATGCAAAGCTGAAAAAACAGACCACTGTTAAGTTAAGAGTGTAATATAATACTTGATGCAATATCAGACTACAGGTCGGCTCTTTCATGTGAAGAGAAACTTGGGACATCACGACTGCAGGAGGACAATGGTGAGAAGTCTAGAAATGCAAATGGTCTTGATGAATTACTTGTCACTTAGACCAATTTTAATTGCAAAAAGACCAGTATAAGAAGCCATAATCTATACAAACGAGGACTCTTTTAAGAAGAATATCTAGGACTTGCAGCAAATTGTTCATATCCGACAATTGAAGCAAAACCATTTTGACTCTCGAGCTTGCCGTAAAAGGAGCTTTTGCAATTATTAATGAAATTGAGCACAATTTAAGATTATATACAGAAACTGACAAAAGTATCAGGCAAGGACAAGGTTATAGCTAAGCTCGGTAGTTCCCTATTCTCTAGAAAAGCAATTTCTTTCATTTGGCTAGCTTTCAGTTGGTCAAGCCTATACACTTCCACCTCAGCCTTCAAAATTTTACAGGAGTTTTAAAAAGCAGTTACTTATCATAAGCATTGATCGATACTTTCTAAAATTACATACATGCTCGATCAGATCAAGTGCGAGAGCACCCAGAGACAGTCACTTCATGAACTGAAGCTGAAATGTTACATGTAACATGGTCAAAAAGTTCCCTTTCCTCATCAGGAGTATCCATCATATTCCACAAATCAGTTAGCTGAGTAGCTAGCTCTTGAAGCTGCATAAAACAAAGATTATATTATTGAAATCCACAAACATGAATTGCACAGAAAAGAGTTTCAGAACCTTCGGCCCAAATGATCAAACTTCAAATTTCGCCACCAATTCGATATTCAATAGTTGCAATTAATCAAAAAGGATTTCAACATATGTCCAGCCTAAACTAACCAAACTCATGTTAGATATCTCAAAGACCATGATCTCAAAGGCCAAAGAGTGCACAACTAGTGGGCAAAAAATTCAGAAACAAGCTTAAATCCTTTTCTTTTATGCCAGTACGTCTAACTACGATATTTATACGATAGGTGTGTTTTGGGATCATGAAAATTGTCCCATACCACCAGATGTTGATGTCAAAAAGATTTCTAAAAACATAAAAACTTCTCTGACAGCAATATGAGTTTTAAGGGTGACCTTGATTTCTATGCTTTTGGCAATAAACGCTATTCGATGATGATGTTTTGGTGGACTTGGCTAGTTAGTCAATAAACACACAAGCAAGTTGAAAGAGGTAACCTTAATCACCCTTTGTTAATCAATTTTAACATTCATTTTACATTCATGAAAGTAAAAGAACGTAAGCATTAATTCATTGTGATTTTACAATAAAACGATGATCATTTTCATTGAATACATAAGGAAGCACCACGAGCCAACAACCATACTCGTCATTACCGGAGATGTGAATTTTCGTGGGACTATTCAGAGCCGGTTCTGAGATTTAAAAGGCTACAAATAAGAAAAGAAAAAAAAAAGATGCACCAACAGAAAATGTCGATTGGGTTACTTTTGCTAGCTAAAAGAAGTAGCAAAAAATTGTCTCTCTTTCGGTAACCATCTCGTTGGCGATTTTTGCTACGTTTGATATGTTTATGCCCGGTTTTGAGTTGTTTTAATGTTTTGAAAACAATGAATTTTAGATCAGAATGCCTTTGTGCTCATACATTTGTGGTCATTACTGATAAAGNCATTAATTCATTGTGATTTTACAATAAAACGATGATCATTTTCATTGAATACATAAGGAAGCACCACGAGCCAACAACCATACTCGTCATTACCGGAGATGTGAATTTTCGTGGGACTATTCAGAGCCGGTTCTGAGATTTAAAAGGCTACAAATAAGAAAAGAAAAAAAAAAGATGCACCAACAGAAAATGTCGATTGGGTTACTTTTGCTAGCTAAAAGAAGTAGCAAAAAATTGTCTCTCTTTCGGTAACCATCTCGTTGGCGATTTTTGCTACGTTTGATATGTTTATGCCCGGTTTTGAGTTGTTTTAATGTTTTGAAAACAATGAATTTTAGATCAGAATGCCTTTGTGGTCATTACTGATAAAGGATTAGTTTTGATCTTATTATTTCTTTGTGATCCTTGATGGTTTTGCTTTATTCAAGTAGCTTATCTAAATGTTTGATTTTATTCAAATAACTTGTAACTTGAAAGATTATGCTCTAGCCATTATGTTGTGATTATATCCTGATTCGGTTTAATAGGTTGTTTTACGAATCAATCCGACCAATCTCCAGTCAGCGAGCGAATAATTTGCCCCTAGTATAAGTTATACTGTATAATGCATAGATGTTTGGGCTTACGGTCCAATCACTCTAGTATTTCAGTAAGTGTGTTTCATACTAGTAAACAAGAAGCTTAAAGAGTTGATGCAGTTAAAGTTTTAGAGAGCAGAAACCTCTCTGTGTTGGCTTCACTTTTCTATTGCTTAGGCATTTGGGGATCATAGAGTAGGACTCAGCAAGTGCAAGTTATTTGAGAATTTTCTAGAAATTGTTATAATTAATTAGCTTCCTACAATTGTTACTAACCACTATAGAATTAAGTAATGAGATGTTCTGGAGTTTATGGTTTTGATTGATTGGAAGAGCTTTAGATATGTGGACTATTTTATCTCTTAAGGCATCTGAAAACTTCAGCGTAAGGGACAAATAGAAACCGCAAGGGGAAGAAAGCGAGAAACAAACTAGTCCCCCTCTTTCACCACAAAAAAAGATGATGCAATGTTGTCACAAGATTGGGCCTCAATTTTTATCTTGGGCTTCGGCTTAACACATAGCTTAAACCGGTTTATGATCTGAGTGCTAATTAACAAACACATTAGCTTAACCGGTTTGTAATGTCGTTCTGAATTCAATAGTGTAATCGCCGGCGATTTCTGCTCAGTTGTTCGATGTCCTCTCTGTCTGCGGTCGCCGATCTCTCAGTCAAGAAATCATTTATGATATTTTGTGAGGCAAAAAACCCAAAGAGAATAAGAAACACCTGAAATATTCTCAAATTCTCAATCAAAGACCAAAAAATACAAAATCATTCATGAGACGTGTGTTGAAACTATATCTCAAAACCGTAAACAATGTGGGTTCTGTCTCTTTTTTTCTTTAATTGTGTCAGCTCTCTGTCCCGTTCATTCTTACATGTAGCTGCATCTGCGGATATGTGTCATGCCTCCATTGCCGTCGCTGCTGCTACCTTCTCCAGACTTCGATTTCAAGAAGAATTGGTCCCAAACGTGGCCCCTGGCTTCCCGGTGCCATTCCTCCAGCAACGCATACTTCCAGCTGTTCTCCTCCTTGAAGTTGTCATACTCGGTTCGACCCTCGATCATGTTATTTCTTAACCGAGTCATCTAGTCTATTACGGCCCGTACCGAGACATCAAATGCATTCTTTTGAAACGGTCTTAAGAGAAAATCCCACCAAGCAGAACTCTGAACATCACATCCCGTATGTTCTGCTGTAAGGATCTCCAGGACCGGGCCTCCGAAATTTAGGTTCTTCAAAACGGCTGTAGACATTGTCACTAAATCCCATCCGTTCATTCCTTAAAAGCTGGGTCATCCCAAGAGTATTGCCACTTTGGGCTTCATTCCACTTATCCCAGTGTCCATTTGGCAACGATGGATTTAGTGAGGCTTGTCTAGGCAGCTGTGTGAAAGAAGATAAGCTAGCTCCTTGTGTTTGATCCATTAGCCTCGAACTAATTCCATATGGATCGGAGAGTGAAGGAGAGAAGTTGTTAACGTTCCTGGGATCATGAAATCCATTGACTTGTTGTGCAGCCTGAGACCTCTGAGCCAGAAATTGAAGTCTTGCATCATTCTCAAAAGAATTCAGCTGAGTAGAGAACCCTGATCTCATATCAAAGTCTGCAGTTTCCATCCCATTATGAATTCTTCCTCTTCCAACAGCTAAAATTGCAGGATCAATAAACTCAATGTCTACTGCACTATTCAAATTGCTGCTTGGAGGTGGTACATGATATGCATTCCTTAACAAGGAGGATGAGTCAAGCAAACGAGTTCCTGATGAATATGTGTTACAAGAGTATTAGCCTATGCAAATCAGAAACCAACACTTGCTAAGAGTGTAATATAATACCTGATAGGATATCAGAAGACAGGTTGGCTCTTTCATGCGAAGAGAAACCAGGGGGAGGTAACCTGCTGGGAGCAGAAAATCCAGGAGGAGCGGAAACTTGGGACCTTACGGCTGCAAGAAGACAATGGTGAGAAGTTTAGAAATGCAAAAGGAAAAACGGTCTTGATGATTTACTTGTCACTTAAACCAATGGATTTTAATTGCAAAACAACAAGTATAAGAAACCAAAATATATACTAACCAGGGCTCTTGTAAGAAGAAAATAATTGTTCGTATCCACCAGATAAATTTGAAGCAAAAACATTTAGACTCCTGAGCTTATCCTGATAGATATCCTGACTCACTCCAGGCTGATCTCTTGAAAACTGCCCATATATGCTGTATGTATTATTATTGTCATACACTTGATTATTTGATTCTTCATGCCGAGCAAAAGAGAATCTGGACTGGTCATTAAGTTGCTTGAGAAGGTTGGAAGGTTCCAGAGTACTAGCCATATGATCACTCTGGCCAAGTAATTTGGTAAAATTGTGTGGTGACGACACGGATTCATCCCAGGGGTCAAAGTCCAAAATGTTTGAAATTATATCATTCTCTGCATTCTGAATGTTGTTCCTGCCTTCATTAGCAAATAGAGAATGCTCCCTATTGGAATTGGATATGGATGTCTCAGAAAATCCATTTGGAAGATGCAATCTATCGCTACCTATTTCAAATGAGGACCCAGTATGTGAATCAATGCCACCAGGAGTTTCCCTGGTCTGGGAAGGACGAGAAGCCAGATGATTTGAATCCACGGTGGAACTAGATGAACTACACATATAAGTCGAATGGCTAACAGCCTCTGCAACATCACGCCTATTGCTATTAAATGATGATAAATCATCCACTTCCAACGTTGAGTTCACTTGCACCTGGGATTGCAAACCTGATCTCCAATCCCACTCTGGCCTTGAACCAGGAATCCCATTCTGTGCTATGTCAGCTTCTGCATCAGTATTTATAGGAGGATGTTTTCTACATTGCTCAAGATTTGGTACATTGTTACCAGGTTGTCTAATAGAACCTTGATCACAATTAGTACCAACAGCCACTAGAACACCAGGGTCTTCATCCCTAGCATTTGTAGTTATACCCATCCATGCAACCTCAGCTGCCACGTTACTAACAGTAGGTACATCTTCAGCAATTTCATTTGTGTTGTCAAAAGAATTCTCAACAGCTGAAGGCTCATCGATGACTCTGCTATTATAGGAAGATTCTACTATACAGGATATCTCATTACTACTCGGATCTCTATTAGGTGATACAGGTCTCTTGGACCCAGGATCAACCACAATCTTATTCTGCAAAGGCTTCAACATACCAGGTTTGCTTTTTTGACCTAATGTTTGACTTTCTTCCTTGTGAGGTGGTTTCTGAAGAGTGTTACTAGAGGATACAGGCCCATGAGCTGCATTTGCAGCAACTGAAGGTATAGCCGAAGTTCCATTCTCCGATGTAGATCTTTGATTGTCCAAAGATCCATTTGACGCAGCTGAAGTTGCTAAAGAGTGCTGATTTGGTACACGTGTCCCCCTGCAACACATTTCCAATTTATTTAATACGAACCATGAAAGAGCTTCACCTATACAACGGCTTGTGACAAAGACTTACCATGATGCTGCAGCAGGAAGAGCAGTCGATCTACTAGAGCTCCCGCTAGGTGGAGAACCCTTGGGAGCACTAGCTGCAGTCTGCACCAATAAATATGAAGTGAAAAATAAACATAAATCTTATACATCATTGTTGTAATACAGAAAATCAAAGGTTAAATTGTAAAAGAAAGCACATGCACACAATTCAAAGCGCTATAGCAGAGGTAACTCAGGTAAGTTATAACGGGATGCTGCACAATCTACTCAAGTTTGCAGTGAACAATATCATGATGCATTTACCCATATATGACTCTAACTATGGCCACAGGACTTTAGAATGCAATATGTTAAGTTTCTCTAAACCAAATGATGCAAACCAGATAGACACCTTATATATCAAGGTAAAGTAGAAACTTTATAGAGCTTACAGTAGAAGGAACTTTTGCAATTGGTTTTGCACTAGAACTGTCACTGCAATAAGCATCCAACGGTGGAGGTAGCATGCTCCCTGAACGGTATTGCATAGTATTTGTTGCTCCAGTGATTTGCTGAACTCTGCTCATTCAAAATTACTAAAAGACTTAACTAATTGCCCAAATGGTTAAACTACATGTTCTCCAAGTAATATATGCGCTAGGAATAATGTGTACAAGAGGAAACCTTAAACAATATAACGATTAAGATTACCTTGTGTAGGCTGATATGATCTCATCTTTTGTAAAACTATCTTCTTGGGAGCCAACCTCATGCAAATAGAGGCAGTCAGGATTGTTGCATGCCTGGAAATAGAAACAAACCATCCATATTCCAATAATATCAATTGCTAATTCCAACTGAAAAGAGGATAGTAAGAAAAATATTCTAAGATCCATAGAGTAGAACAAGAGTGCCTATAGGACAAACCACGTTTCTCAACCATGCATGACAATACTTGGTTGTCCCAAAACATGCCCTACAGTATATAACAAATATAATTGTCAAGTCAAGAAGATAATTAACCATTTGTACACAACAAGTTTCAAAACAACAAGATGCTCGGCATGACTTACTTCAGTGCTTTACCATCCAAGATAAACCCATGAACAGACTGAATGCATCTAACAGCCTCTTCCTCTTTAGCATAAGTGATATATCTGGAGTCATAGTCGTTTACAATCAGAAAGAAATCCAGTCATGCTAAAAGAGAAATGTGGTTGATTAACACTGGTAATAACAAAACTTACACACTGCATGTGTTGTTAGGGAACTGTTGGATGAGACCTGTTGCTGTCCGAGACATGGAAACCTTTAAAACCTTTCCATACTGACCAAAATATTCTTTACGCTGGAGAATCTGAAGAAAGAAAAAAAAAAAGAAATCTTCCCATCACTAAGCAGACCACTATGATGTAATTACAAGGTTTAGAGGGACATATCCCGTACATCTTCATCTGCTAGATTAAGAGGCAATCCAACAATGTAAACAAGATTTCTTTGAACCACTCGGACACTGGTTAGTTGCTTTCTCCCTTCAGAAGGTTTCAACTTTGACTTTTGTGTCTTTTTGCGCTCCATGTTGCCTTCAGGGTTCAGTCTGAGAACAGGGAAATAAATTAAAATAAAACATTAGCACACCAAAACTGAGATACCAACATAAAACAAAAGTTAAAACCGCCAAAATGATCACATATCAGGAGTATATCCAACCTCTCGCGATCAACAGTCATCCCAACAATCTTTTCTTTGTCATATGGAGTGCGGCAAGCTGGACAACGCCCGTCTGTTTGATCTTTCTCGGCCATGTCCATTATGTGATGCCAGCACCAAACACAAATCTGTAAGATTGGTGGAAAATACATTTCAGATCAGAAAACTATCCGCAGAACAAAAGAAAATACTCTCTGAGACCAATACAACAAGTGTTACAAAACAGCGCAGCGCATGGTTTCTATCATAACTGTCATCTAGTTTGTATGTTTTTTAAATATACACCCAATTGTTAATCCTGATCATGAAAATAAGGAAAAGCGCTGCAGAGACACTCAACTACGCAAGCAGTTTTTCCGATATCACAATCAGTTTTACACAAGGCATCGACATGTAAATCAGAGAGGGTGCCTAGACCTGATAGCCACATTTGCAAGGCTTCAACTGCTGGTCAGTAAGATCCATCTCCTCCGCACACAATGGGCAAGTCTTCTCACCGTAGTCACTCATTGTTTCCTGAATAAGACAGGGATAAAAAGAAAGCAAATGAGATATATACAAGGACAAAAACTGAAAATCATGGCCAATCGAAAGAGAAAAACACATGCAAAGGCAACCATACTGAAATCTCTATCACCAGACCAAGACTAATAAACTTTAGTACTTCCGAAACTGGCATTTATCTACTGTAGGACCTATACTAAATTCGAATTAAGATAATAAACTGGCAATTTCCAATACTAAAAGAAAGATTGGAAATTTAACTAATCATAGTTCCCGATCAAGAACTCAATCGTTCATTTCACTAATCTCATCGATATTTTTCGGTGGAAAATCTTGGAATTGCTCTAAAGGCTCAGACTTTCAGATCGATATCAGGAATCTAAGATTCAGAAAAAAAAACCCAAAATGCATCAAATGGTGAAGAGCTTCTCCGTAATTAATCAGTGCATGCGATGCGACGGTTCAACAACCGAATCGTCAACGGAAAGACAATCGAAAAACACACCGTCGACAATCAATATCCACACAGAACAAAAAAAAAAAAATCCAGTTCAAAATCTCCAATCTTTAAAAAATTCGGAATCAGTAAATTGGAACTAAACGAGAAAAAAACAATCAGAGCAGAGTCAGAATTAGGGTTTTTGAGATTGGGCAACTCAAAATCCGGAGATGAGGATCAGGAAGAGGTTATTAGACATACGAATGAGGGAAAGATCGATCGGGATTGGAGATGGAAAGATTGAGATTCGGAGAAAGGGAAGCTCGTGTGCGAGAAGTGGAGATTGCGAGAGAGAGGGAGAGAGAGAGAGAGAGAGAGAGAGAGAGAGAGAACGGATGGCTGAGATTTTGGCCGCTGGCTTTTTTTTTTTTAACCCTTAATCTCTCTTGCCAGATCCGCGTTGCTGTCTTGTTTAAATAATAATACGAAGAGATATAGATATACCCCTTTGATTCTAAGTTTATTACGATTTTGCCACTTTACCGGTTCGATCAGTTCGGTTGAAGTTCTAGATTTGTTTTTTTTTTTTTTGGGTGGTTGATGTTAACCGAATAGTTTTCTTCTTTTGTTTTGGATACTAGGAGGATAATCACCATGTAACAAGACGATCGTGAAACTGCCTTTTGCTTGGCCTCTTTCCACAGCCAGTGTTGGTTCCTTTTGTTTTTCGTTTCCTTATGTTCTTCCTTTGTGCATAGTAATAACTCTATCTAGATCTGTTTTGGGTAGGATCAGTTTGACCAAGGTGAAAAGCAGCACAACCGTCTTTCGCTTTGTCGTACTCAGATCATATTGGATTTCTTCAATTTTCCTCATATTTTCATTAGTATATCTTTAATTTCACATTCCTAATGCCGGTTTCTCTTCCAATCTGGTTGAAATCGCTTTTCAATATGTTTCCGTCTCGTTGGCCATTTTCTGTCAAGGATGTTGCTATATGAGTCATGCGTTCGTCCCGCAGGGTGGGTGTGGGGTTTTCGGCAACAAACCCGTAGTCGAATTTGTCTATGTTTCTGGTTTCGCCGGGGTTGTCGAAACAACGACGGAATTAGTATACTCATGATGTGTATTCGTATGTCTCTGTTCAATACAACATTAATTGTTAGTAATTCCTTTAAGCTGTTATAGGAAGCATCGTTAGTAATGTCTAGTCGGAGTGTAATTTCTCTCAGCTACCTCAGTGGTTTTCCAACGTTTTTTGTCGGTTATTTGTCCATTCTAATTTGTATTGTTAGTTTTGGAGTAGTTTACGGTGGTCATCATGATTTTATAGTGGTTTGTCGATGTTTGTAACAAATATTAACAGATTTGTTGTGGACGGGACGAAGAGTCCACCAAAAACCACCATGGAGTCAATACGCTAACAGTGCCGTCCCGTATATTTATGTGGCTTAAAGCATACAAAAAATGTGGTCTTAATAGAAATTGCTTTTGTAACCAAAAAATAAAAAATAAGGCATTCAAAAGTACTGATCCAGGGATGTGAGTGCCAACTTTCGATATTTTACCATCTCAGCTACACAAGACATTCTATAATGTGGTCCATTTATTTTTCTTATTAATGTGTGGCCTAAAGCACACACTTCGTATGCTTTAAAGAAGGGACGGGCCTGACGCTAAGAAAGGTTTCGTTACCAAAGAATGTGAAAACTTTATTTCAAATGGAAGAAACTAAAGTCGACGATGGTTAAAGTGACTTTGATACGGAAGCATTGGTATCAGATTGTCCAAGTTTCAGAATTGTGGCCAGAAACATCGGACTTTGTCATGTGATGTGCAATTTGGAGGTTCGGCCAAGAGATGCTACTCACGCACACAATTCGCATCAGAGAAATATCAAATTAAGAAAAGAAAAAAATACGGATTTCATAATTTGTTAGCGAGTAAGACTTGCCTACGGAAAGTATTGTCTAATTCACTTTTTTGTTGTATTTTTCTCAATATATGGAACATATATCAGCTTATGTAATAACTTGTATTCCGAACGTTCCGTCGACTTTGTAATCTATATTGGAAATTAATGAAAAAAAATTTTGAAAGAAAAAGAAACTGATAAAGTAAAAAATCATGCGAAAATTATGAAAAAAATGAGATTGAAATTCGCGCCTTGAATATGTCATTTTTGAGTAGTGACGATATTTTTCTTTAAGAAAAAAAAAGTTTCAGAAAATATTATTAAAATTATGATTTTTCAGAAATTACATTTGGGCGTTTTAAATCAAATTAGAAATAATTAAGAGAAATATGAAGAATTTGTTAGTTTGGAGGGCTAAGGTTGTGGTTAAGGAAACACAAAGGCAGGGCGATCTAATAAAAATAGTGGCTTGAAAAAAGAAAAAAAAAAACCTTTTAAATTCAGTACTCAAATTTTAAATAATGCTAATTTTAAAATATACTGTATGTAATTTTGTATTAAAATATATTTAAACAAAAATTTAGTAAAAAAAACAAATTTGGTGGCCCTAAAATTATAACTACTATCATAAAACGAAAGATCCTAAAAACTGTAAAAAAAGGTAGTGATCTTAAGTCGTCGCCTAGACCACCAGTTCTCTAGGCTAGACCTGCAAAAAGGTGAAATGTCACTTGTAGAAATGAATAGTGTGCATGGGGGTGACTAAGAGATTTACCTCATTTTGCTTGATCTCCCTTCTCTAAACTAGTCCTTAATTACTCAAGGAAAAAGAGGTTTCATGCATTTTCTTTCCACTGGAAAAGCTGTGAAGCTCTGATGCCGACGAGTTTCTGGTAAGTTTTTTCCCTACTTTAATCGTAGACTATAACTTTTATGGCATGACAATCAAGGATAGGATGTGGATTGGATTGGAAGTCTTGATCAGCTTTCGCCAACCACACTTGCCTTGACTTATTCAAACTTCGTGCGCATGGTGATCATTTTTTACTTCGACTTTATAACGTTGACTGTAATGACGTAGATTAGAGAAAACCGAAGGTTAACTCTCATGTCAACTCCTAAACCAAGTCAACGTTATTCACCTATTTTCTTGTGAGTTTTTCGATAACCCTTGTTTACCTCCTTATCTAATTGAGACGACCGCCTGAATTAGAATTAAAATTATCGATTAGTGTATTTTTTGTGTTGGTAAACTCATTTGTATTAATTATAAGAAGAGAACCTTCAAAAGATACATATATTCCAATTAAGGGTGGATTAAAAAAAATTTGTATTACAAATCTGCATATGAATAAAGACAAACTCACATCGGATAGAAACGAAAACCCACAAAGAGGTAAAAAGTAACTCAGTTATTCATTGGTATTAAATTATCATTTGTTGGACGACAAAAAAAAAAAAAATATATATAAAT
>PKMM01049127.1:1769601-1797160 GCA_002933915.1 Eutrema heterophyllum | reverse complement strand
ATTAATATAGAAGAAATATTACATATCATTAAAAATAAATATTACACAACAACAATATTACATTAAGCAAATTTCATACAAAATAAAATAACACAAGAAAATAAAATTACATGAACACATAAATATTACACAAAAAGTACAATAATATTAATATTCTTGTAGATTTGATCTTGAATCTCCAAGATCACCAAAGTATTGTCCATAGTAATTTGGTGTAACCAAAAGTTATTGTTCTTGTTCTTGTGCTTGAGTTTTTTTGTATGATTCTTGCTTGTTCATATCGAATAAACTCACGGGTATTACTATCAATGATAGTTTCTAAATTTGTTAACAATATTCTATCTTCCTCTTGCATTTCTTTTAAGGCTAATTTTTTTGCTTGATTTTGCAAACGTAATTGAGCCATCTCATAACTCTTACCTCTAGTTGTTGCATTTTCTTTTAATAAATCAAGGATTTGGTTATTTGATGAAACCAAAGTGTCAAGAGATGAGTTATTACCTTCAGCAATCTTCCTCTTAAGTTTTGCCTTCTTCGATCCAATGGGTCGTTGTGATGAATTTGATCCACCATCATCACTACTTAAGTTGATTGAAAATGAAGACAATCCTGGAGATTGTGATGTTGGAGAACCGACAATATCACTTTCGGTATTAGGAATATCTTAAATATTGATGTTGACATTGTCGGTAAACAACGTGGATTTATTGGAATGTTGGGTAGTCTAGATTGTATGCACTGGAAGTGAAAGAATTGTCCAACCGCATGGGCAGGACAATTTGCAGGTCGTAGCGGATCACCCATAATCATTCTGGAAGCAGTCACATATTACGTTTTATGGATATGGCATGCCTATTTTGGTATGTCTGGTGGCAGCAACAACGACATTAATGTTTTGAAGTCATCTGATTTATTTTCAAAGCTTGCCCAAGGTACCGCTCCTCAGCTAATTATATTATTCATGGCAAAGAATATAACATGAGTTATTATCTAGCTGATAGTATTTATCCAAAATGGTCAACGATTGTTCAAAGTATAAGCAATCCCCAAGGTCCAAAGAATAAATTGTTTGCAGCAAGACAAGAATCATGTCGGAAAGATGTTGAACGTGCATTTGAAGTTCTACAATTCAAGTTCGCTATCATAGCAGGATCATCACGTTATTGGAAGAAAGATGTATTACATGATAGATATCATGACATCATGCATTATAATGCATACCATAATAATTGAAGATGAATGTGATATCAATGCACCAATTAGATATACAAGATCAACGCCAGAAATAACAATTGAAATGACAATAAATGAAAATGCTCGATTTCAAATTTGAAATTTTTTAGTTTTATCTCATACTTCAAAAATAAAAAGAAATCTCTTGGAGATGCTCTAAATAGAGTATTTATAGTAAGAAAACAAGCAAGTGGTTAGTAAGTGCGAGTTTGAACTTTGAAGGCAGTTTTGATGATAAAAGAGTACTATAGTATATAATTTTTTTTTCTTGACACAAACACATTTTGTTCATCGATTAAACAATATATTTTCTGTATTGTTGAACTAATAAGGAACAGAAGTGTCAATAGTATAGAATTATATATTTCGATTTGATAGAGATTGTGACATTTTGACGTCCACTAGATTTAGTTGGGTAAATGTTTTTTTTTTTTTTTGGTCATCTAATCTTTATTTATATAAAATTCAAATTACATAAGGTACATAAAATATAAGAATTACAATACAATAAAACAACGAAAGTGAATGTGACGAATCTTTTCTTCGACAAATTTTGCTTGCAATTTGAGTATCCACTCTTTTCTTTCTTTTAATCGCATTCAATCTGATGCGATTTTGATCTCTGGCTATTGTCCATCATTTTCCTTGTTGTATTACGTTGATCCATTCCCAATTAAAAGCTAAAGATGTTCTTCGAACAAAAACCCAATTTACTGATTCGTTTGATAGAAAAAGATAGGGATTGCCAATTTTTAACGATTGTACGAATGTCGCTATACAACAAGGAGGGTTTCACTCCAAACCACCGTTTCCTCCATGGCGGTTTCCATGGTGTTTGTTTCCATAAAAAATGCCATATCTAGCAAAATAAAATCTCAAAAAAAAATCGTCATAGAGTCATCAGATCCACAAGATTCTTCCGTTGATATTGAAATCCATCTTCTACCTCTGACCCTTAAGATCTCGACATCATATTTCAATGGCCAGAAGTGACAGAACATCATCATCTCATCTTGTAAGCTCTCCGTCGGAGTATCTTCCATTAATAAAATGAAGATAAAGAACGGATTACGATACATCTTAACTAGTTTTGGGATAATCCCTAAAACTCTTTTCAAAAACCTCTGTGATTGGTCATCGATCGTGGACATGTTGACCACGTCGGAGATAACTGATGCGTGATCGATGTAGTCAATGCAAAATTTCACATCGACCACCGCTTTAACAATCCCGATTCGAGATCGGAAGAGATCTGAAGTCAACCACTGACGAATCGACGCACAATGTGTTTCGAAAATCATCGTTGGTTTGAGAAGCACTAAAATTATAATTGTTGTTTTTACCAGGGAGATGAATACTTGATTCCGGTGAGAGTACAATTAATCGTCGATGAAGAGAAGCCCTTGGTGACAATGATTTGCGGTTTAGAGCCCCCATCGCTCTCTCGATCTTCGCCTTCATGTTGTTTCACTTTGCTGGATGAAGAGCAAAACCTTGGAAGTTGATTTTTACAGCACAAAATCTCCGTTGAGATATCGAAAATGTTGAGAAGAAGAGATCGCCATTCCGATTGCCTGAGAGAGAGAGAAGCTTCAGTTTTTTCAAAATAATTCAGTCTTATTTGGTTATTTTAATGATGATTGTTGGATAAATGCTATATGACATTTTTCTCAAGTCAGAACCAAAATGTTGATTAAACTAATAAAAATAATTTCAACGTTTGTGAGAAAATTTGAAATTTTCGTCATGGAAAACTTTGGTTATAAATTAGTTATTTGCTTTCTCTTTTGAGTCTAAGAACATCGCACAAAAATGTAAGTAGATTTTTGTCTCACAATAATATGCTTTCTCTATTATCATGCTGCCCAACATATTGGAGAAAGTTTGTCTTTCTAATAATTTCTCAAAAAAAAAAACCCTGCAAATAAACTGGTAATGAATTAGAACACGTGATGAAGATATATAATCATATATATGAATTTAGGTGAGCTCTCTCCAGTTTTGTGACACGTCACCATTACAAAACATGCCACATGTCCTTGTAAAAATTATTTATTGTTTTTCTTTCGCCAAAATTATTCACATTATGTCTTTTACGTTTCCGAGATTGTTTAGCTCCTCCTACGGCTTTATCTTCCATCGTCAACCTTTTTAACAACTCCAACAGTTTTCCATGACATTGATCTTTGGGCATTACCAATAGTTTTGTCCTATTTTAGGTTTCTTACTCCAACAGTTTTCCATGACATGAAATTTCGAGGGCTTTTAGACTCTCGATCGATAAATAGAAGCACCAATAGATCATTGGGGGTAAGCCCCAGAGCTAACGGTCGCTCTCTACAAGGGGCTTCTGGGAGTTTTAATTGCGGTTTTAGACACGGAGGCGAATGAATTGACGAAGAAGGAACTGAGACGGATGAAGATGGATGATGCAACAGAAATTGGGAAGCATAAATCGAATGGGCTTAATTTAATTGAGATGGGTAGTAATCGGCTATTAGCACTCTCCCAACCCCAGGTAGATATCAAAGGCGTAACTTGATTATCTAACCCAAAAACTGCATTTCTATGTTGGTTTTGGTTCTGCTTATGATACTGTTTCTTCATGTTGTTACTCCGTGAAAGGACTTGCGTGACAATGGTTTTGGTTTACAATAATCCACTTTAGCTTCTTCTAATTATTCTTCAATTTGAGGAATGTCTTTGTATGTTAGTTTACTTTCTTTTATCTCTTTTTGATCTACCATTTTAATTAGCTATTGTGTATGTTAATGTGTGTTATGCAGAACACAATAACCCGATCAAAAGTGACTCGGCAAGTATGGACGTTTCAGTTTCTTACGGTTTGTTTGATTGGATCTTTGGGGATTGTGCTTTACTGCGTCATTGGCTTATATCAAAAATGAGATCCTGATTACTTTTGCGCTTTAGATCCATTCCAATTGAGAGTTTTACTTTATCTTAAAGTCCTTTGTAAATGCTCGCCTCAATATTTTTTAATGTCGGAGTTTTAAAGAAGCTATAAGTGACTCACTTGAATTTCTGGTTCTTGATGAGGACTGGTGTATGTTTCCCTTCATACTTGGGATATCGTGTTTCAATGGTTTCATAATAGTAGCTTTGTTCATGTTTTGCTAATTAACTAAATAATCAAGTAACCACTATTTTAAGTGGAAGTTGCCCCTGATTTGATTTTCTTGGAAAATCATGGAAATAGATGTTGAATGTAAGCCTCTTTCGTTTGACCATTCAATCACTTTTAGAAGTTATATTAATTATATTGTGTTTATCAATATTAATTTCTCTCATTGAGGAGATGTTCTTTTGTCATGTGGGTATGAAGATAATCTAAGGTCGGTAACTTCAAAAATCCCAAGATGTTTCCAATGCTTTCTTTTGTCTGATACGGTGCTACTACGAGGTAATACTATTATATTCAAATTTCGTATCTTGCAGTCGCGTCTAGGTTAGAAACAGTCATGATGAAGATACTTTTGGGTTGGATTGGATAAATTTTTGATTCACTCGACTCCCGGTCTCAGGAGTAGATATATAGTTTTGGAAGGACTGTTTCTAATTAACGACTACAAATATAGCGATTGCATCACACATCCATTTATGTTCTTTCCGGTCACAACAAATTGTAAATTGGATTTTTACATGCAAAATGGTTAATTGGATTTAAAAAGTAATTGGTGTGATTTCCAGAATTCTTCATGTTTGGTAATTTTACATTTGTAATCCTTCTACTGTATATAGTGATTATGTCTACATATGCTTAAAGCTAACATTCTTTGCATTTTTACTATTATTCAATATGCTCTATTTACATGTATATATCAACTAAGAAAATAAAATACCAAATAAATACATATATTAGAAAGATAACCCGCGCTTAGCGCGGATATTAGCCTAGTACTATTAAATATGAGGCTGCCCAAAACGACAAGGTAAAGGAATATGGCTCCGACCAAGGCATACATTATTATTAACGAAACGACAAGATCACCATCATCATGCATGGTCAAGCGATCGACTAACAAATTTATTTTGTGATAATATTTAACTAGAGGCTTTCTATTTCTCCTATAATAAGAGAAGAAGCTCTTGCATATATATATTATTGTTAGTCCTAAGTATTGTTGTAATCCGAAGAATATGATTTTGTTTAATTGTAACTAAATATATACATGGATTAATACGTTCTAAAGATAATTGTCTCCGGAAACAAATACATAATATCTGTAACCACAAGATCTTTGTTGTAAATCTGATAGGTTTTTAATTAAGAAAGAAAAAGAAAAATACTAGTGAAGCAAATCCCATAAGATATAATTTTAAGGAAAAGAGGGGAAAAAAACGTAAAAAGGCAATATATATAACCAAAAAATATGATTTTTTTTGGGTTATATAACACTTCTCTCCACTTTTCTTTGACGAGTGTTTGTATATTAAAGTCCTAAGTATTGTTGTAATCCGAAGAATATGATTTTGTTTAATTGTAACTAAATTTTTTTTTTTTTTGGTTTAAATTTTTAACTAAATATATATATATATATATGGATTAATACTTTCTAAAGATAATTGTCTCCGGAAACAAATACATAATATCCGTAACCACAAGATCTTTGTTGTAAATCTGATAGGTCTTTAAGTAAGAAAGAAAAAGAAAAATACTAGTGAAGCAAATCCCATAAGATATAATTTTAAGGGAAAAAAGAAAAAAAAAACGTAAAAAGGCAATATATATATAACCAAAAAAAAAAAAAGACTATTAGATCGATGGCTAAAAGCTAATTTATATGGAAGCATCTAACGAATTTTAGATATGAGAAATATTTGAACACTCAATTGAGAATTTGACATTCTGAGGTTGGTGCTTGAAGAGCTTAAAAATCTCGTCATCGTTCTCGTCGAGCCAGATCCAGTAGCGAAGAGCTTAAAATGTCACTTGTGGCCTTGATGTCTATGGGATTTTTAACGTGCGCTTTCTTATACGCGACTTGTTATCCCTTGAGAGATCCAGATCGAATTCTCCCGATGGTTGTCTCCTTAAATTTGTCCTTCCTTTGCCTCTTCTTCACCTTTCTGTTCGCAGATATTTATTTCCATCATGAACGTAAGAGGCCGAGCAGATATTTATCAAAAAGAAAAAGAAAGAAGATGAGAAGATTCATGAGCCAACTTTCGGAGAAGATGGAGGATTCAAGGAAAGACAAAGATGACGAAGAAGAAGAAGGTTGCCCTATCTGCCTCGAAGATCTCAACTTAGGTTTTGGTTATATTAGGCTAAGAGATTGCATGCACAAATTCCACCTTCATTGCATCGATACATGGCTTTGCAATTGTGCACCTTGTCCTATATGCCGNATCAGTTTCCACTTCATCACTTCGGTCTTGCTCCACATTACCTCTTCTTTCAAGTCATAAATCACATCTTTTAGACCTTCAATCTCTGATTTCACCTTGTCCAATTCAGTCTCAATGTTACCGACTATCGGCAAAGCATCTTCAAGCTCTTCACGCATCGATTCTTCGACCCATTTAAAAAGATGATCCTTGTAATAGTACAACAAGAACAACAACAACAAAAATCAGATTTCTCAAAGAACAAGTAAAATTGAGAACAAAAATTAAGGAAGTGCTTACATCTAACTTTGTTACACAACGGTAAAAAGGACGACCAGGATTCTCCTGTGTCTTCGACGTATACAAATTAACATCATTACCACAATTACACTTTGATGGAAACCCACGTTCGTGTTTTGTTCCTTTTGGTTTCAGAAACATTTTTTGTGAATTTGAGTTCATCTTGGTAATCTACTGAGGACAATCGATTGATCGAGATAGAGTAGAAGGAAGAAGAATTGATTTCCAGAGAGCTCGACGAAGGAGAAGATAAATGAGAGAGATGTGAGAAATTAGGGATTTGAGAAGAAGAATTGGGGATTTTGGCTGTTTAAGCTCAACGAAAGAGAAGATCAAAAACTCAGTCGTTTAACACAAACGGCAACACAAACGGCCTAATAAACGGAATTCACAGTTGACTAATTTTATATCTAATTTTGTGCAGTCAACACAAGTTCATAACTTAATTGGCTCAGACAAAAGGTTGTATTTAAATTGGCGCAAAACGTAAAGATCAGGTTTAAAATGACCGTTTTCCCGAATAAAATTAGGTTTCCATCAGATAAATTTTGTAAAATACACAAATTTAATAGTTTAAATATTAAAAAGAAAGTGATTAATAGTTTGAGTATTAAAAACAAAACGGATAATAAATCTGTGAATTTTTTGGAGAACCAAAATAGTGTGTGTTTTTTTCTTCCAAATTTTATATAGTTGATATATATTTAAGGTTTTTTCCCGTTATTTAACAAAAACTGAATAAATAAATAAATAAATAAAACTTTACCGGAAAATAAAATATTAGGAAAAAAAAACAATGGCAGAGAAGATAGAAAACTGTAAAGAGGACGTTGGGAGGAAGACCGTTGACGAAGTCAACATCTAACAACAACCGTCGATTTGAGGCGGCTCTAATCTCATCCACACGATCTTCCCATCTCTCTGTGTTCTTCTCCATCTTCTCCCTTCTTCTTCCTCGCAATTACCGCGAAAACTCATCTCCCCATTTCAGTCTCTCAGCTGACTACTGTATATATTATATAAACGATACAAGAAGACTTATAGATTCACTAAACCTCAAAGCAACAACAAGTGAAGAAGCTTGACTTGATCTTCACACGTTCATCGATTCAGAAAGAGAGAGAGAGAGATATGAACGCCGGCGGCCAATTCACGGATTTTCCGGCGGTGCAGACGCACGGAGGACAGTTCATAAGTTACGATATCTTCGGTAGTCTGTTCGAGATCACATCCAAGTATCGTCCTCCGATTATACCAATCGGTCGAGGCGCTTACGGAATCGTTTGGTATGTTCGCTGAGTTTTTGTTTTCTTCCCCTTTTTGTTCTTATTTCTGGAGATCGGAGTTTTTGATTTTCTCTCTCTTTTGCTATTGGATTCGTGAAGCTCTGTGTTGGATTCGGAGACGAACGAGCTCGTGGCGATGAAGAAGATAGCGAACGCCTTTGATAATCACATGGACGCTAAGCGTACACTTCGCGAGATCAAGCTTCTTCGTCATCTGGATCATGAAAACGTTAGTATTTTCCGAAACTATCTGCAGAAATTAGATGAACAAATCATGATTAGGGTTTTTATATTTTTGATTTGGTGTTTTCAACAGATTATAGCTATAAGAGATGTGGTTCCTCCACCACTACGAAGACAGTTCAGTGATGTTTATATTGCAACTGAGTTAATGGACACTGATCTTCATCAAATCATCAGATCCAACCAGAGTTTGTCAGAGGAACATTGTCAGGTAAAAACTGTTCTTGGTTTCAGGATTAATATTAGTTTCGAAGTTTGAAGAAACTGACATGAATCTTCTTGATTTGTCTTTTTGTCATGAAACAGTACTTCCTATACCAACTTCTTCGAGGGCTCAAGTACATCCACTCGGCTAACGTTATTCATAGGGATCTAAAGCCGAGCAATCTTCTGCTGAACGCAAATTGCGATTTAAAGATCTGCGATTTCGGTCTTGCTAGACCGACTTCAGAGAACGAGTTTATGACGGAGTATGTTGTCACGAGATGGTATAGAGCGCCCGAGCTTCTGTTGAACTCCTCAGACTACACAGCTGCTATAGATGTTTGGTCTGTTGGTTGTATCTTTATGGAGCTCATGAACAGAAAGCCTTTGTTCCCCGGCAAAGACCATGTCCATCAAATGCGCTTATTGACAGAGGTAAAAATATTAGAAAACAAAATCTACTTTTAGCATGGATTCAAGATTCCGCCTTTTCATAATATGTGATGAATGTGTGTGAATCTTGCAGTTGCTTGGCACGCCGACGGAATCTGATCTCGGGTTTACTCACAACGAGGACGCGAAAAGATACATCAGGCAGCTTCCCAACTTCCCTCGCCAGCCGCTAGCAAAACTTTTCTCTCATGTTAACCCATTGGCCATAGATTTAGTTGACAGAATGTTGACGTTTGATCCCAACAGAAGAATCACTGGTAAGTGTTATAAATATGTATTACATGTTCTCTGTTGGTTTCTTATCATAATCATGGTTTGATTCAAAACTAAAAAAACACCTTCCCTTTTTTGTTGTGTGTGCAGTTGAAGAAGCTCTAAATCACCAGTACCTTGCCAAATTGCACGACCCAAACGATGAGCCAATCTGTCAAAAGCCATTCTCTTTCGAGTTCGAACAACAGCATCTAGATGAAGAACAGATAAAAGAGATGATCTACAAGGAAGCCATATCACTCAATCCAACATATGCCTAGAAGAGCAGCAACCCCGTGAATGCCCGGTATTACCCAAATATCCATCCGAATCGCTGCTTGGTATCTTTGCCTGTTCTTTTATTCATGTACTTCTACGTATGTAATCTTGTAATCCTATTTGTTTGTTCATGTTTTATTACTGCTAGTGATTGAATGTAGCTCTTATGTAAAGTACTCCAGCTATAAAAGCATTTCTTCAATTTTTTTACTTCACATACTTGAGTCTTTTCTAGTAAACAAACAGAAGAAAGAATTTTTTTTTGTAATGTACTCATCTAGTCAGGAGTTTCCTGATTCTAAAAAGTAGTGGGAGCCATTACAGAGCTAGAACCAGAGTCAAAACTTGTCGCATAATTAAATGAATTGCAAGATAATTTTTGTGGGCTTGGCTCTAGGTAACTACTTGCATTATTGGAGTACATATGGTCAAATCATTGGCAATAATTTGGCAAATGGGTCTTTCTTTAGTAATATCCTTTACCGGATAATTTAGAGTTGACTTATTAAAAGTTGATTGGACAAAAATGTTTGTCTTCACACAGGCTGTTCGAAGACATTGATGGCTCAACTCACATCAAAGGAAACGCTTTGTGTTTCTATACTTTCTTAACGTTTCTTGTTGGAAGCTGCTGCTCGTGGAGAATAAAATATCATTGCTTATATATCTTTCAGAATTTCAGGCCATTGTTGACCCCAAAAAAGGTTAAAGATCTCTACTTGATTTTGAGACATGGCTGGTTCAGTTTCCGGCGATGCAGAAACACCAATGCCAGAAGAATCAAGCGCCAAACGCCGTGGTGGCGGTTGGATCACCTTTCCGTTTATGATAGGTGAGAGATTCTGTTTCTCTGTTTTCATCTTACTCATAACCACTAGAGCTTAGAAAAAGAAATTGAAGCTTATCTATCTTTCTATGGTGCAGCTACGTTGTTAGGCCTAACAATAGCTGCGTGGGGTTGGTTACTTAACTTGATCGTCTACCTGATTGAGGAATTCAACGTGAAGAGCATCGCGGCAGCTCAGATTTCCAACATTGTTAGTGGTTGTATCTGTATGGTTCCAGCCATTGGAGCCATTGCTTCTGACTCTTTCTTTGGAACCATCCCTGTCATCTCAGTTTCAGCTTTCATTTCTCTTATGGTAAAGTAAAAAAAGACCCTGCTCTCAATTGTTTTCATTGATCCTCTCTGAAACCGAAACTCACCCGCTTCTACTCCTTGATCAGGGCGTAGCTCTGTTGACTCTAACCGCTGCACTTGACTCTTTAAGACCCAAACCCTGCGAAATAGCTTCAAGCCTATGCCAGTCACCTTCAAAGATCCAGCTCGGCGTCCTTTACACGGCCATAACTCTAGCCTCTATAGGAACAGGTGGAACACGGTTCACTTTAGCAACCGCTGGTGCGAACCAGTACGAAAAAACTAAAGATCAAGGCAGCTTTTTCAACTGGTTTTTCTTCACAACGTATCTCGCCGGAGCTATAAGTGCAACCGCCATTGTCTACTCTGAAGACAACGTAAGCTGGACCTTCGGGTTTGGTCTGTGCGTCGCCGCTAATCTCTTCAGCTTTTTGGTTTTCATCTTGGGGAAAAGATTCTACAAGCATGACAAGCCCTTAGGAAGTCCCTTCACCAGTCTACTTTGCGTCATCGTCGCTGCGGTACTCAAAAGAAAAGCTGTGGTTTCCACCAACGAAAAAGACTACCACAATGAATCAACAGCAATTCCCACAGAGAGTTTGAGGTAGAAAACCAGCTTGAGAACCGCAGTTTCATAGTAGCATTGAGAGGCCATTCTAATGACTTTTCTCAAACACGCAGGTTCTTTAACCGTGCAGCGATGAAGCAAGGAGACGAAGTTAAACCAGACGGCACAATTCGCAATCCATGGAGACTATGCAGCGTTCAGCAAGTGGAAGATTTCAAAGCAGTCATAAGAATCATCCCTCTTGCGTTAGCCACAATATTCTTGAGCACTCCAATCGCGACACAGCTAAGCTTAACAGTTCTTCAAGGTCTGGTGATGGACCGGAGGCTTGGTCCTAACTTCAAAATCCCTGCAGGCTCTCTCCAAGTCATAACACTTCTCTCCACTTGCCTATTTATCATAGTCAACGATCGGTTTCTCTACCCATTTTACCAAAAGCTAACGGGAAAGTTCCTCATGCCGCTCCAACGAGTCGGGATAGGTCATGTTTTCAACATTCTAAGCATGGCCGTGACTGCCATTGTCGAAGCAAAGCGATTGAAGATAGTAGAGAACGGTCATTTTCTCGAGTCATCCTCTATCGCTGACATGTCAGTCTTATGGCTATTTCCTCCTCTAGTCATAGTTGGAATCGGTAAGGAATTGATTTTCAAACAAATCTATCAATTTGAATAAAGATCAAAATGATCATGTTCTTGGATTTTGTCTTTTGCTTGCAGGAGAGGCCTTCCATTTCCCAGGGAATGTAGCTCTTTGCTATCAAGAATTCCCGGAGTCTATGAGGAGCACAGCGACATCGATTACTTCGGTGGTGATTGGGATTTGTTTCTACACGAGCACTGCTATAATCGATCTGATTCAGAGGACCACTGAGTGGTTACCAGATGACATTAACCACGGAAGAGTTGACAATGTGTACTGGGTTTTAGTCATAGGAGGAGTCATAAATCTTGGCTATTTTCTTGTGTGTTCTTGGGTTTATAGATACAGAAACCTCAAGGATGATGATCATGAGCAAGATGTTGCTCTCTCTCACTCTACTACTTTGTCCTTATGATCTTATAAGCTACGAAAAACATGTTCTGTAGCCATTGAAAAGTTTTTTTCTCTTTTGTTTCTACTTCCTCAGAAAACTATTTCTCTCTGCAACAGTCTCAACTTTGATGATCATTAACAAAACATTAGCATCATTTAGCCCCCACAAATCACTCTCAAGATACCTTTTCAGATTCTCAGAATTGACATAAAAGGTAATTCGAAGTCTCAACTTTCAGATATGCTTGCTTATATTCAATATCATAATCCACAGCTTGCATGATAATGAAAAAGGCTTCATCACTTAAGATAGATCAATGAAAAAGGGGATGACTATGGTTAAAACCTCCTTCTCATACAACCCTAATTATTTCCCCCCAAACTATTTACTTCTTCGTTAAAGCCTCCAAACTTATAATTTTCAACTCTAAACCACCTAAACTATTTTACTCTGCTTAATTCCACCTCTCTAATCAAAATCATAAAACCAGACCCGTTTTTGAAAAAAACCCGACCCGTTTTGAAAAAAAAACCGGAGTTTAAGTAAACGAAAACACGTTAAATAAACAGTGATTGCCCATAATAAAAAACCCGATCCGACTTGAAAAAACCGACCTGTTTTTTAATAAAAAAAACGGAGTTTAAGTAAACGAAAACGCGTTTAATAAACAGTGATTTTCCATAATAAAAAACACGATCCGACTTGAAAAAACCCGACCCGTTTTTTGCAGTTGATTCGAATTTCTAGCGTTATTCTGGGGATGTTTGGTTCTCAGGTTTTGTGTTTGAAAAAACCCGACCCGTTATTGCCCATAATAAAAAAACCCAATCCGACTTGCCCATACCCCGACATGTCATCATCTGCTACACGGGTCAGGTTTTTTTCAAGTCGGATCGGGTTTTTTTATTATGCAATCACTGTTTATTAAACGCGTTTTCGTTTACTTAAACTCCGTGTTTAAAAAAAAAAAACGGATCGGGTTTTTTCAAATCAGATCAGGTTTTTTATTATGGACAATCACTGTTTATTAAACGCGTTTTCGTTTACTTAAACTCCGTTTTTTTTTAAAACCGGGTCGGGTTTTTTATTATGGCAATCACTGTTTATTAAACGCGTTTTCGTTTACTTAAACTCCGTTTTTTTTATAAAAAACGGGTCGGTTTTTTCAAGTCGGATCGAGTTTTTTATTATGGACAATCATTGTTTATTTAACGTGTTTTCGTTTACTTAAACTCCGTTTTTTTTTTCAAAACGGGTCAGGTTTTATTCAAAAACGGGTCTGGTTTTATGATTTTGATTAGAGAGATGGAATTAAACAGAGTAAAATAGTTTAGGTGGTTTAGAGTTGAAAATTATAAGTTTGGGGGTTTAATGAAGAAATAAATAGTTTGGGAGAAAATAATTAGGGTTGAATGAGCAGGGGTTTTAGGGGTTTTAGGCAGTCATCCCTATAATTAATTAATATTATAAATTTATAATAAACACGTTGGTTTATCGGTTTGAACCATTCGGGTTGAGAAGAAATAAAACCAAATAGTTAAGTATCGACTCTGGTTTGGTTTGAGTTCGGTTTGGTTTGGTTGGGTTCGGTTAAAATGCCCACCCCTCCTTCGCCATTTCTTTCTCCCTCTCAAGAACAATGCCCGTCAAATGGTACGTTTTGCTGATTTGCAGAAGAAAGAAAAAAAAAAAACTGAAGAATCAATCATTCATAACCTTCACTTCTTCATCAATTTCGGATTTTTCTTTCACTCGTTAATCTCTCTTGGGTTTTTCTAGGGTTTTGTATTGGCAACGTAATCAAGGATCGACAGGAAGCAGCCAAATCCTCAAAGAAGCTACACAGTGCGTAGAGAGCATCAATGGCGTCAAAGAAGGAAGATGGAAAGCCACTCTCAACTATTACAAACCCCTGGTACGAGGTTAGGCTCCGATGATTTCTCCTCCTAATTCTTCTTCGTCTTTGCGTCGGTTTAACCTTGAGATTCGGGGGAATTTCGAGCAGACCAGGCGAATCAAGCGGATTTCCCGCGTGATTTTCTAGGGATTTCGCTAGCGGATCAGCCGAGTAAGTACTATTTCACCATCAGGTCGCAGAGGATCGTCCTGGAAGCAGATTCGTCGATTCAATTGATAATGGAGAAGCTTCAGTCTTACAAATCCAAGGTCGCTCTTTACTTTGAAGGGTTTCAGTATCAACTTGGTGATTTTCGGCTGAGAGTTGGTAAAGTTGTTCCTACTCATTCCGAGAATGTTAGAGGAATAGTTATGGAGGTATGAAGCTAATTGCCTTTTATCTTAGTTGATGCTATTTACGATGTTAAAACAGATGATGAAGATTGAACAATGTTGATGCATTTAGAAAAGATGAAATCTTCAGATTGTTCTTGTTTCTTGTAATCTCAATCTTAACATTGTAATCAATCACCAAAAGGGTGTGGAGCTATTCGCATTTGGTGATGATCCTTGATGCTATTTACTATGTTTTAGATACATGATGGAGATTTTGAACAATGTTGCTGCATTTAGAAAAGATGAAATCCAGATTGTCTTGTTTCTTGTAATCTCAATTTAGAGTTTGGTGGGTTGTAACTAGTTTTTGTGTGTGTATCTATTCAGGTGGAGTATCTTCCTATATCATCAATGGAAAAGGCAAGAAGAGTGATGGAGGAGTTCTTGGAGATATGGCATGAAGCTCTGTCTAAAAGGTCGTTGCCGGGTAAGTTTGTCAACATAGAGCTTAACTTTGGGGAGTTTGGGCTTGCAGACAGCTACACTTCTCAGCACACCGCTGTTCGATACGCTCTCGTCATGGCTCACATGATTGCAACGGTTCAAGCTGTGAGAGGCTAAACGAAACACACAGCATTCCCATTGAGCTTCCTTTTTAGGTAAATTTCTGAGTTTTGCGGTTTATGGTTGTGAATCTTGAATCTACCGACCTTACCCAATAACTGGTCTTTATAATATTATTTTGGATGCACGTTGTGTAACTCATTCGTATATTGCTGATTAAAACAAATCCATGTTCTATGCTCTTAATGAAAAGGACAAATATAAAGAAACAAACGAAAGTTGAAACTGCAACAAATAACAATAATATAGAAGAGTCTCTCTTGGTTTGGTTTCTCTAAGTCCACAGTGCAGAACAATCGGTGGGCTTAAAAGAAACCAGCAAAGAAGAAGAATCATAACCAACCAAGAAATTGTTCTGTGCTCTGTTACCAAAAATAGCAAAATCAGCATCTACTGTAATCGAAGCACACATAATCATCAGACAAAAGACGTCTCCTCCCATATCCATAAACATATTGTACTTATCCAAGACAAGATCTGCATCGCCCGAGAAATGCATTGTGATCACCGGAAAGATATCTACGGTCTTTGATATGTAGCAAAGCATATCGCCCGAGTAAGTTACTGGATCTGCTTTCACAACGTTTTTAACTGCCTCCTTCACTTTGTTGCAGTAGCTATCTGGCAAGTACGTGTAAGTGGTTCTAGAGTCTATGAATATGTTCCCGTCTAAGGCGTGAAATGGTGTCCCCAATGTCTCAATGCGGGTCTCCCCAACGCTGACCGCGTCTAGTTTAGGTAATAGAAACCGGGTTGCTCCGTCTTCATAAACATAGGGGTTGATACAGTCCCATCTCCTGCCATGATAGCATTGCTTCCAAAATTGATTTTACTAGTTCATTTAACGGAAAAGCAGTAAGAGAAAAGACCTAGGAAGTCTTCACCCATCTGAGAGATGAGTGATGTCGATGCCCAACTTAGACCAACAACGCCCGAACCGGTTGGGCTGAACCCTGAGTTGTTGTTGCCACAACCAATCGTGGTTTCAGGCATCACGAAGGGTTGGCCTGAAGTGGATTTGATGGTGACTGTCTTGGTCGCATAGGTTCCTACGGAATAGCTTCCGTCTCCGTAGGTTTGATCATAAGGACAAGAATGGCCGTGACATCTCTTCTCTTTGTAGGTCGAGGATTTCGAAGGGTTGAATAGTGGATCGCGTTGGTCGTAGCAGTTAAGACAAGGCAAACATTGTGTCCATATGAGTTCACTTCCGGTGTCTATGACAGCTTCGATCTCGACAGGAGGAGTACCGATTTGTAGTTTCATAAGATAGTCGGAGGTATCAAAGATAGTGTCGCGTAAGGAGATGATCCGAGCTGAGTTTTAGAGAGTCGAGAAGAAGAGAAATTAGAGCGACGGTGGATTAAGTCGATGGTAAAGCCGCCGGGAGGTGATGATGAGGCAGTGACGGTGATAAAGAGAAAAGAAAGAACAATCATTGTGGCTGCAAGAGACATGATGATCGATCGAATAGTATTTTGGCTTTTGAGACACAAAGTTATGCAACGCTATTCATTCATGCACATGCATATATATACATAGATTTTGGACTTTTTGTCGTAATTGTTAATTGTCCTAATTTTGTTATTTCCATTACGGTCTTGTATTATTTCCATTGAAGAGATCTCCTCTCCAAAGGTATCAAGAATATGGTTGGAAATGGCAAATCCATCCATGTATGGTCTGATCCATGGCTGAATGATGAAGGTATGAGAGCTCCTTTTATTAAAAACTACCTCATCGATGTGAATCTAAGGGTGAAAGATTTGATAGATTTTCCAAATAGATCTTGGAAAAAAGAGGTTTTGGAAGACCTATTCTACCCGGCTGATGTGAGATTGATTTTTGCAATTAAGCCAGTGGTTTTCAAAGATGATTTTTCGGTTTGGTTACATAACAAAAATGGAGATTACTCTGTGAAATCAGGGTATTGGATGATTTCCCGTGAAAATTTGGTTGATGTGATTAGAGAAGCGGAAGCGTTGCCGTCTCTAAATGATCTTAAGAAATTAGTTTGGACTCTTCAAACTTCCCCAAAATTGAAAGCTTTTCTTTGGAGAGCTTTGAGCAATGCTTTGCCGGTGGTTGACTTAATTGAAAGAAGAGGAATGAAAATAGATTCACGTTGCCGGATTTGTGGAATGGAAGGTGAATCTATAAACTATGTCTTATTTACTTGCTCTTTTGCCAGACAAGTGTGGGCCTTATCCAATGTTCCTTCTCCTAATGACGGTTTTAATGAAGGCTCGGTCTATGATAATCTGTATTCCTTGATAATCATGGGAAAGAAAGGAGCAATTCCTTTGGAGACTCGAAGAATTTTTCCATGGATTCTTTGGTTTTTATGGAAAAACAGGAATAATTTCTTCTTTGAAGGAATAATTTCAGAGTCTCAGGTTCTAATGAGAAAGATTAAGGAAGAAGCTGAGTTCTGGTTTTTGGCACAAGAAGTCGACAAGGATGTCCAAGATGCAAGAAATTCTGGGGGATCTAAAACCAAAATCAGATGGAAATATCCTCCTCCTTCTTGGGTAAAATGCAATATTGGAGTCTCTTGGTGCAAACATAATTTATCTTGTGGTGGAGCTTGGGTTCTTCGAAATGGAGAAGGAGATGTTCTGTTGCACAGTCGAAGGGCTTTTTCTTTTCAAACATCTCTTGAGGATGCTAAACTTAGAGTGTTTCAATGGGTGATCGAAAGTATGGTTAGTCATAAAGTTAATCATATAATCTTTGGAATAGAAGCTGTGGAACTTGTAGGAGCAGTTCAAAGGCCTCAGAAGTGGCCTTCTTATCTTTATCAAGCATCTGAACTCTTGTTTTTGCTTGTGGAGATCAAAGAGTGGAAAGTGGAAGTAGAAAAAAAAACAGCAAATAGAGGAGCCTCTCTCATTGCTCTAAGTGTAACAAAGGATCTTCGGATGCAGTCGTATGTTGCAGTTGGATATCCCAGTTGGTTGGGACACTTATTCGAGAGTGAGAGATTCATTTCCTCTTCTTGTCGTTGCTGAACTTTGGTGTGATTGCATTTTTTTGGAAGGTATAGCTTTGATCTTGTTGTAATGTTTGCCTTAGCTGTTAGGCTTCTTTGAGTTTTTAGAAAGTAAGTGCGATCTAAAAAATTTTG
This sequence comes from Eutrema heterophyllum, assembly GCA_002933915.1. Classification (NCBI taxonomy): domain Eukaryota; kingdom Viridiplantae; phylum Streptophyta; class Magnoliopsida; order Brassicales; family Brassicaceae; genus Eutrema; species Eutrema heterophyllum. The sequence continues at coordinate 1,778,833 of PKMM01049127.1, read as the reverse complement.
TAAGATGCGCCTATATTAAGCTTGTGTCATCTGCCCTGTTTCTTGTATTAGGTGCAGTTTAAGCTCTTTTGTTTAAGAGTTGTTGTAATTGACTGAATTTTAATCAATTTCATAGACAAAAAAAAAAGTATTATTTCCATTGCGGTCTTCTAACTTTGAAAATTTTACATTTTGTTACTAATTTTTACTTTTGTCTTCGGGTTTTCCATTTTTTTTGTTTACTTTGCGTAAATGGAAATTAGGTCACTTTGTTATAGCGAAATGTATATTTATTACGATCTTGCAAACGTGAGAAATTTTCGGTTGCAAACAAAAAAAAAAATTTGAGAATATTAAGTGTTACTTTTATATTAGGGTTTTCCATTTTGTTTTAGTTGATCACTTTGTTATAGCGAAATGATATTTTCTTCGACTTTGTAATTTTAAGGAATTGCTGAATGCTGATGAACACAAAAGGATAATAAAAAGCACATCATTTATTTAGTGGTAGATTAGGACCCGCGGGTACACAAGTAAGAAAACCATTTAGACTCTGAAATTGATAACATGCGTAATTAAGATCCGTATAATTAGATTCTACATTAAAACCCACATTTAGTTATCCAGATTATCCATAACCCAAATCCCTCTAAATAAATGAGAGAGTTCCAAAAACAATTTGTTATCGGTTAATAATTTTTTTATAAAGAATCTGATGACCAAATTTCAGACATGTAAATTTAAACATGAATTGTTATATTAAAAATTTAAAACATAAATTTCCTAACACACGACAACAACTATTCTAGTGACAAAAATCCAGACATGTAAATTTTAAACCTGAATCATTACATTAAAACATAATTTTTTTAGAACACAATAACAAACTGTTCTTTTTATAATCTTAATATATAAAGCTGGATGTTTCAAACACGTGTCAATTCAATCGATCAGATTCTGACATGTGTAAAAATATTTATAAATAGATTTTAACACATAATATTAACAGTAAAATGAAAAATTTGTAATCGTTTCATAATCCTAAAAGGTAAAGTTATTAAACAAAAAAAGAAAAAAATCTTATTATAAAAAGCTGAATGTTTCAAAGTTACTAATTCATATGATCGTGACACGTGTCAAGTCAATCGATCAAATTATGACATATGTAAAAACAAATTCAAATATATTTTAACACATAATTCATGTAATCGTTTCCTAATCTTAAAAGTTAAAGTTACTAANAAATTATGTCATTACAAAAAAAAAAATATAATTGAAATTTATTGATGAGAATATAAAAAGTATTTATTTCTCGTTAAAGAGGTTATTTACTATTTAGTTTCTTAATTATGATATTATTAAATAATAATCAATCCATACATATTCAAAGAAAATATTTTCGAGATCTTGCAATATTTTTCACTATGATTATTATATTTTATTTGAATATATATTAAAACAAATGTTTAAAAAATATTGTACTAATTTTATAAAGAGTTAGACACGAGAAAACTGTTTTTTTAAGTTTGTGGACTGACCACAAAAATTATAGTTATTAAACGGTGCATATTAGAGTTATGTTTTCAATATTATAGGTTTTTGCGGGTTAGTCCGAATAATATTTTAATTCATTGCAAAACGGGTTAAGTGGACAGGTTAGTCCGGGTTGACAATTCTATATATAATCATTAGTTAGACATATTATAAAATTCATATAAATTTATTTTTTCTTAAATTCAAAACAATTTTTAAGAACAAATTATCCCGCACTAAATAGCTAGCATGAGATGAATCCTACTTTAATTTAATTTCTAGTGCAACAGAGTATACCAATATTCAAAGATCATATGTTTAGACATTAAATAGATTTTTGAAAGAAATTGATAACCAATGTAAAATATCCCGGCAAAAAGTATTTCTGGATAAAAATCGGGATGACTGCCTAAAACCCCCCTACTCATACAACCCTAATTATTTCCCTCCAAACTATTTATTTTTTCATTAAACCCCCCAAACTTATAATTTTCAACTCTAAACCATCTAAACTATTTTACTCTGCTTAATTCCACCTCTCTAATCAAAATCATAAAACCAGACCCGTTTTTGAAAAAAACCCGACCCGTTTTGAAAAAAAAAAAAAACCCGATCTGACTTGAAAAAACCCGACCCGTTTTTGAAAAAAAAAACGGAGTTTAAGTAAATGAAAACACGTTAAATAAACAATGATTGCCCATAATAAAAAACCCGATCCGACTTGAAAAAACCCGACTTGTTTTTTAATTAAAAAAACGGAGTTTAAGTAAACGAAAACGCGTTTAATAAACAGTGATTTTCCATAATAAAAAACCCGATCCGACTTGAAAAAACCCGACCCGTTTTTTGCAGTTGATTCGAATTTCTAGCGTTATTCTGGGGATGTTTGGTTCTCAGGTTTTGTGTTTGAAAAAACCCGACCCGTTATTGCTCATAATAAAAAAACCCAATCTGACTTGCCCATACCCCGACATGTCATCATCTGCTACACGGGTCGGGTTTTTTCAAGTCGGATCGGGTTTTTTATCATGCAATTACTGTTTATTAAACGCGTTTTCGTTTACTTAAACTCTGTGTTTTTAAAAAAAAAATGGGTCGGGTTTTTTCAAGTCGGATCAGGTTTTTTATTATGGGCAATCACTGTTTATTAAACGTGTTTTCGTTTACTTAAACTCCGTTTTTTTTTTAAAAACCCGGTCGGGTTTTTTCAAGTCGGATCGGGTTTTTTATTATGGCAATCACTGTTTATTAAACGCGTTTTTGTTTACTTAAACTCCGTTTTAAAAAAAACGGGTCGGTTTTTTCAAGTCAGATCGGGTTTTTTATTATGGGCAATCACTGTTTATTTAACGAGTTTTCGTTTACTTAAACTCCATTTTCTTTTTCAAAAACGGGTCGGGTTTTTTCAAGTCAGATCTGGTTTTTTTTTTTTTCAAAACGGGTCAGGTTTTTTTCAAAAACGGGTCTGTTTTATGATTTTGATTAGAGAGGTAGAATTAAGCAGAGTAAAATAGTTTAGGTGGTCTAGAGTTAAAAATTATAAGTTTGGGGGTTTAATGAAGAAGTAAATAGTTTGGGAAGAAATAATTAGGGTTGAATGAGTAGGAGGGGTTTTAGACAGACATCCCATCAAAATCCTCTCAAATCTTAATGTTGATCTAACCCACAATAACCTCCACAGTTAAAATTATTCAACATACACATACAACTAAACAACATTCATTAATTAGCGAAAAAATGATCACCTGAAAACTTTAAAGGAGTGGTTAGTGCAAGTGAAACCTCCATCGATCATCAGATTATCTCCGCTTATGTACCGCGATTCATCGCTCGCCAAAAACAGAACAGCGTTCGCAACGTCATCAACCGTCAATTCAACCCCTTTCAGATTCGCGTTTGCTGCCGCAAAACTCCTGAAACCAGCAAACGCATCTTCCGTTCTTTCTTCCTCCGGCAAATGAGCCAGAGCGAGTTTGGTTGCAACCGCATAAGGCGAAACACAGTTCACACGTATCCCATGCTGTCCAAGCTCGGCTGCAACGCTCCTTGTCAAGCCTAGAATAGCGTGCTTAGAACCGACATAAGCATGCGGACCAACGCCTCCCACAACACCTCCTACACTGCATAAGGACACTATCGACCCTTTCTTCTCCGGGATCATTACCCGAGCCGCTTGTTTCATGCCGAGGAAAGCTCCTTTCACATTCACATCAAAGATCATCTCGAATTCACTCAAACTGTTGTTACGGATATCAGGGCACGGTGCTCCGCTTAGTCCGGCATTGTTGATAAGTATGTCAAGCGTTCCGAATTGCTTGACTGCAAAGTCAACAGCATTACTAATGTCGTCTTCTACTCTGACATCACCATGGATGAAACAAGCCTCTGCCTCCGCCGTCTTACCACTAAGCAGACTTTTAGATACCTTATCTCCGAGATCATCTTGCAAATCGACAATGCAGACTTTTGCGCCGTGCTTGTGGAACAGACGAACAATGCTCTCTCCTATCCCTGTGGCTCCTCCAGTTATCAAAGCCACTTTACCTAACAGCCTGTTCAAAGCAAGAACGCAAGAGATCAAAAGCAAGTAAGTAACTAGATTGATACAAATCGCACCATAGTTGAGGTTGTAGATGTCCAAAATTTAAGACTAGCAGAAGAAAAATCCAAAAAAACAAAAAAAAAACTTTATTCATAAATTGATCTCACGCCACAAAACTACAATGGGGGAAAAGAAAGGACCACAAAATTAGTTAAAACAGAAACGTGCGAAGGAGGTAAGATGTCACAACAAATGGGCCATAAAATTACAAATCTGAAGTTGAGAGATTGTAAACAAAGCTCTATAGAGCCAATTTTCATCACCAGTTATTATTGATTAAGAAGTGTTAAACTGATCCAAATTTTCGTAGATCATCGTCATAAAATTAAGGAGATTGAAACCAAGAATTGGAGAACATAAATATTTAGAGATTCGACATGAGACAGATATGGAATTAAAACCATAAGAATCAAACAAAACCAAATTACAAGATCTCAAATCTGTTATTACCCGACCAAAGACACTAATGAAATGAAAATCCATGCTCGATTGTTGACTGGAAAAATTGATCCCACGGCACACAAAATTCGGCATTCACACAAATGAAGATCGAAAGAGTAAATGATCAAAGAATATTCAGAGACTAGAAACAGGGATGAAAAAAAAAAAGTCCGAGAGCTTATACCTTTGAGAAGGAAGAGAAGAAGTTTTAGTGTTCGTTGACATAATAGCTTTGACTCCCTAGATTTTATCTTTTCTCCTCGATCTGAATTATTTTTGTTCGCCGAAGACACCTCTCAGTCGCCAAATCGACAAAACTCTCCGGCTCAGGTTATGGATTTAGCTATCTGGGAATATTACAATCAAAAACATTACAATCAAAAACATAATTCCGAAGCTAAAAAACACATAAGACATACTCAAAAACACACCCTTAATAATGCCAAATTTAAGAGCACGAAACCTCAAAATAGAAAATTGAAAACTACAGAGGCATTAACGAAACAGAGAAGCAGAAGGAAGAAACCGAGTAACGCATAAGAGTTATACAAATAGCCTCGAAATTCATGCAAAGAACACAGATGTAATTAGAGAAATGCAATAAAGAGACTTGTTATCCTCAATCTATAAACGGTTCGTCCATCTAGGGATTTTAAAATCGGAGGAAGCTTCAAACGCAATTTCGATTCAAGAAACATATAATCTAAGGTGTTACATTCAAAGTCCTGCTGGCTTCGAAAATCTAAAGAAATGAAAAAACCGCGTAATCCCAACGCAAACCACAAATTATTCGATGGTGTATAAGAAATTTCAAACTCTGAGTTAAATACCAAAGACCCAAATCTTCAGAACAAATTATTAAGAACGAAAATAAGGAAATAACCGGAATCTATTTCTACAGCAAACAACAAGATGTCAAAACCCTAGAATCTGAGCAGCTAGCCCTGAGAATGAAGAGAGAAAAAAAACATTTCCGAGAAACCGGGAATGGAGAAAACCCCAGATACGACCATAGCAACCGGCGAGGATAAAATGGGAAGGACTTACGGAGAAGGAGCAGGAGCAGGAGCAGGAGCAGGAGCAGGAGCAGGAGCAGGAGCAGGAGCAGTAGCAGGAAGAAGAAAAACCTAACGCCGGAGCCAAGTGGTCAGAGACGAAGAGGAGGAAGCTCACGAGTAGTAAAGGCACCTCTAAACCCGCTATCTAAGATTGTTGGAAACCCGCTTCGCCATTGTCGGGTATGGGCCTTCAGTTTAAGCCCATTAGAAATCGGCTTCGCGGATGGTTAGTGAATCAAACCATTTTAACAACTCTTTTTTTGTTTGTTTTTTCTTTGTTCACAGCACCATTTTAACAACTAGTTATACATATATTTTATCAAAACATCAAACGATGTCTTATCCTAAAAACAGAAAAAAATTCGTTACTTAGAGTTACAATTAAATCCACTAATCACTACGGCGAATCACCTTTAAAAGTTTTTGTTGGTTTTTGTAACACCCCAATCCCACCTTTCCAAAATAAATAGTGAATCGGACCTGTTACGGTCGGCAAACTAAACCATATGGGTTAAGTCACCCGGTTAGGTCCGTTGATAGGTCCTCCAAGATCGCCAGAAAACGTTCAACACAACAAACAATATAAAGACACTTTTGTCTATCATAACTTGTACATATAAAGGGAAGAAGGGGTGACTAACGAGGATTACTCAGTGAGGATGAACCTTAGGGAGGTTCACAGTTCACCTTCAGACATTACGCGAGTTATTATTCATGAAAATCTAGTCCTAAAACAAGCACGGGCAATGTGTCAATTACACTACACGCAATCACCTAGTTTACCACCACACCTCAACTCCACACATGATAGTGATCTGAATCCACTCAGGCCCAAAGCCCCATTATCCGAAGATAATTCATATTCACGAGGTTCGCCATAACCTCTCGGCAATGAGAGCTGACTTGCACTCCAAGCCCAGCCCCAAAACACAAAGATCCATATCACAAGCTCTCCCAGCCTTGTGACGTACACCTCACAGTTCTAATAGATAAACAGGGTGGATCCAAACAATACCGGATTAGAACCTATCTATTTAGACACACTAGGTTCAAGACTCACAAGAAGGACCGATACCAACTTGTAACATTTAGTTTATTCCATCAAGCAGTTTATCGGGTTATTAGGGTCCAGTACTTATTAGGTTCAATTCGAGTGACATGTGAAACAAACAACATACAATAACCCCTAGTAACAGATCTAAGATATATGGTTGTATATATATATATATATATAGTATTTTGCAATCAATCAAAGAACACGCAGCGAATCAGGTAGCTCGCTTTGTGGAAGCTAAGGTTTAAGAAAAGACTAATCAAAAATGGTGAAAACGCGCTTTGAAAGAAAGAGATGGGCAATGAGTCCTCACCTTTGCCTAAGTTATGGACTATACAAAGGAGAAGGCGGAGAAACATGAGCAGTAGGAACGAGTCCGAAGAGCCGATGAATAGTTGACTCGATTTCCTCTCGCGTCGGTCCCGGGGAGGAGCAACAGCGTACAAAGGAGAAGTCATCGTCATCAAGGGTGGACGGGATCCTCAGCGGTGATGACGGCGGCGAGATCATCACGGCTAGCTAGGGTTCGCGGCGAAGAGAGAGAAGGAGGGGAGAGAGAAAATGCAGTAGAGAGGGAGAGAGAAGAGGCGCTGACGAGAGAGAAATGAGCTAGGGTTTTCTATGAGAGAATGAGAGGAATTAGACATATATTTATACACAAGTCAAAGACTTGGGAAAAAGGAAAAGTAGTAATTATCTTCCATTAAAGAAAAATGAAAAAGAAAATGAAGATTTGAATTTATCTAGAATGGAAACTAATATTCTAGATGAGAACGAATGAAATAAAATATTTAGTCGAGGGAATTTCCGGAAAAATAAGGAAATCAACTTAAACTGGAAATTAGAAAACGAAAACATACCGATTTTTGGAAACCAAGAATCGGGATGTCACAGTTTTGACCCCCAAAAAAATAGTTTTTGTAGGTTTAACGCTTTACTAATTAATGTGTTTAGTTGCTTGCAACAATGATTTTCAGTGTGGTTTCACCAAGTCAATTAATAACTAAAATGCACACTATACCGCAATCATAACAGTTTTTGATTGTAGCACTTTAGGATCGAATCCACAGAGATCAATGTTACGACTATGAGAATGCAGGATGAAATTAAAGCTAAGACGAATGATAGATTTTTTGGTTTTACGGTTTCGAAACTAAGAACGATAACTAAAACGGTGCATATTCAAATAGAGAAAACGTTAAGCCTCGGGTGACGTTGCGGGAAATCACGAATAACGGTTAATGCATCTTAAACGGGGGTTAGCATTAAGAAACGTCTAGAACTCAAACCTAATAATAGATTAACCTCCTCCCGTTGAATTTAAATGTTCTAAGCATGCTTTTCTAGTTCAATTTGATAAGTTCATAAGAACGCCTTAACATCAACTCCCGTTGGATAAGGACGTTTTGCTCATCTAGGATAATTCCGGCATCTAGACAAACACTCCCGTGCGCTAGATAACCTAAGATCGAGAACCAAGTGATCAGTTTAATTCAAGCAATAAGAACACCCAAGACGAAGAATCCACCGAATAAATCCCCGTTTAATCTATCCTAAACCGTTAAATCATGAAATCCCTTAACACCCTTTGGATTAACTAAGAAACTACTCACTCATAATTGCAGAACAAATACAGAGAAATGATGAAGAAGACATGATTAACAAAACAGAAATAGAAGAGATTAAGAAAACTTATCCAATATGTAGGATCAAAGGTTTGCTTTCCAAGCTTACAAATCACCAAGATCAAAGAGAATAGTACAGAGTACAGAGTGTATGTTACAACTGGGCTTAGACCCCTTATTTTTCAGAGTTTTTCTTCAAAGAGAGAGAGAAAATTAGGTGAAATAGTTCAGAACACGTTTTTTACACTATTATCAGGAGCTGGATCGATCGATCCATGTATGTGGATCGATCGATCCCATCTTTTTCTTCGGATCGATCGATCCGCTTCAATCAGCGATCGATCCATCAAATGTCCGATCTCCTGGATCGATCGATCCCTTAAGGGGGATCGATCGATCCCATCTTTTTCTGCTCGGTTTCGCCGTTTTTCCGTTCTAGGCCCCCGGACTCCGTCCCGAAATGCCTTTTCACCTGAAATGACTCATAAAAGACTAAAACAATCGAAAAAGACTCGATTATGTACAAAAAACGTCAAAAACGCAACACATCAACTCCCCCAGACTTAGCCTTTTGCTTGTCCGCAAGCAAGCAAAATCCTAAGAATAAGGAAGAGGTTTTGAAAATGCGAGAACTTACCTTCTCTATAGAATATCGCAATGATCCCTCAACTTTGTAATCCACGTATTGCTTTACTAAATCCAGAACAGACCGTTATGTAGTTCTCCACAGTTATCGCAGCTTCCCAGATTCGCCCCACAGTCTCACAGAATAGTCCGAAAGCCATCATCGCTGGGTCTCATCAAAGATAACAGTGCCAATAGCCTTCTAGACTCTTTCCCTTTCGATATCGTAACGAGCCAACCTTTAATTCTTTCGTATTTTTCCTCTCCCCCAGACTTATTCATTTTATTCATCTTCTCTTTTTTTTTTTTTTTTTTT